>JABFEA020000029.1:10298625-10314446 GCA_019775915.2 Cyphomyrus plagiostoma
TTCCCCCCATATCCCCCCTTTTCCAAAACCCCTATATAAACCGTACCCCGCCCACCACACTTTTTTTTAAACCCCCCCCCCCCCCCCCCCCCCCCCCAATGTAAGGCACAGTCCAGGGCAGATGTTTATTTCATTAAACTCATGAGCTATGAGTGATGACTAATATAATATCAGCTTTCACTGAGTATTTGCAATACAGTTTAAATCTTGAAAACAAACTGAAATGCTGAACAAAAACATTAAAATAGTAGAATAATAAGATTTTCAGAAAAATACACAGAAGCAGAAAAAGTTCTCTACATTCTCTAAAATCCCATGCTAGTGCGCATTAGTAAAGACACTTAAATGTTTAATCGAAATGCCCATTTTTGCTTTTATGTTGCTCGATCTTGTAAGAGAGATCATTATTCTTACAGCTACTTAAAGTCATTCACAAGAAAATAAATCAAGATAGAACCCTAAATCATTATCTACTCTTGAAAATATGCCATGGTGAAAAATAGAATTGTTTTTATGTGCTAAACTGGTTGCAGTGCTCTGGTCTATGTAAAATGTAAAAAGTAAAATGAGGTCACCCTTACTTGGTTTAGTGATAGCTAAAATGTTTAAATGTTTCATTTTGGTAGAACTTTAAATTTTTAAATATTAGAATTGTAGAAAAGCACAAATGACGTGCAACTCCCCACCAATAACATGTTAGGGAAACAGCCAATTTTTGGTGTAGTTAAAGTACAGTTATTTATTTCCTAATATTCTTTTTCAGAATATTTGTTTGTGAACTAAATTATTTTTAAATTTTGTTTGCATCATCTTTACTTCTTTATACTATGTGTTTGTTTCACATTACATATTTGTTTGTCTGTACTTTATGTACCTTGCTATTGTATGCATAAGAATTTTCCCCTGGGATCAATAAAGTTTATCTTATGCTATCTTATTTCAAGTTTACTCCTGTCTAAACCTGTGAGTTTGCCCTGCAGAGCCCAAATTAATCAGGAAATAACAAAAACAAAGTACCCACCCGCTTTTAACGTCACATAACTTTGAAAGAACATAAAGCAGTTACCAAATGAATAGATGACATCTAAGACCTGTGAATGGTACTTCATGTTCCTGTTAATAAAAACCAGGCTCAGTTTTAAACTGTGTTAAAGAGTTTATTTTGGAGTATGGAATCGAAATAAAACTAACCATCCTATTTTTTACTAATAATGTTACCAGAATTTTATCTTTTATGGAACATTAGATTATTTAAAACAAAATATTAGGTATTGCAAACATGATTGCATCAATTGGGCTAGTTCTCACAGAAATGTGAGACAAAGCAGTTTAATCTATCTATCTATCTATCTATCTATCTATCTATCTATCTATCTATCTATCTATCTATCGGCTGGAATGCAGTCAACATAAAGACTCATTTTACTTCCCATTTTCCCAATGAAGACTGTGATATTGCAATACCTGTAAAATCCCATGTTTTCATGCTTTCCCTCTACATTCCCCATACTAAATTTGATGCGACAGGTGGTCTTGCAGCCTACTTCTGTTGTTTTTTGGAATAATAGCACAGGTTTTGCTGAAGGCCACCGTTTTCAGACACACACATTCAAAATAGGTTGAAGGACAACCCAGGTACCCAGAGAATATTCATGTAATACTTCTGTAGTACAAATACCACTATAATGTAATACTTCTGTAGTACAAATGTTTCAGCTGAGCAAAATAGGTTTTTACGAACAAGCGGACTGACATTTTGTTTAAAGCTAAATTAGAGAGTACTAACAATAGATGATCCCTGTTTGCTGTCATTTCTCCAAGCTGAAATCGAAAGAGGATTTTGTGAATGATGTCACAGTCTGTTGCATTGTTCGTAGCCTGTGTTGTTCTAAAATAAGAAGAAAAACAACTCAGCATATTTAAGTTGTCTGAAGGTTTCAATGGCTCTGTTGTTCCATCCATCCAGTTGTACATCCATCAACTTCTTATCTTGGTCAGGGTCATTATGGGCCTGGAGCCCAGCTCAGGCAGCAGAGACCCCAAGGAGGAAGGATCTGAAGGAAGCCAGACTACCTAGGAGAAACCCACGCACATATTGGGAGAACATTCAAGCTCCACAAACACACATGCACGCACCAACGAATGGACACACACACACACACACACACACAAAAGACACCCTAACCCTTGAGGTGGGAGGCAATGTTCACCATCTTCTCATGCTCAGGATGACAACAGATCTTGCCGTGGACCTCTGTATATCCAGCCGGTGGAGATGCAGGTGTGTTCATGGTTTACTGGGGCTAAGTGAAGAGAGGTGATCAATTGAAACATCTGGCAAAGTCGATCACACAATACTCCCCTGCCATGACTATCATGACTCTGATATTTGATATCCTTCTCTGGGAGAGAATGCATGCACACAGACATCCAAAAATAAAAAAAAGGTTGAAACCGGGTCTATCCTCCCTCCCGACTGTGTAAAATATGGATCAGAGAATTGAATGTGTAACTGGTTGTGTCAATAAATACCAGAGATTCATCCCATATAAGTATTTTATACCTTTGCGATTGCAGGCAGCAGTGATGTGAAAAGTGAGACACGGTAACAGAGTAAATCTTTCACTTGAAGCAGCCTGTTGTGCTGATGAACTGTGCCAACATGCCTCAGACAAACTCGCAGCTCCACGAGATCCAGGGGGTACTTCTGGAGGTGCTGACATACCACGGGTGAAAAGGGGGTGGGCGGGTGGAGACCGGGATGGTGCCAACACCAAACTCAGCACATTCCCCCCTGTCAGCAGTGCCTCACCTGCCCCCGTAAATGGGGGTGACCGAATGGGGAAAGTAAGTGCCATGTCGCCTAACCCCTGGCCCTTGTGGAGCGGTGCTTAAATTTATGATTGGGCGGGCGACCCACCCGGCAGATGAAAAACGGGGGGGTTGGAACAGAGAGAGTCACAGCACATCAAAACTTTAAGTCCACACTGGGCACTTTTTGCAAGTGTTCTGCCATGGTTTGTAGGTGGAATGTCAAAGTGACATTTGCCACAAAGCTTTGCTTCTGGAAGAAAATCTGCAGAGGTGACAACCCCCCCCCCCCACTGTCCAAACAGGTGTTTTCCTGTTATTAATAGAATTTTGGGCAGATTTTACTTTGATTTTACTCTTGGCACAGGGAGAGATTATCGAATGGCCGTTGTACAAAAACTATGAACACAAATCTTTATTTGATCACAGCTATCTGGAGGAAAATACTGCATCCGCAAAGACAAAGGAATTCATGACTAACCGAGATCTTCAATCTCAGCTTGAAGTGCTTCCTAAATTCTATGCCTAGACTGCAGAAACTTTACTTTAAAATACTGAAAATGTAACTGTGTAACCATAGCTGATGAATGAAGTAATGTTACACTAGATCTGTCTACAGATCTGTTATATGCTATTTTAAATCTCAAGTTGAGGTATGTGTTGTTCTTCCTGTTGCTGCCACTGCAGATGTGCATACAGTGTAATTTGAGGCATCCAGACAAGTCAGAGGGTGTCACAGACAGCCCAGTTTGGTACAAGAGTAATCACAGCAAAATTAGACTGAAGATCAGGAAAATAAATAAATCTTTATCACCGGATAACCAGATGGTCTCTATATATATAAACAGAATTTAAAATGTAGCTATGTAAATATTATATCAGCATTTTCCTTCCACATTTTAAAGATTTAGGTTAAAGGCTTTGGTATATTGCCGTTTCTAATTGTGACTCGGTGCTGATGTGTCCTGTGATGGGCTGAGGATCCACAGCATATGCTACACTTCCCAGAATGTGATCCAAGCTCACAGCTACCCTGCATTGGACAATCAGTTGTGGAAAATGGATGCATGGATGAACTATTACAGCACAAATCATGACATAGTTACAGAACAATAATGATCGATTGAATTTACATATAATTACATTTTATTCAGAATGAAGAAAAAAAAATTGAAAAATAAAATGTTAAACTCCAATGTAGAACACTGTCAGGGACTGTAGCACAGATTCTCATAAAATTGCAATTGCATGTTAGTGCATGATGGTTCATATTTGCAAAATAAAAAAATATAGAAGCAGCATAAAGTGCAGCAGTACACTTAACTAATATAAGGCAGTCAGAAACAGCACACAGTGGTCAAAAGTTCAGTGCAGGCTCCTCTTCTACCTGAAATCCTGCTCCTTCTTCAAACCAACAGTCAGGTTTACTAGAAATAGTTCAGAAATACTTCACCCTCTTTAGTACCCCACGTCCACTTAGAAGCCTTATTAGTAAATACACATAAATAAATGATATATCTCCATCCAAAGTTTATAAACATTTTGGAATATATATTGCAATATTCTAAGTGCCTTCTTCCACTAATCCTAAGCACAGATGCAGGATAGGTGTGTAAAAACCAGTCTGTAGGTTCTCACCCAGTTAGGTCCCATTCAGTATCAGCCAGCCGTCTGTCACAAAAGCAGCTTTACAAAAAACACAAAACAGATACAATAAATAAGTGATTCCCAATCCGGTCCTCGGGCAGCCCGGCAACCAGTCCATGTTTTTGCTCCCTCCCAGCTCCTGGCAGGAATGTGGACTGTTTGGCAAGCAGCTGGGAGGGAGCAGAAACATGGACCTACTGTGGATCCCCAAAGACCGGATTGGGAAACGCTGCAATAAATGATTACAAATAAACATCTATTTACTAGTAAGTGTGTTATAAGTGAGGTATGGAGTGTTCATTTTCAGATTTTGGCATGGCTATGTTTGGATATGTTAGAAGATCAGTCTGTCCTTTCTGAGACTGCAGAACTAACTATCTCTAAGCTGAGGGACAGAAAAGTGATAAGAGAATGTTATGTGGCAGCACTGTCATAGCAGGTGACAAAGTGCTCTGTGACATCACAACCTTCCTTCTGAGGACTGCTGAAGGCCAGCAATTACGAAGGGCAGTCTGCCATAACTACTTTGTGGTTGTTTACACATCATTATGCCCATTGTATCATCCATTTATTGATTAATTATTGTTCTTTCATTCTTCTATTGCTCTGTCTTTGTTTTGCTTGGTCTTGTCTTTTATTGCACTGTCGCCAGCTCTGTACTGCACTGTTTTTTTTTCCTCTCTTTTTTCCCAGAGCACAGTAAACATTAAAACTTCCTCGTAATGGATATGAAACTTGCAGAGCTGCAAAATCAATCAACGCAAATATTGCGATCTTTCGTGGTCTGCCACCATATGTACACAGCGGTCAGTGTTCTGGCGTGGCCTTTGATGGAAAGGCATTGGATCTTTTAGATGGAATGTGTCCCACAACACCTGGGTCAAAAGCGGCCTCTGCTTGAGCAAGTCTTGAAACTCCATGAAGATGTCCTGTAGATATATCTATGACACTATTATAAGAGATTGATTTATCATGCTATTATATTCAAACAAAAGATAGTTATAGTATGTGCATGTAATATATATTAGACACATATATATTGCGGATGGATACAATTATTTAAAATGCTTTAATGGAAGGGGAAGGATGAAAACCAGTCCTTAAAAATGATTTAAACTTCATACAGAGCCTTTGTAACAGTGTACTCTGGAAAACTTCAGACATTTTAAAGGTTTTATGGAATTTGCCAAAAAGCAAAATCAATCAAGTCAGCCACTCTCTTTTGGCTCTTTAAGAAAGATTTTTTTAAGCACAGCTGTTGTCAATTGTAAACAAATGTGAACTCAAAATGTGAAAGAAAAAATTCTGTTACTCTTAGGCTCATACACTATGCATGACTTCTGTGAAATTGTTCAGATTGCCGTTCAATGCTAAGCTACTCGCCAGCAGCTCATTTCCATTGTTCTACAGGCCATTTTTTCATTATGGATTATTTTTTCATTATGGCATTATGGATTAGTGGGTATATCTCTTGCCTCACGCCGCCAGGGTTTAGAGTTGAATCCCACCTTCATAAATTCTGTTTGTGGAGTTTGCATGTTCTATGTAAAAATATGCAGTTAGGTCAGTTGGTGTCTTTAAATTGTCCACAGTGTGCATGCTGTGTGATACACTGGCATCCTGTCCAGGCAGTAAGTTGCAGGCAGTTGTGCCCGATGCTGCCTAGGATAGCCTGCACCCATGACCAGGACGAGAAGATGGAATATGGATAGATAAACAGTGTCAGCAGAACATCTCTGCTTAAAATCCAGAAACATCCACTAAGGCATTAGAACAATCATGAATCAGTAAAGGGTATAGAAGTGGTTGACTGGGACTCATACTGTGGTAAGTACAACGAAGTGTGAGGGCGTGTGGCTGATTCCATGGTTACGAAAATTACCGTGATTTGCTGCACAAATTAAAGGGTGCTTTAAAAAGGGCTTAAAGGAAATGAGTTACTGAAAATCAAAAGTGCCTTGTCAAGTGAGGATTTTATTGTCGTGAACCAGAGGTTGGACATGAAAATAGGAACACTTTGAAAAGATTTATATTGAACTTAATGCTATGTTTACTCACTTACTAGTATTTTACACTTACATTGTGTTGGGTTTATTTTCCTTGTTCTATTTGATGTACAAATTTAGTACATACACAGGTTTTATAGTAATATGAAATATATCAATATTTTTCTACATTCCTTAATATTATCCTTAATACTTCAGTATTTTCCCATATGTTAACATGCTATCATATACAACATTATTGCTGTTCTGCAAACTGCACCTAACAAACACCTCAATTGTAATTTTATATAGGGGACACTCTACCCAAAAGCCCTGTAGCGTAAGTGATTTTGTTTCTATGATTCTGTTACAAATATGTATTTTGGCCAAATGCCATTGGGCAGTAAACGTCATAGGAATTCAGTTCAGAATGTGTCATGCCAGCCTTTTTAAACAAGAAGCATTTACCCAGAACACAAAGTCATTTTTCCTGGCATCAAATGGCAAAACACCACAGTTGACCCAGGGTACAAAGCATCCTTAATGCTTATACCGACCATTATACTGCATTATGAAGGTATCTATAGTGCATCACAGATGAGAGCTTCATAAAGCATTCATTATGCTTAATAAACATGGATATAATGTGTTATGCCTTTTATGTTATGCCTAATATTATAAAGTATTATAATCAACACTATAATTCCTTATGTAGCAATTCCTATTGACTGTCAAAAGAAAATGTTATAATGCTGTATAAATTTCTATACTGACCATTATAATGCTTGAACACTGTATATATTTCCTACCACCCACCTGGCAGGGTCTCCATCTGTCAATCCTGTATTCTTGAGCTGGCATGCCTATGTGTTCTCACTGCTGACAGGACCTGGGCTGCTGACTGCGAGGTATGTACCTGACGTGGGCAAGAAGGACTGAAGCATCGAGTTACCATGGATATTACTAATAACAGAGCTGTGGGACTGAACAATGTCAGGTGCTTAGTAACCAGGATCTGTAAACCAGAAAAGCCTACAAAAGAATCAGACCACCAGCACTGAATAGACAGTACCAAACCTCAAGACAAAACAGCAAAACCCTAACCAGACAGGACTTAGACACTTAGACACAACAAAAGATCACTGGTTCATTTTTAAGAAGACACAAGCTGTGCATCCACACATGCTGTTACTGTATGCTGTGCATCTAAAACATGCTGTTACTGTACGCTGTGCATCTAAAACATGCTGTTACTGTACGCATAATATCAATGGTAACAACAGATGTTCGTATTTGATGTTCAGGTACGGACAGAAGCTCCTCCACCTTTGATAATAACTACAGAGAATATGCTGCTTTAACAAATCTTCATACATATAATCATATCAGTCCCTGAGATTTTTACTGCCATTCCATGTAATATCATTATTTTTCAATGTGTAAGGAGAAAATCAAACTGACAGCTGTTTCTGGGATGTCACAATTAAAGTAGCCTCCTGACAACAGTGAGCCGCTGCCTTTACAATTTCAGTTTGCTTGAAGAATATGTCTAAAACTGTATCCTGATAAAATATTAAGCATAATAATAAATAACATTTTTAATAAACCTTATATGATTGCAATACCTTTAAATGAAGCTTGTGATCAGGGTATGATGACCAGTTTCTTTTTTGAAAAAAAGAAAAAAAAACAATGGCAATAATATGGAATTGAATGAAAGTGTCGGCTTTTCATTGAGGATATATTAATCATTGCGTTTTAAAACCCGTCTTTAAATAAGCAGATGGTATCTTCATCAACGCCTGCCTAAACTAGGACCATAGTACAGGCCAGCAACTGAGGAACCACACTAGACTAAGATTAATTTCTCTCCATTCACACGATCCCATTTGGGTTTGGGGGTCAGCAGTGGGGATGAGGAGGAGACAAGAGGAAGGAGCCTTCGTTCCTTTGGAAAACTTTGTCCTCCATGGAGGCAAATAGCTTATAAAAGCCTGCAATGGAATAGCTTTTAACTACTTTTATTATTATTCTCCTTGCAGTATTTTCTGAATTTGTACCACTTCTTTCCTGTCTCACATTCCCTCTTTTTGGCTTTCATGGAGCCCTGAAGACCCTGGCTGCAAAGGGATTAATAAATAAAGACACAGACCTATTCTAGTACAAGACCATGCATTTTGCATGTTGCTCCTTTCGCAAAATGTAAAACAGTAGTTTTACACACATTTCAGATATCTAGCTATATTAGCCTTGGGTAAAAGCATTAGCTAATAAATAAACAAATAAACCACAACAACAACAATAACAATAATAATAATAATAATAATAATAATAATAATAATAATGTTACGTCCAGCGCCGTCTGCTCCTCCTGTGTGTGCCACGCCCACCTCGTTACCTCTTGTGATTACCCATCGTTTCCACCTGTGTGGCGTTGACGCTCGCCAGTCCTGTGCTTGTTTTGTGTTTTTAGGTCTGCGTCTGTGTCTCTTCCGGCAGACGCGGCATTAACGTTGTCTAATGTCGGTGTTGTGCAGAATAAACCCCTCGTTTAGCCCGTATACCTGCCTGGACTCCCTCCTTCGCCTCCTGGCACTCCGACGTTCACAACAAATATGTTTCTGTACTGTGAAATTTTTTGTTGTGTAATGGATCTCATATGGCACTCCATGTGTGAATCATAGCATTATTTATGGTGACACGAGTAAAACATAAGTATTATGTAATGTTCATGTGCATTCTAGCAAAATAAAAATTAACCATATAATTTCTGGAAAGTAGAATCTTGTGAAGATTCAAGTTTTCTTTGGATTCAAGCTTCGTTAAGTCAAAATGAGATAATTCCTTTATTAAATCTTATTTGAAAGTTTGTTGTGCTATGTAAGGTCATTGTAATTATTTGCTTCAGCTTTTACAGCAGAATTATGTGGTTTATTAATTCCATGATAGTTTTATGTTTACCTGGTTTTTCAAATTTATTGATACTTGCGTAAAACTATATTCATCTTTGTTGAATCAATGATAAGATCGTAAAATCATTATTTACTGCATCCTATTTCTTTTGTCTTGATATGACTTGATAGAATCAGTTTCCACGGAATCAGTCTAGGAAGAGAATTTTTTTACTGTGGTCTCATTTTATGTTATATATATTATAAAATTGATCTATTGGCTTGGATTGTACAAAGCAAGTGTTCAAGTAATTCATAACCCAGAGTTTATGTATTGTTATACCATTGTATTTATGAATGATGTCTTTCGAAAGAAGTCCAAATGAGAATGACATGATTTCCCTTTGTGATTTACTACGTTATCTGCCCGGAATAAATTAAGCTACTGAAGACGCTGACAATGTGTTGTGACAGATTGTCTGGGGAGCCTTTTATTTTTGAAGTTGTCTGTATCGACTGAGTGAAGAAAAAGACAATTCCCAAGTAAATAGTCTGAAAATGATTCCCAAAGCTATAGTTTTGCAGTGGCTCTGAATGCGCTGTTTCAGTGATCTTAAGTAAGATAACTAGGCTTGAACAAAAGATCAAAGTACTCAGTTACACATAATTTTAGAATATTTAAGCTATTACAAACAGCACCATGGCCACGAGTCTGACATTAGGTAAGATAGTGATTAGTGTAGCAATGTGAGTGCACTCTCATATGTTCTTTAGTAGAATGTTTTATTTTTCATTCAAAAAACATGACAAAACCTTTAGTTTGACAAATGTGTGATAGCTAAAAAAATATTCTACAGATGCTGTCTGGCGGAACACAGAATAGGAGAACCAATGACCTTTAACATGTTTGAACGAGTGTGTTGGGATTATATGTTTGTGTAGTTAATGAGGTAAAAAAAGTAAAAAAGCAAGTTTTCAGAAAGGCATCAATTAACTTTACTGCCCAATGGCACTTTTGATCAAAACACATATTTGTAACAGAATCATAGAAACAAAATCACTTACGCTACAAGGGTTTTGGGTAATATGTCACCAATATAAAATTACAATTGAAGTGCTGCTTTCCTGTTTTCAACAGTATCGTTAATCTTCAATTAAGGGTGGATCTTAAATAGTTTGTTAGCCATTTGCACCAAAAATGCCAATAATTTCTGGGATAGGCTCCAGGCCCCCATGACCCCGCCTAAAAGAAACGGGTATAGGAAATGGATGGATGGATGGATTTTTATGTGTTCACATCCACCCTATCAATGGTGGGTGGATTTTACCTTAACTCACTGCAGAAATAAAACTGGGATAAAACTTGACTGGATGAAGGCAAGACATCTAGGATCACTGCTTATTAAGTTAACTTTATAATCGTGGTAAAACTAAACGTCTGTACCACGATGTGGATTACAAGTCTTGTAGTTCTACATGTCTAAGGGTATATCTGTTTTTAGAGTAATTCCTGTCATTTCTTCTTCAGATTCATTCTACAGAACAATAAGGCTGATTCATGCTGCACTGTGAGAAAACGATGTAGTGTAAGCACAGAGAAACACACATGACACAAACGTCTCCCAAGGAATGTGTGGATATATCGCTGAAGTGTTGGTTTTCAAAGAGGATGGCAGAACTTGAAGCAGATTACAGCCTCAAGTATAGTAGCCAAAAGGCTGTATGGCTGGACAACATCTGGACCTGGTTACTTGAAATATTCAGCATTAAATAGGTCACGTAACGAACTATCACATTTTTTTACTAAAAATCACTCACCTAAAATCAGACGGAGTTCTATATTCCCCAAATATCTGCTGCAAAGTATTTATATCAGTCATCTCAAAGTATAGGAAGGCCATGCATCTGATTAATGTTTCAGCCCGTCCTCCAGTTTTAATCCTGTGTATTACAAAAAACTCTGAAGTAAAACATTTACTTAGCTAGATGCCATTCAGTTGCATGACTTGAGTCGAATTAATATACAATTTTTGTAAAACCACTACAAAGAATAAAGTGTGGTTTGTTTTAGCTTCTAACTTACAGCAAAATAAAACAAAATAATCTATCAAAAAAAAATAAAAATAGCCAAATTGCCAGAAAAGTGTTTCAAACCCGAAATGCATGAGAAGACAGGGATGGGGGGCCCTAGTGAGAAATGGGGGGCCCTCGTGTTAACATCCTGGATGGCATTACTGCGCTACATATAACCTAATATGGTGCACTGTTGGGGTGAGTTTTATTCTGGAAATAGATGTGTGTAATGTTGGTGGGCCATGCTGGGAGACTGAGCCCAAGGCCTCCAGTGTGCCAATAATGCAGTGACGTCGTTGTACTCAAAAATAACCAAGTTGGCTGCTGATGCTATATACAGTTATTAGGAACTGTGGTCTCTGCATCTTGCAGAGCTGTTGCATGTGGGACAGCTCATACGCTTCAAAGTCAGCTGTGTTCCTCAGCTACAAACAACAGCCTGCAGCGTGTCATGTCGGACTTAGAGCACATTGCCTATTCACTGGGGAATGCAGTCACTCGACCTTTGATTTGATTACGCTGTTTTTCGCCCTTGTCAGCTGACGCGAAGAAACAGCTACGTGTCAACCAAGCATTATGCCACATGGAAGAAAACTGGGTAAAAAGGCATAAACTTTGGTAAGAGCCCTTCTGACAGCTGACAAGGCAGGCTACACACACGATGGAAATTCATTCATCCATAAGAGGAAATAGGTTGCGGTCCCATCCCATCTAGGGACTCATCATGTACTTCCTTGGTAATCCTAATGTGAGGCTCTCTATGCTATGGATGGCATTTCCTGCTCTTCAAGAGGGTTGTTATTGTCATGCATGAATTTCACCTATAAAATGTTTTTAAGTAGCCTACTGAATTAATTCTTAGGTCACAGGTCCCAGGGAGGTAAAGGTGAACCACAAGAGGCTTAATCTAGAATCAGCAGTATGCTTCTTGTTTCTAACTACATAAAGCTAAACAGCCCAGAAGAAAATCTATTTATGAGTTGTCAGTTTATATCTCCTTTATGGGCAGCAAACAAACAATAAATAAATGCTACTTCTTTCATATTATCAGAACCGACCCTGAAATTTGGAACACATTTCCGTAATTGGAAACACAATCACATTCTGAGAATAATTTGTTCCAGCATAATCCAGATGTAAAAAAAAGGAATGTTTTAGTAGTACAGATGACGTACAATCTTCCAAGTCAATAAATTCATTGCTAAAATTAAAAATAAAGTAAATGTGACTTATGTGGATAAAAATAAATTTCAACATAATACTGTTACATAAGAATTTAACCTGAGATTTAAGAACTGAGGTGAATCTTAGAGGCATGTAAAACCTCAATGACATTATGAGTCCTTTCGCCATTCCTTGTTTTTGATACAGTCTTTCCTTGTAAAATTTTGAGTCTGAATGCACAATGTACAGTAGATGCAATGACTGCATATTCATTTGCTATAACTCCAAAACTGATGAGTGTACTGGTGAAAGTACAATTGATTGTGTGTGAGTATGTTTTCCCTATGACTGTTACTCTCTCCAGGATGTCACCTGCCTAGTACCTTTTGCTTCCTGCACTGGATGAGTACCTATAGTATTTATTATATGCTCTGCCACGCTGCCTTATACTGTCCCAGTATGAAAATTCATTGACACCCATTAAAGGTCTCCACAGCAAATATGTCCACCAACAACAAATCACTTTCTGACAACAGCGTGAACAGTCCTGGGGTAATATGGAAACAAACAATTCATAAACAAAACAGGAGCCAACAAGCTAAAAATTATGATTTTATATGTAGAAATTTTTGTATATTTTGTATTTTTGTATTTCTCATACTATTAGTGCTTTAGTGTCTGGAAATGCTTCATGATGTTGAGTCGCTGCAATAAAACAAGTATCAAATAAACCGTCAAACAATACAAATTTAAATATGTGCTGTACTGTTTACATATGAACTAACCATTTGTTTGCATGTATTGCCATGCTCTACATTACACTTATGTTGATCTACTGGTGCCAATTGATGCAGTGAAGAGGTAAAATGGAGTCTATTTAGTTTCTGCTCTACAACTTGCAGAATTTACTTATACTGTTTCAAATGAGTTGAGGAATGAAGAGTCTGGATTTTGATGTGTACATAATAAAAATGGCTTATATTGCACCTCTTTATTATTCCTTTCCTACATTTATATTCATTTATATTTATATTATAAATGCTTGTGTCAAGGGGTGGTGTGGTGGTGCAATGGTTAGCACTATTACCTCACACCTCTGGGACCTGGGTTTGAGTCCCTGCCTGGGTTACATGTGTGTGGAGTTTGCATGTTGTCCCCGTGTCGTAGTGGGGTTTCCTCTGGGTACTCCAGTTTCCCCCCACAGTCCAAATACGTGCTGAGGCTAACTGGAGTTGCTAAATTGCCCATAGGCGTGCATGTGTGAGTGTGCCCTGCGATGGGCTGGCCCCCCATCCCGGGCTGTTCCCTGCCTTGTGCCCATTACTTCTGAAATAGGCTCCTGCGCCCCAGTAGGATAAGCGGGTTGGAAAATGAATGGATGTTCTTGTCAGTGTAAGTAGAGCTAAACCATTGTTAGTTCTGTTGAGAATTTCACACAATACCCTCAATTCCACATTTTCGTTCATTGACGAGAATACATACTCTGCAAGTTAGAAATACTTCTCCATCTAATAAAATATTTTAACAAAATGTGTGCAATTAGTGCAATTAAAATTAAGGCAGGCATTAAAGCACTGACTTTCAAAATCTAAACAAATAAAATAAAATCCTATAACTTTGACCCTAAACCAAACCACTGATAACATTTACTATATAATTTGTGTTTAGCAAGTGGTTGAGTTTGGATTTTATATGGCCCTTAGTCAACACAAATCCATTTCTTAGCATTATCATGCATCTGGTACAGCTGCTTCTTCTCCTTTTTCTCCCGAAAACCACTTTGTCAAACTTCTACGCACAAAAGTGCTGCTGCGGGGAGTAAAGTGAGACTGTAATCAGAGAACGCAGAAGCTACATGATCTTCTTTCCATGCAAACCACGTACTGGGTATAAGCCTCAGGGGACCTCCAGGACTGGGCCAAGTGGACAGCTTCATACCTCCAACAAGCCGTGGCCTGATGAGTTCAAGGCTGGAGACCCTGATTTGACTAAAGCCCCACAGCTCATTAAATTCCCGTCACATTCCCTAGACGCCAAGTCAGTTTCACTACTGATTTTCCTGGAGTAGGTTTATGTTGGGAACTTAAAATATTCTCCAGATTTTTTTCTAATTATACGGCCATATAAAATAGATTTCACAAGCATCAAAATGCTAATTCTGAGTAACTTCCTGTCCTCCTACTTGCCATTTGTCTAGATTCATAGCTCTTGAGTATAAAGATTATATAGTCTCACCAATTTAGGAGATGTAGGTGTGGTGAAAATGCTACTATGTATGTAAAAGGAAATTATTGTCTGTTCTTATGCAAGCTTGGTGACGACATTGCAGTGTTTTTTTTGTTTGTTTTACCTAAAACACATTTTCCACAAGGTCCAAACTGTTACCAGTTATTCAGACATAAAAATATCGATGCAGTGGCTGGCTGCAGCTTAGCTCACTGCACTTTAATGGAAAGGTCCATCCCTTCCTCCATATGTGTCATTTCCAGCTAGTCTTCTTCCCGCAAAATCATTTCACTGTCCAAACCACATCCTTACTATAACCACACACTATAACATACTCAAACTCTTTCAATCCATAAAAGGACTACAACTGAACATGTGACATATCTGAGGTCCCTGGTTATATTTGTGATATTTATTCTTATTTTTGATCATTCTGTGGGGCAGCATGGCAGTGCAGTGGTACAGTGGTTAGGTGCAGTGGTTAGCACTGTCGCCTCACACCTCTGGGAACAGCAATCAAGTCTCACCCATGGTTCCATGTCTGGGGAGTTTGCATGTTTTCCGTGTCATTGTGGGGTTTCACCCCAAAGTCCAAAAACATGCTGAGGTTAACTACAAATTGTCGGTAGGTGTGTGTGTGACTGAATGGTGTGTGGATGTGCCCTGCAATGGGCTGGCACCCCATCCTGGGTTATTCCCTGCCTTGTGTGTGTGAGTGAATGGTGTGTGAGCGTGACCTGTAACTGGTTGGCACCCCATCCTGGGTTATTTCCTGCATTGTGTGTGTGAGTGAATGGCGTGTGAGCGTGCCCTGCAATGGGCTGGCACCCCATCCTGGGTTATTCCTTGCCGTGTGTGTGTGAGTGAATGGTGTGTGGATGTGCCCTGCAATGGGCTGGCACCCCATCCTGGGTAATTCCTTGCCTTGTGTGTGTGAGTGAATGGTGTGTGGATGTGCCCTGCAATGGGCTGGCACCCCATCCTGGGTTATTCCCTGTCTTGTGTGTGTGAGTGAATGGCGTGT
>JABFEA020000029.1:10314546-10333348 GCA_019775915.2 Cyphomyrus plagiostoma
GTGTGTGAGTGAATGGCGTGTGAGCGTGCCCTGTAACTGGTTGGCACCCCATCCTGGGTTATTCCCTGCCTTGTGTGTGTGAGTGAATGGCGTGTGAGCGTGCCCTGCAATGGGCTGGCACCCCATCCTGGGTTATTCCCTGCCTTGTGTGTGTGAGTGAATGGCGTGTGAGCGTGCCCTCTAACTGGTTGGCACCCCATCCTGGGTTATTCCCTGCCTTGCGTGTGTGAGTGAATGGCGTGTGAGCGTGCCCTGTAACTGGTTGGCACCCCATCCTGGGTTATTCCCTGCCTTGTGTGTGTGAGTGAATGGCGTGTGAGTGTGCCCTGTAACTGGCTGGCACCCCATCCTGGGTTATTCCCGCTCTTGTGCTCATAGGCTCCAGATCCACCGTGACTCTGAACAGGATAAGCAGGTACAGAAAATGGATGGATGGACTCATAATAGCTTTTAGAATTTTTATATTTTAATATGTTCATTGTCTCAGGTTTCATTGTTTCATGAAATGAATATGTTATTACACAGCACTTCACCAGTAAAGGTCCTGCATCCTGCTTTTATTGGAATATTACGCTCTTTGTTATTCAAACTGTTGTGTGAATTAATTAGAACTTAATTAAGATTTATTGTGTCCTGATCTATGGCATGTAAGCAAAATGAAATACCTAGGCAGATTCATACAGAAGATGGGCAGATGTACGTATTTACTGCTCAATGCAGCTACATGACAAAAAACATTGACGGTGTGGATTCCAATAGTAACAGCGCAGCATTGTTCCTACACCAGTGATTGTGGGATACCAGCCTTTTTACGGGCTATTCATTTTCCAGATGGAAAATATTGCCCACTTAAAATTTACCATGGTACTTAAAAACCAAGATGATTTTAAGATGGGCTGGGGGGGGCGTCCTGGGGCAGGTTTAGGTGATAAGCCCATTTACTCATCAGTAATATAAAGTAACGTAAAATACAACATAAAGTACCAGGAATATAAAAATATAAAAGCCCTCTGTTTCCTTCGTGCCTTGGTCCACACTCCAAGACCTAGCTGTCCTTTCCAAGACCCTAATACCCAATTTGTTACTCAGCATATTTCCTTTTGTCTCTGCCGCAGTCAAAATGCCTGTCTTTTCTCTCTCTCCCTTTTGGCAGATGTCAGGGGAGTACATCCCAAATAAAGTCACCCCCCCCCCGCATATCCCCATGCCAGTGATTTTTTTTATAACATATGAATATTTTCAGCAGTCTTTAAAACATTACTGCCTGTTGTTTTTTGTGTCATGTTTATATGAGTAATTTACATGTTCACTTACATTTTTTCTCTGCCATCAGAAGCTATTTTACAAAGGCATTCAACCAATGACAAGTGTTTTTGCACATCTGAGTCAATGAAGTCCGTAGTTGCTTCACAATGAGCTATTGTATTGCCATAATAAGCCAGTATATTGATCAAAGTATAAAATCAAGCCAAAATTATGGGAATCAATAATTTTGTTATTGTGCAAATATAAAATTCCTTTCCTTTCCTGACCCTCAGGAGAATTCTTGGAACGAATTGAAAAAATTACACCCTGCATCAAAACCAGAACAACATAGGATACTATCTATCAATTGCCTCTCAGTAAATGTTACAATATTACATGAAATACACAATATTAGAGTACAGTTTCAATGACACTCTAAGTATCAGTGTCATTTTAAAGGAAATCTAAATGTCTTTTTTTTTTTCTTAAGAAAATTGAGATTGGAGAAACTCCATCCAGGAAAAAAAGACTGACACAGGGAAAACATTTGGCCTCCTAAAACAAATTAATCACATCCACATATTTTGTCTGCATAACTTTTCCTGGCAAATATTCCATTCCCTAAATTAGGTACAATTTTGTCATTATATACCTTCAAATAATTATGAATCCCACAGAAAAGAATAATGTACCTAAACCACATAAACATGGAATCCATAGTAAAACCAGTGTACCTAATGTACACACTGGATACTCACAGCAGTTGAAGCCACCGAGCCACTAGTATATATTGATGATGGATCTGGGAATTACTCTTTGTTTCCGTTTTCTGTCCATTGCACAGGAAAAAAACACGTCTCAGTGCAGCAACAATGAGAAATGTTGCATTTTATTTCTATCCTTAGCCCTAGACCAAATGTTTCCTTGAAGAACTCCAGAAACTTCAGGCACTGAAAAATACTACCAACTGCTGTGGTATATATATTTTACAATACAGGTAGAATATTTAATGTATTAAGAAGAAGCTTAACTGAATAGAGCATAGAAGAATGCAATTTATGTAGCCTCACCCGACTTTTCACTGGCAGTGCTGCAGAAAGCACCTCTGGGACGATTAATTTTGCCTTTGCGTTTTGTGTCTGCCATGTAATACTGACAAGTGTTTTTAAATTCCCTGTGGTTGCTCAACAGCAAAAATGAAATACTGCAAAAAGATTATTTATTCCCATATACAGTTTGTTTACAAGGACTAAAAGAATGCATTATGGCAAAGTTCTTTTCTGAATGAATATCATGCTGGTAAACTATAGTCACTTTCATTAAACGATAAAGGCTTCTGATACCTAGGTAGTGTATTGCTAAAAGTGAAGTATCACTTGAGTTTGTGAGTTTCAGCAGGGATTCTGCTCATGAGTGAGACACTTAACATGCAATAGTTGAAACACCAAAAAACACTTAATGCGAGCTATTCTGGTGGAAGTATCCAGCTGTTAATAATCTGCAAACCGAGCAGGTTTCAGTGCTTCCACTAAGCAACACAATATAATGTTTAATCATTGAACATGTATAATATCCATCCATCCATCTGTCTGGAGCCTATCCAAGACACCAAGGCTGGGAGCATGGAGTAAGACAGGATGGGGCGCCAACCCATCACATGGCAGCATACCTAACATTTAAATTATGGTCCAATTTTGGGAAACTTTGGAAGCAAATCCTTCTACCCACTTTGCTGAGAACGAACAAGTTGTGTTATTAAAAACACACGGCGCTACATGGTTTTTAAACATTAATTCTGTTGGGTTCAAAAGTTCTTCCCTCCAACCGTACTATGTTATTCTTGCGAATTCAGCGATCGCTTTAGCCATCTACGGTGCATCTCAGCAGTGACTGGATGTTTGAAGTTACAAATGAACTTGCATCCTGAAACATGATCGTTTAGTGGGGATCTTGCCAGAGTTTTGTTCCCTTTCCTTTAACAGATCCTAGCCCCTCCCCTTGAGTGAGCCCGAGCTCTGGCTTTTGGATGGGTGTATGCTTTCTCCGCGTGACCCTGACCCCCTGAATAAACAAGCAACTTGCTTGCAGTGAGGCCCAGGTTGCTGACGAGCTGTGCACTATTTTCAGAGTTACGGGGAGGGGGCACTTTGTCAACTCCCCCCTACTGAAACACACCTACAGTTAAAGCCCAGATTTCTCGAAAGAAATTATTCGCCTCGGGAAAGTGTGCATTTAAATGACGTCATTTCTAAAGTCCGTCTGAAGTGTTTAACAAGTTTGTGACACATTATGACATTTTAAAAAATGGTAGTGAGGACTTTGAGCGTAATTTGCTTTACATCAGTCCCTCGCCAAAAGGACCAGATCATGCTCCTCTGACATCCGCCAAAAGGACCAGATCATGCTCCTCTGTATCATGTCAGATTCCTTATTGATTTCTTCTTCTCTAAGCCACCTCTGACTCCACAATAGACCTTTTCCAGAACCGCAGTCTCTTTATACCACTTTTAAATGAATGGAAAGGCAGTTCCGGCCCCAGTGAAGAAAATCTTCCTCCAGATGTGTCCTTGTATCACCTCCTTTCCAAACCTTTGTGTCTCACGTCACAAAGCAAAACCAATCTAATGCCAAAATGTGTTGACATTCTCTTTATACATCAGCCAGGAGCCTCACATTTTGTATTAGTCTGGCTCATCAGACAGCAGAGCACAGAGATTCTGTTCGGCTTCAAGATGCCTGCTCTTAGAAAAAGCTAAGAGCTCCAATATTTCTAGCTACAAATAATACCAGTCAAGCCCGGTACTGGCCATTGGCCAGAACAGTGGAAGGGCAAATCCTATTTGAAATACTTCCATTGGGTATACAATTACAAAGAATACAGAGAAACAACTGTGACGGAGAGACCTTTCATGCCCTGGTAGGGTGAGCACGAGAGACAGGGAGAGAGGGCGGCGTACTTCAGAGGACTTCCTGAAGCCACTTTGGAGGTCCTTAGTCCATGGGGCGACCTGTCCACCCCCAGTACCATCAAGTGTTCAGAGGGGGCCAATGTGCTTTCTATTAGTTAGCTCAAGAGGGAAGTTGAACAAAGGGACAGAGCCTCCATTCATCATGGCTCCCGACAAATGTAATGAGCCTGACGTCATGCATGGCGGACGTGTATGGAGCAAAGGTGCTACATTTTACAATGTTGCACACTCGCAACAATTGTTCTCATTGAAAAGCATATAACTCAACTGCCTGACCAGAGAAAGACAGCTGATTCTGTATGCAGATTAAATTTAGTTTTCATCTGTTGCACATAAAATTTATTAATGCCAGTAAAGAACTTTGTTGCCATAAAAAATGATAGACTAAGTCTTAAATTACAGAATAAAAAATATATTTAATATTTCCTGAAATATATTACATTTGGTTTGACTGGTAGTTTGATACTTGATCTGCGGTGAAGGTTTAGCATTATTGATGCTTACGGACTCAACGTTAGTGAATTTGAAAACCAGAGGCTGTGTGAATATTCCTTTACAAATGATATCTTAAGTGTTTACCTGAGGAGGAGTAAACAGATTATGTTTTGAAATGAGATCTCAGAGGTTTGGAGTTTGATTGAAAGGCCTTCTCATGCTGGCAGAAGCCTGTACAACAGTAATCAGATGATCCATGTGTGTTTTAATCGCAAATTCACTAATGTCCCATATAGATTTCCAGGTCACTCTCCAAAAAAGACTGTGACACATTATGACTATGGCACTATGACATTCACATTCATACAGAGGCGGCCATTTCAGGTCCCGAAAGTAGAAATCCAGACCAAGATTTTATTTCAACCAACCATTTGATTATTCTGTGACTGACTCTTTGTACTCACCTGGTTGGTTGAAACAAAATCCTGGTCTGCATTTTTACTTTCTGGACCTGATATGTCCACCTTGGCATGTATGGAGAAACGTGTTAGAGAGATGTATATATTGCTGTACTTATTTCTTCCTTTTTAATTGCATTCAGAAATAGAAAGTGATATTTCTACCGCAAGCTTTAAAGTCATCTTTCATCTTTTCATTCTTGAAGGCAATGGAAAAAGACATTTAATAAGTACTCATTTGCCCAAAGTACCTCAAAGACACATTTGCAGTGATGATTCCTTTATAACATATGATAGCTAGTAAAACAAAACAACATTCTGGAAAACAATAGAACTGGTTTAACAAATGTGAGCTTCAAAACCTAGTTTGCAATACAATGCTGTATAATAACAATATATAGCAGGTGATATAATTACCATCTGGAATTGTACCGTTCATATTTAGTCCTCTGCTTTACTAGCAAGCTACTTGTCATATAAAAGTTGTTTTTCAGATCAATAAATGTTATCTTGGAATGTGCTAGATTACCCCAAATGCACTGCTTTGTCCCATATCATTATACAAGACAAAAGGGAGAAAGAATTTTGGTTTTTAAACCATTTTTCACTTGGTATGTTGACATTCATTTAATGATTTACTTTTTGAACCAGTTCCCCAGGAGTGACATTATAAGGGTCAAAAGGTGTTTGAAATAGCTGCCAGATCCATGGGAGTGGTCTGGGGGCTGTCACCAAATCCCAGGATTTCACTGATTAATTAAAGTCATTTTCTGGATACAAAACAGCACCTTTGCAAATGTGAATAACCTATTTATTGCCAGTTTCAGTCAGTAGCTGATTTTTAGTTACAGAACTCTTTTCTGACTAAATATAATTAATTCCCTTATTGCAAAAAAAAAACAACCTACAAAAAGAACTACTTAGAAAACACCATTGACTGGCTGAATTTTCATTCAGGCATTTTACATTCTTTAGCAATACAGACATATGGATAAATATAAATATTACTAGTTCCTGAAGCGAACAAACATTATTTCCGTTTCTTTCACTCCTCCTTTACTCAGTTTTGGGTTGCAAAATTTATGATATTAAACCACAACAAAAGAATGGATGGAGATCCCAGCCATAAACTAGAGAATAACAATGAAGATGTAGAAGAGGTTGCAATACTGACATTTGACTTTGTTCAGGAATAAGCAAAGGTAAAATAAGTGGGCATATGAAAGGCATATCCTGTACGTCACCAACTAATGAAGAGCTATCAATAACCTCAGTAAACTAGTAAAGTGTCTGGGAAGCTGCCATCATTTCCGGCGAATAGAAATCCTCAATGAACCCTGCTCACAAAGAAAAGCTGCTTTTTATTTGCCTAAAACATCTCAGTGGACCTGAATACTATCATAATATGGTTCATATAGGCCTAAAGTACTGGATACAGTGAAAATAGTAAGAAAAAAAAAACGCTTAGACTACAAAATTTAAATAAGCTTGTGTTTTTCAAAAGATGTTGTTTGAAATTAGTATTAATGTGGACGTGACATAAAGGAAAGCGAGGTTATGTGATTTATTTGTATTCAGTGGGATATTCTTGGAAATGAATATCCCACTGAAAACACAGCACCCTGCATTGAATTATTCCTGACATGAAGGAAGCAGTCTGCAAGGTCACTTGTTAATTCGTGGATATCCTCCTGGTCCACCTCCTGATCCAACCTCTGCTGTCATTCTTTCATTCTTAAATAAAGAAAAGCCTGGGCTGATGCCCACTCATGGACAGCCAAGGAAGCAAGGCGCTGACACAGACAGCTACTCTCACCACCACACCCCCGGAGACCGGACAGTCAGGTTGCAGAGGAAGAGTCTCCTGTCTCACTAGCTATTGTTCCAGGGCCACTGGCGGCTGCACCCCAGCATGTCACGGCCCCTAACGGGCTTTGCTGACTGGGGCAGCACAGGCCATTTGTTGTTCCGTGCTGACGTTGTGCATGCTCTGCCTTCTGATGTAGTGCACATCACATGATTTTATCCTGTTAAATTAAGGTTCTTATCTAGCTCTGATTTAAAGGAACCCAAGGATTCAGCTTGCACTATGTTATCAGGAAGACTATTCCATACTCTAACTACACGCTGTATAAAGAAGTGCTTCCTTAAAACCAGTTTGAAATGTTCTCCGGCTAATTTCCACCTATGGCCTCTAGTTTTTGTATTTGAACTAATGCTGAAGTAACTATTTGGTTGAACAGCATCGAAACCTGTTAGAATCTTATAGACCTGGATCATGTCCCCATAAGAACATAAGAACTATACAAATGAGAGGAGGCCACTCAGCGCAAAAAAATGGGTTCTCTTAGTGCTTCAAGAATTTTAAGGGGCATCTACTTATCAGAGGATCCAGACAATTAGCAGTCATGCCGAAAGTGACAGTAAATTCATAGTCTAAATGCTGTGCTTTGGCTGGATTTTCTAGTGTTTAATGAAATCTGTTGCAGTCATCCAGCACCTATTCTGGGAAGCACACAGTAGACCTACACATGCATCTCAACACTTTATGTTTCTTTACTTGTGTATGTGCAGGAATTTCCCCCAGGACCAGTAAAGTGTATCCATGTAAAAACCACCCTATCATGCGGTACATTCAATCGCAAAGTCCTACAGTAAGCATGATTGATAACTGCCAACCCTCCCAAGCAGCAGGCCAAAGACCTCAGAGGAATCTCACACAAACCCTGAAAGGACAGTCAACCCTGGAAATACCTGAACAGTCAATGCTCAGTGTATGAAGCGACAAGGCTTGCTGTAGACCCCATACTGCTCCTCTTAAAATGAACCATAGAAGGTACAATAATTATTATAATAACACATGCTACAAGTGATGATTCAGTATCCACGATAAAGTATTTACTTGTTTGATTTTCATTTTAATTTTTTTTACATATTCCTCACCTTTGATCTTGCCAGATTGTCAGGATCAGCACTCCTCTGGTCCTGCACCTCGGGTCTCTTCCCTGTTTGGCCAGCAGGTGTCAATAGCCATCCCATCTTGTCACCCCTAGTCAAACCCTTGTGTGTTTTCTTAAACTTCCCCAACTGCTGCAGAGCTCATTGGACTGAATGTGCGGCTCAGAAAATGAGTCGTGCTGGTCACCCTATTCTTTTTATTTGTATTTCTTGGATTTTTGTTTCTCAGTGTTTATTTGATATATTCGTTTTCTTGTCCAAGGTCTTCCCTGCTTGTGTTCTGTTCTCTTCCATTCTGGTTCTGTTTAATTATCCTTACATTCTATTTCTAGTATTTAATTCCCAGTTAATGTTTTCTAGTTTCTGGTATTTGTAAAGCTGGCTAGTTTCTATGCATATTAATTGTTATTAGTTCCACCGGTTTCCCGTTTCTTCGTGCCAGTGTTTGTTGATTGTTCTGTTGCTTGTTGTTAATTGATGGTCTCCCATCTGTTCCTTATTTGCCCCAGTTTTCTGTGCATTCACGTTCCTGCCCTACTCTGTTCTCCAGTGAGTCACTGTATTTGGTGCCTGTGCGGTGTTAATCACTGCTACTAAGTTATTGTGCCGCGGCCCTGTTTGGTTTTCCTACTTCTGATCCCCGTGTTGCTCTTTCCCTCTTGTTACCTTTTTTGAGATTTTTAAAGTTAGTTCTTGTTTCCACTTGCTCTTGACCACACGTGGTCTTTTCGTTTCGTGGTTCACCCGGTGTCTTCAGTTTCCCCAATAAACCTTTCTTTTGTTTCTGGAGCTGCAAAATGGACTGTTGCCTACTGCCTACACCATGCCCTAATGCCACGACACCAGATATTTTTGCAGCATGTTAACTGATCAAGAAATTATGGTAAAGTTTGTTTCTGCTTTTGGCAAACAGACATGCAACCAAGAAAATATAGTTAATTTAACCCAAATAAGGGGATAATTTGGTTGCACTGGTTTGAATAATTATAAAAATGAGACTTGATTTAGCCTTACCCAGTATAAGTATGACTAATAATGCATCTTACTATCAGAGGAAAGTGGTCAGCACATAGGTTCAAGAGCTACATTACGCCATGGTCAAATGATTTTCCCAAGGACTCCTGCAGGGGAGGTTGTTGATGCCTATCAGTCTGCAGAGGCCATATTTCTAAGGCTCTAGGGCTCCTCTAAATTACAGGCAGAGCCGTATTTCCCAAATGTAGAACTTCGGCACAATAATAAATCTTCCTAGGAGAGTGTAATAGTCCCAAAACTCAAAGAACCGAATACCAGCATGCAGATCTACATGCCACTGAAACCACAGAGAGAGTAGGGTGCCTTCACCATGTCCTTTTGCTATAATGGTTTTGTCAGCTCTTCAAGTCAAGGTAAAGTTTCCATTGATATTCAAACCTGAAAACACAGGTCTTATCTTTTGTGAACAAATCCAACTTTTCACACTAGCTAGTCAAGCAGGATTAAATAGTATTAGTATTTGGATTTCAACAAAAGGCACTTCTGGATAAATCAATAACAGTAAACCAGTGAAATTTTATTAGTTGAGGATATCCCAAGATTAGCTTTGTTGTTCAGTCACTTCCTGGAAAAAATATCTTTCTAAATCTTCAGAACCAGAACTTAATATATAGTGTATGATGACTCCATTCGTACAAAGCTAATAGAGCTGCCTGCTTAGTGATTGTAGTTAACATGATTTACAGCCCTAAAACCATGTAAGCGATACATTGTATATAGTTCTCTTATAATGGCAAAGAGTCACCATACATTCCAAGGTGAAAATGTTCTTTTTGTTATTGTGTATATTATTATTCTGTGAACACCATTTTGACCTATAACACAAACTCCCTCTGAAACAGTTGTGTGGAAATGTTCTTGGATTGACTGTTGTTTGAAGTTGTGCAGTGACTACATCACTGTGTTCCCATCTGTTTGGATAGTGTTCAGCGTTTCCTGTCTCAAACTGTGCCAAGCCCATGGGGTTATAAGTTACGGTGATGGAGGGCGAGAGAAAGTGAGGAATCCTCTTTTAAACGGCTGATTCTTGGGGAACCCAAATTCTTCCTTCTAATTTAGTAGATTAACCTACTTTAATGTAATTTCAGGATCTATGCTTCACACCTCAAAGCACTCAGAATGCAGAACCTCCACTATGTTAAAATGATAAGCTGCTTGCACTGTCAAAGAATATTTGACCACTTGTAAGAGCAGACTTCTTAAAAGAGATCGAGAGGTAAAAAAACAAGCCTTTGAAATGCATGATAGAATTTATTTTGGTACTTGATATTCCATTTGATTTATGTGACTATTTCTTCATCTGTTTCAACCAAGTGCATAAAAAATAACTAGAAATTACATAATAGTGCTGTACTATTGCCAGAAGGCAGTAAAATATTCCTTCATCTTCCCATTTAATTGGTGATGTTTTCCAGTCCTTTATGGGCCTGGTTCCATTTCGATCCACTTTTTTGGATTATCCTCTTTTTGGAATTTGAATGTGCCATGAAATACTGATCATTTTAATAATTAACACTAAAATGTTACAAGTTCCCTGCAAATAACTGTGTGGAATATTTGTTTTTCCTTTCTTTCTTCTTAACTATACATATCATATTCATATGTGCATGGCGCATTTTATTAGATGACTTTATAATTTAATTCCCTCACAGCTAGCTAATAACTTAAATGAGATCACTACGAATTTTGAGGCAGTTATGATATACTGCTGAATACAAATTAAATGTTAAAAGTACCGTTATAAAATATATGTGGTACATCTCATATAGAATAGCATTTGAGATGGTTGATGGTGTTCACTTGGCTTGTGTTTGTGTTCTGTGTCGTACTTGTTTGCATGAACAGTACATTTTTATCACTGTAGCTTTTTGATGCCTATTTTTGGCAAACTGGTGAAAAAATGTTAATCAAATACACTACATAACACTCTGCTTCCCTAATTGAATTTATAGTTATATGTAAAATAAAATAAAATAAAATAAAAATATTAAATATTTCCATGGCACAACTTTAAAAGATTTTTCATAGATGTTTCATAGATATGGATACAAATGCGGTTTATGTTTCCATTCATGTTTTACTCTATACTGTATGTAGTCTTCCAGTATTTAACTCCTGGAAACTGGTAACGCCTGAAGAAATAATTAGACTAGTTTCCAGTTTCACCACCAGGATGTTCCCCAAACATCAGGGCCAACCAAGCTTGATGGCATTTGTGTAACTATGACACTCTTGACATCAACGAGCCTATAAGATTGTTTAGTTTGGCTCTAAACAGACATTCTCTCCAGACTTGAGTACATTTCCCTGTTTAGAAATGAAAGAAACTAAATCTGCATTTGGTCTTGTGTTCTGACCTACTATCTTGTGTTACAGTGACTTACTAATTAACCAATGAGCAATCATTTATAATTTTAAGACATACAATTGATAGTATTTTTGCAAGTACAGTGGGGGGAGAAAAAGTACATTGATTCATTCATTTTCCATACTTGCTTGTCCTATTCAGGGGGTGCAGAGCCTATCACGGGAGCTATGATGCAAGGCAGGGAATATACCATGATGTGAACTCTGATTTACACTGTATTTTAAACTCTTCTATCATACATGTGCATTTCCTTAAAAACACAGAGTGTTTCAAGTTTCAGCATGAAATGAGGCAAGTAAATAAACCTGTTGAGATTTGCAGGAAGGTAAAAGCTGAAATCGAAGCTGATATATATACATACATATGGCTAACTATGAAAGAGGAAAACAGACTAAACTGCACATGTTCGGCGCCTGCAGTTTTCTGGGAACCAAGTAGGTTTACAGTGGAGAAACAGATGGCGAGTTATAAGACCACGCTCACCTATGGTCACGAGCCGCAAGTAACGACAAAGGTCATGGGGACAAGAGACCTAAAAGAGGTTCCTCTGCCGGGTTGCCAGGTTCAGCACGACATAGAGCCACTGCTCTTTTGGATCCAGAGGAGCCGGCTAAGTTAGTCAGGGCTTCTCAGGAAGAACCCCCTGGCCATCTCCCAATCAGACAGCGCCCTCTTCGCAACAGGTCATGAAACTGGCCTCCGGTTGCTATGACATTAGCGATACTCATGAATATTCAACAAAGCCACTCTGTGTTGAACAGCCAAAGACTGAGACTGATAAAAAGCAATTGTGTTCAGTTTCCAGTATGATGTGGAGGAACACCCAAACTAGGAAATACCCTCAGAACCTAAGATATCAAAATCTTTAAATTGTGACAGGACACTAGTGAAAATCCTCTGCTCAGAGGGGCACCATTTGTCACTGCTGCATACAAGCATGTGTAAATTTGTGAGGTCGGCCGGAGACAGCAATGGTCTTGATAAACACATCTGTTGACATTGCAGTATGTGCTCTTTGGCCCTGAAAGCACATTTACGCTTTAGCCAGATACATAAATCAAAGCTGTCTCCCTTTGCTGTCTCACCACGGGAAATGAGACACACAGCACCACAATTAGCTCGGTATCTTCACTAAATCCAGTTTGCATTTGGGAACTTCAGTCATGCTGGATTTTGATATTTCATTGCGAGCAAAGGTTACCCAAGAATTATGGTCCTTTCGGCAAAGCAGATGGTTGATAAAAAAAATTTATGTTCATCAGGTGTTAATAGTCACGTATAAATTGATCTTAGTGACTGAATATAGGTAATAACTGAATTAAGAGACAAAACAAAATATATTTCCTCTTCATCACTATCTTTAAAATCTCAGATCTTCATTAAACTTAAAGCACAATGTCCCCATTTCTGTTGTGAACCACTGTTGTTTCCTGAAAAAAAATATAAACTTAAAAAAAAAAGACAAAGGGCTGGATGTAGTATCTGGAGTGGATGACGGTTTATGAACTAAGCGGCACTGATGATTACGACATGTAGAGTGTAACGTCACGGTGGCTGACAGACTAGATTAGAAAGTAGAGCCAAACACCCAGGGTGAATGTAGTGCGTCATCAAACCACTTTGTTGTTGCTCACTTGATTATTTTTTTTACAGCACCAGATGTAGCACGCTGCAAAAACCAAGAATTCATGTATTTCGGTACTGCACTTCCAACCTCATCATTGACATAAATTCTAAGAATGTCATTGGTGTGTATTTGTAATAGGCCTACTGTTTTTATTTTTCCACTGCCGAGGCCAAAATAGCATACATGTAGAGGTGCAGGCATATTGGAGCCAGTAAAGCAATGAAGTGGTAGTATAACCAAATCTAACTGCTGTTTGTTTGTTCTGTAATGAGCGGCAGACCTGTTTGGGTGGTGCCAACTCAACACTGATCAGAACCAAATGTCAGGCACCATTAACTGTGCAAATAAAACATCAATGCCTGTTGGTCTCTCTCAGGGTCCATTTTTACATTAAGGTCAAACCACAACACAGCAGAAACACGGTCACAACAAAGGCACCGGAGACGGAAAATGAGCAGGTAAATGAGAATGGAGGCGAGAATAACGCTCATTACTGCGCCCCACACAGGAGTTCAGAGGAACAGCAGGGGGTCTCCGGGAGCCTTTACCCAACAATCTTGGCTTGCACCTGCATACCAGCCTGTTATGATCCGGAGGGGCACCGCACACACAGAGACACACATGGCAGACTTCTGTTCCAGGGGCCGCTGGCAGGAGCCCCTGATGGGGCTAATGAGAAAGAGAGGCTGCTGTCTTGGGTGACTGGGTACCAGCAACGAGACGTGTCAACGAAACAGCGATGCTTACATCGCACACTGCATCCCAGAAGGAAAAGGAAAGTGTGAGTCATCATTCCATACAGTGCCAGTCAAAAGTCTGGACACACTTGCTTTTAATGCATTTGTCTCTATTTTAGATCCGTTATTCACCTTATAGTAAAAGACTTTGAGGCAATAAAGTAACACAAATCAGTTACTGCAACAACCAAAAGTAGTGTTAAACATCTCCAAAATGTTTAGACTCTTCGAAATAGCCCCCTTTTGCTTCACTGAGTATTGCAGATTGTTGGCACTTGTTCAACCAGCTTGCAAACATTGCCACCTGGAATGCTTCTCCAATAGTCCTGAAGGAGTTTCCACAAATGCACAAGGGCACAAGTTGGCTACCTTGTTCTTACTCTTTGATCCAGTTCATCCCAAAGCAGCTCTATAGGATGTAGGTGTGGGGGGGTTGTGGGGGCCAGGTCATCTGTCACAGCACTCCACCTATTTCTGTGTTCACAAGGCATTCTTACTAAATGACCCAGAGGTGCATTTGGGGTCATTATATTGGTGAAAAACAAATTATATTTAGTAGCTGCATCCAGAAAAGACATGTGACTGGTACAGTATGTTCCAGTATGTAGCAGCAGGGGAAAATTGAAAATTGGCAGAGGTTAGATGTCAGAATTCTTTATTGTAGAAAAGGCACACGACCTTGGCGGGGGGGGGGGGGGTTAGGAGGTTGGGGTACAGGAGGATGGGGTACGGGAGGATAGGGTACGGGATCTCTTGCTGTGGGCCATCAGGTAGCTGTATAAATTGAGCGAGAGTTTGGTTGCCAGCAGTAAGTCAGACTCATTTTCGCTGGGTGTTGGACTCCACAAGGGCTGCTTTTTGTTAATGGTTCTGTTCTTAATTTTTATGGACAGAATTTCTAGGCGTAGCAAAGGGGCAGAGGGGGTTTGGTTTGGGGGCCTCCGGATCACGCCTTTGCTTTTTACGGATGATGTGATCCTGTTGGCATCGGCAGGCTGAGACCTGCAGCCTGCACTGGGGCGGTTTGCAGCTGAGTGTGAGGCAGCCAGAATGCGGATCAGCACCTCCAGGTCTAAGGCCACGGTTCTCTGTTGTGGGAAAGAGGGAGCTGAGCTGGACGGCAAAGCCTTCAGTTTACTGGTTGTTCCTACCCTCACCTTTGGACCCTGTGACCTGACCTCAGAAAAGTGGCAGAAATGGATGGATGGATGAACAGATGGATGGATATCAAATAAGGTCACACAAAAATTCAATGAATGGTTTTTGAGATATGGCTCTCAGGGTACTCCCTGACCACACGAGTGGGGAGACCTCACTTTCATCTCCATGGCAGATCTCTGACATTGATTACGGGATTTTGCTATAGATCTCTAGAAAATCTTACTTGTTCAAGGTTTACTTTGGTATCTAGTTTAGTGGGGCTTTTTGTAGGCTTCTAGATGAAAATTTAGGGTGACATTGACTAATATTTTTGGTCTAACCTTTGAAAAATCATTGCATGTCAATGGAAACTTTCAGTGTGGCTTTTGAAAGAAATAAGGACATAGCTTGGTGCATAGGTTGGCAAAATGAGTGAGAAATATCCTTTACTTTCTTGAAAAGAAATATTTAAATGTGACATTTCTGGACACAGATATGATAAGTTGAATCTGAAGCATTTCAGACCAGTTTTTACACTTTCCTCCAGACAATGGACTTACCAACGGGACCCTAGTTCCAGCCACAATAAGCATTGCACAAACATGTTAAATAAGGTTAGGGATTAAAAATAGACTTAAAATAAAAAGACAAGCTGAATTAAGGTTACAATTACTTTAAAGAATCCTGCGCATGTAGCAACGTTAGATGCAGATATTATGAAACAATGTAAAATAGTTTAATTTAATTAAACTGCACACAGCCCTATTCCATAATGGCTATTCTGTTACTAGGGGGTGTTTAAAGTGGTGTTCCTGAGAGGGAGGTGAGTGTATGTCACTCAGCTGCGAGAGGTGTGGCTCTGTCCACAGTCATATGTCTGTCACGACGCAGAACACAGCTTTGTTATTAGGGAAGCAGCTGCAGCGGACTCTGCTTTTATAAGGAATTATGAGAACAAAGCTGGGAATTGATAACTGCTGTCTGCAACACAGGTTATCCTCAGATCCATCAGCGCATAGACATCACATGCTAACACAGCTGATGGACTGTAAAATAAAACATCCCATATTTTTTTTTTATCAGAAATATCCTGTTCAAAATACACAACATCTAGTAATAACTATGTTCCTGTTATTCATATTATTCTTATGTCAACAAACGCCAACTACAATGTATTTACAAAGCAGGCATTATAATTACAAGCGGTTTGAACTATAACAACAAGACTCATATAAATGGTGCAAATTTAAAGATTTTTGCTCAGTACTTGCATAAATCATGCATAAAAGTTACCTTCATTTTAGTAGTTAGAAGACACTCACCAGTGTTTAAACATTATCATTTATTATTTTTCATTAATGAGTCAATAAAAAATATGAAATCCTTTTTTACAACAGGGACATTGCACTCTTAAAAAAATGGGAATGCTGTTGAAAATGCTTTATGACAATTTAAGTATTATACACACTTTACCTTGCCATGGTTTAGTTATGTTACAAGCAAAAAACAAATCACTGTATAAAATCTTTCAGTAAACCCTTCTGTGGCTGCTATAGCATTAAACCATATAAACAAAAGGAAAAAAAAGTTGTGTAAACCCAGTCAGTGATGAAAACAGCAGACAGTGACCTGACCTTTCCAAAATGAAGTCAAATGTACTGTGTAAACTGTTCCAAGGCTCTGTTATTTATTTATTTATTTCCAAACTAGAAATTTTTTACCTCTGGCAACGACCCCTTCTACCGTTTCGCTTCATGCTCAAGCTGTGGCCATTGAGGAACAGGACTGATTCATCTGGACATGAGCCATGAAGGAATGATGATGATCTGCACTGCAGGTAAGTACACTCACAAATGTCTGCCTGTATGTGTATATCCACGTGTTTATACTATTTACAGTATGATCTGCAACATGTCGTGGCATATGACAGACCACCTAAGAAAAGCCAATAAAACGCTTTGCTTTGTTTTTTCTTTTTTTTAAACCACTATGATGCTAAGAGATGACAGGAGCTTTTAAAACGCATTGCTGAAGCCTATTTCTTTCATACTTTGCAGTGGTTGGAATTGCACTGTCATATATACTAGGATCTGCACCTTACAACTGTAAATTACATTTACACAACTGTAAGTCGCAGGGCCACCGTAACTGTTTGAAATACGTTTGTGTGTAACGTGGATGGTTTCCCATTCTGCATTGTCCCGTGTGTTGTTGATTGTTGTATGTGGAAGAGTGTGTGAATATTTGGAGCAAAAACAGTACAAATTTCCGCACACAATAAGTGCAAATAAATAAAGCTTGTATCACGTGTGTCTAAAATGAAAGTAAGTAAATCTTTCCAGCTCCACCCCACATATTATCCATATAAACCTGAAATGGAAAAACACTGATAAAAACTAAAAATTAAGGTGTGTGTGTGTGTGTGTGTGTGTATCTGTGCATGCCCTCCACAATAACTGGCAAATATCTGTAAAAAGGGTTAGAAAAAAATCCACCTTTCGGGTTAAGTGGCTTCATGTCACAGTGATGAAAAAATGAATTTCATCAAAGAAAAACAAATGCTTCATCGAGAAATCATTATTTTCAACAAAACACATTTGCCACAAATTATTGGCACCCCTGCTTTTAATACTTTGCACAGCCTCCCTTTGCCAGTATAACAGCACTGAGTCTACTATAACATTTTATAAGGTTGTAGAATACAGAGCAGGGCATCAGAGTCCATTCCTCCTTACAGAATTCCTCCAGATCACCCAGGGTCCTGGGCCCTCTCTTGTGCACTCTCCTCTTCAGCTCAGCCCACAGGTAGGTTATCAATGGGGTTCCAGTCAGGGGACTGAGATGGTCATGGCAGAAGCTTGATACTACAGTCAGTGAACCATTTTTATGTTGATTTGGACATTTGCCTAGGATCATTGTCCTGCTGGAAGATCCAATAATGACCCAATTTTAGTTTCCTGGCAGAGGCAGCCAAATTTTGATTTAAAATATCCTCGTATTTCATGGAGTCCATAATACCATATATCTTAACAAGGTTTCCAGGGAAAAACAGCCTCACAGCATGACAGAACCTCCATCATATTTTACAGTTGGGGTATGGTTATTTCCCTTATAGCTATCCTTCTTTTAACGCCAAACCCACCTTGAATTTTATTGCCAAAAAGCTCCATTTTTGTTTTGTCAGACCATAGAACATGGTTCCAGTCAAAGTTGTAGCAGTGTTTTGGAAACTCCAGGCACTTACGTTTGTGGTTAACCGACAGACAAGGCTTCCTTCTGGCATACCTTCCAAATAATCTGTTAGCATGAAGGTGGTGTCTGATGGCTTTTTCAGAGATGTGGTGACTCCAAGATTTTACTTGGTCTTCTAATTCAATAAATAGGATTGCCTCTCTTACATGCCTCCTCACTGTTCATGGGGGCAAAATAAACTTGGGTCTTCTTCCAGGCAGGTTTGTAACACTTCCAGTTGATGTCCACTTTTTTATTATTGCCCTAACAGTAGAATTGGACATTTTCAGGTGAGTAGCTATTTTTTATACCCATTCCCTGACTTATGAAGGTCAGCACACTTCTCCCTCATTTGGTCTGTGTTCTCTCTTACCTTTCCCATACTGATGGATGACTAAGGGTATTTGGCCCCTTTGTTACCTCATGTTTGTTCCCCATTCAATCACAAAGTCATGGATTATAGCTTGAAGGTTCCACTCAGTCAACTCCAATCAACTCAAAGATTACATGGGATCATATTTCAGATACATTGCATTCACTATAATTTCTTAGGGGTGCCAATAATTGTGGCTTGTGCGTTTTTGTTTTGGAGAGCAATA
>JABFEA020000029.1:10357666-10384147 GCA_019775915.2 Cyphomyrus plagiostoma
GATCTAGATAATATCTAGAGAAGCCGTCTCCGTCTTTTGTTCCCGCGCCAACAGTGCCGACAGCGTGAGTTTGTACGTGGTGGTCCTGTGCTCATCTTAAGACCTACATTAAGAAGAAAGGCTACCTTAACCAAGCGTGTGCATGAGCGCGTGCTCGCATGTGTGCGAACATGTATGAGTGTGTGCGTGTTTAGTGCTGAGTGGACTGCGTGATGCACTTTCAGCCCTCGATATGCCGTCCATGGCTGATTTAGTTGTTTTTATGGAAGGATCTGGCAAAGCCAGTGTAAATGTTAATCAAATTAACAATTCTCTGAACACATTTGATATGTCTGTTCAGTGATGTACAGAAATATATTTTAAGCAAAGATCATTAAAACTGCTGTTCAATACCACTGTTCCCTTGTGGGTTTATTGCACAAAATTTATGCTTTAAAATTGCACAATAGCACATTACAAAACTGTAATAACAATGTACATTTGTAGCACCCACTTTATTCAGTGCTTAGAACAACCTACTTTGTGGGTAATCCATTTGTGCCTTCAAGGTTACACAAAAATGCTCTGGTGACTTTATATTACATAAATTCTTAGGGGGATTTCAGGGAAGACTGAACATTGAATGGCTACTATTTGCATTTCCATTTTATAGCAATTATATTTAACTTTATTGAGTCACTGATTATTCAGATATATGTATTATTTCAATAAATAGATACAATCTTAAAACCTGTTTTCCTAAATATTAATACACAATCAAATACATTAATAAATTAAATAAATACATCCTCCATAATGAGTTAGAGTAAAAATGGATTAAACAATGATTATGAAAATGCTAACAGTAATGTTCATTCCAGAGGTGGATTGTAGAGGAAGTGGGGACAAGCAACTAGAGGAGGCAGGACCAAGACATCTGATTGGTTGAACCCACCTCTTCTGCAACCTGTTGGTTATCTCTCTGAACCAATCATTTTTCCTTCTGTAAGTAAAACTCCCATGAGCATAAAGAGTCACAGTCACAGAGGACTCAACTGGTTGGTTGAAAAAAAAACCTTGGTCTGGATCTGTACTTTCTGGACCTGAACTTTCTACCTCTGGAAGATCCTGCAATACTGCAGCCCCCATCGCAGGAGCCTGCTACTTCTGATGCACTGTGTTTGGGCGGACACAAGTACAGCCCACTTCAATGGTCTGGCTCTCCAGCTTATAGTAGTAGTTCTTCTGGTTCCCCTCAACCCTCTTCAGGACCAGGATCTGCTGGAAAATCGGTCGGGACTCCACATCCATCACCTCCTCCCCCAGTGAATTACGACAGCCAACTAACAAACACTTGGCCTGGGCGATGTCTACAGGAAATCGTGTGTCATCGTGGGTGGTTCTGTAGGTGCGAGCAGATAGTATTAGTCTTACTCATTTTAACCAGTTTGCTGGTTATTTAGCTCAGCCCACAATCAGTCCATGTTTTTGCTCCCTCCCACCTCCCTGCCAGACAAGACAGCCCACATTTTTGCTCCCTCCCAATTTCCTGTCTGTGGGTCCGCGCGGACCAGATTGGCAAACGGTGATTTTGATAGAAGATGCTTTTTACCCCCTACACTCCCCCAGTAAATGTGTATTAATTGTTTTTTAATTTAATTACATTTTATTTTTTAACTATTATTTTTTATTTATTGGTTAAGTCATAAATGGTTTGCCATCAGCCCCCCTAGTAAAGACTCAGCCCCCCATCCATTCAGCTCTAACTATGCCCCTGAGCCAGATTAAGCAACTAAAATACCGCTTTTCACTTCAGTGCTTTAATATACACTATAGATTCAGGAAAATGAGTTATTAACATGTCACCTGTACATCCATGGGGACAAGGAGTGATTAGCCAGCTGGGGTACTGGGTCAGAGCTGATCAAAACACTGGGGTCCAGCATGAGTTTCACCATTTCTGTGTGAGCCTGTGCCTCCATCCCTTTGAAAGCCCTCTTGCTTTTCTCCAGTCGATACTCTGCTCGGCCGGTTCTGAGTCTAGGTAGCGCCTCAGAGCCCCGGATGGCCACGAGAACCCCCAGTGCTGTGAGAACCTGGAGAACGCAGGCATTAAAGCAAATAAATATGCCAGGGAAACTCACTGCACGGCGTGTAAAGAATCTCACCACCTTCGTAAAACTATGCGGGAACGCTGTGTTTTTAGTCATTTATAAACACGTACATAACAAATAATAATGCACTCATTTAGCATTATAAATAAGGCTATAAATATTTAGCAAAAGGCATAGCACATTATAGCTATGCGTGTTATGCATTACAACAGCCTTATGAAGCTCTCATACATAATGCACTATTGATACTTTTATAATGCATTATAATGACTGGTAAAAGCATTATGGATGATTTGTCCTGCATTATAAAGGCATCTAGTGCATTGTAGATGATATCTTCATAAGGCTGTTACAATGCTCAATAAATATAGCTATAATATATCATGCTTCTTTATAGAAATTTATTGCCGTGCTGATTATTGCCATGTTTATAATGCTTTATGGATGCATTATAATACATTATAAATGTGTTTCTAAATTACTAAAAACATAGCCTTAAGTAAAGTGTTACCCACTGAACTAGAGGGGGCACAAGTAACTCAGGTACAAATCACAATATAGTAATTGAGTCAAATACATGAACTATTCGGATTAATTAATGATGAACAAATATGGAATTGGTATGTGATTAATACTTAGTTTCTTGCTAATCAATACAGAGTGTACTACTGCATTATTTGTACCCACTGCATTCTAGGAATGGCCATGAGAGAAAACTGACAGTGAGTAACCATTAGGCAGTTTACACAGTCACACAGTTTTTCTCTGTTTACGCTAAAGATCACCCATACATAACCAATACTTCTTAGAAATAAGTAACAAATAAATGTTACTGTATGATAGTTATATAACTTCCATATAGCAGATTCTTGCATTTGGTAATTCTACGTTCTATTCATTGGCATTAATGCATAGTTAAATATATTTTCCTAGGATAATAGTGCAAAAATTAGCAACATGCTAACTTATTTTGTAATATCTGTCAGATGCATCAATGGATCTCAAATGTACAGTATAGCAACCAGTAAACTGTCACAGTAATTGAGACTTAATTTCTAGTTAAGCAATGCATTAAGTAAGAGTGTTTTACTACATTATTTGTGCCCCCTCAAGTTACCAAAGTTGCTTCATAAAGAAAATGAATCTGTAATGCAACATAAAAATGCCAAAATATCTATCAGTCAAACTAATAAAAAGACAATAATTGCATAATGCCTAAACCCTGTGACTAGAAATCCAGATTTAATTAGAATATTGCACACTATGCAAGATGATAGTGCCCGTGTAATTTGATTGTGTTTAAAGGAGCATTTTCAATTAGCACTCACCGTCAAAGTCAGCAGACTGATCATTGAAGGCATTTTCCCTCTTATCTCACCTACAGTGACTGCAGTTTCTGTGGGTTGTTTTTGTAGTCAGGGCAGCAAATTTATATACTGATTTAAAGGCGTAGTTTCTCATGTAAAAGCATTTCCGGTGGCGTCCTCATTGTGATAATGATCAAATAGGAGGAAGAGGAAGTGTGAGTGACAAATAGCTATTCACTTCCAATAAGTCTCACCGCAGATAGTGCACCAGAGCCAAATGATGTTAATGCGGTGGATGATATGTAGATACCAATGCTGACATTTTAATTATCAAAGAGTCTTTATGACACCTATAAAATGTGATAGTATTAAAGATAATTAAGTATTGCTAAGTATACGATGGACAGGCATGCTGCCCAGGGTATTTCCAGTTCTTGTCTCCGGGGCTTTTGGGGATGCAATCCAGACTGGATGTTGCATGGAAGGGTGAATGCATGAAGAAAACATTGTAAAGCATCTAATATTTTGTTTCAGTCCTGCTTTTTGTTAGGGAGAAGTATCAAGTAATTGAACTGTGCCTCCCTGTCAAGTAATCATTCAAGAATAATCCTCTGTACCCTTAGTTGTATAGTATAGTATAGTATAGTATAGTGTATTAGTGTATGTATATATATAGATATATGTATACGTATCAACGTGTTTCTGCTAATTCTTTATAACACAGTTTGTCTTCGTTATATGGGTATATTTGAGTATGTTGTTATCAGTCATGCTTGCAACAACCTATCAAATGGTTGTATTTTTTTTGACATTCTAGGATCATCATAACAGTCGACATAAACTATAGAATGGAACCTCGGTCAACCCATGACTGTGGATTGCTGCCTTTCACTGATAAATCATCATGTCCACTCTTTATGTAATGCATCCATTCATCATAACCACTCCTCTGGTGCAGGGTCATGATGAACTTGGAGCCTTCCCCAGGATGCATGTGGCACGAAGCCAGTTCACCATAGAGTACACACTCATTATGGGCACCTCAGATACACCTATTAACCTGTAGGAGTAAAGAAGAGTACCTAAAAGGAAATTGCACACAGATAGAAAAGTCTACTTCTACACACACACACAAACATACACACACCAAACGAGCAATGGGAATCGAATCCGCAACCAAAGAACAATGGTGAAGCCTATGGGAAGCCCACCTCCCAAAACTGTATGGCTATATAGTGCATAATAGATGAGAGCTTCATAGAGAATTCATAATGCATAATAAACATGATTATAATGTATGCCTTTTTCTAAATAGTTATAGCCATGTTTATAATTTACAGCCATGTTTATATAACTTTAATATTACATTATGAAGGTATCCATAATGCATTATGTTGCCTGCTTTAAGTAAAGTGTTACGAAAATGTCTTCTCCAAAGTAAAAAAAATCCTGGCTCTCTGTTTCTGGTTTCGAAGAATGACTTCGCTCATGATAATGATCAGCGGCGTTATCAAATTCCAGAAACTAGGTTAACTGACTTATTTTCAGGCCGTGCATTAAAGGGGAAAAGGGGAGAGGACTGTGAGCTGCCTGTGCATTCGACTTCTTTGCAAAATAGGTCGCAGAGATGATGCTGTCAAACTAAAACTAATTTGTGGGTTCATGAGTCCACAAACCTCTCAGTTGGTAACTGACACTGAAAAAAAAGAGGTCAAAATGCAGGAAGCACCTCCTCGTGTGCAGATGCATGAGGCACTTTGACATCACAGACGATAAGTCGTGGACTTTCCTGATTTAACTTTAGGTAATTTGTTTAAACACTGAATAAAGTCGTATCACTTTACAGTACTAGTACACAAATAAGCATATATTAATAGTTGAACTAATGCCTGAACATGGCAGGTTTCACATTTTAAAGAGCTCTTAAATTTACAAAATATTAAATTAATTATTATGTGTCCTTTATATATTTATGTAAGATTTTGCTCATTTTACTATATTTACATTTTATTAATATTCCTAATTTTATTTTAAATATTTTACATGCATTCAATAAATTATACATATTATGTGCATTGCCAATGTGCTGACAAATTTATTTACACATTTTGTTTTATAAGTTGACCTCTTCTAGTGAGCAGGGTGTAAAAAAGAAATTATCCCCAGTGAATGACAGAGCAATCCATTATTTTTCATTGCTTGAAATCTTCAAATGGCATTGTGATGAATTGTGAGCCAGTTCAAATTTTTTTTAAAAAGCCATTGTTCGCAAAAAATTATATTACTGGAATGTTACAATGGCAGCATAAACAATCTGACGGTGTTACGTTTAATACTACAAAGAATGATTCTGGCTATACGTTCACATGAAATTTTGAATCTGATATTAGGAAATAAAATAATGCAATAATAACAATTGATACTTGATTGATCCCTGGGGGGGGGGGGGGATTGCCTTTATGCCTACCTCAACTTGATCTTTGCCAAGTAAGCTGTCTGTGAAAGGCTAAAGGGTTAAAGGGTTAAAGGCCTTGCTCAAGGACCTGTAGATGTGCTGAGGATGGGTTTGAACCAGCAGCCTTCTGTCTACAGGAACACAAGCTTAGCCCACAGAGCCACACACGGTCCCCTAAGCAAAGCTCAAAGCCTGTTTTATGTATTTTGATTACTGTGTGCAGGGCAAGATCTAGGCATAGACAAACTAGGCAGATGCCTAGGATCCAGTAGAAGAGGACCTTGGCGAAATCTACCAATTGCCCAAACTTGCCCCCCCCCTGCCCCCAAAGTTTATGGGTGACTTCAATGTGACATGGTATTCCCATACTGGTGGCGTGGCAAAGGAGACTGATCACATTCTCATGGGCAGACACTAGAGAATCCTACAGAACTGCAGGGTTTGCAGAAGTGTCCAGTTTGTGAATTCTAACCACAGACTTGTTGTTGCTACTCTGAAGATTCAGCTTAGATCCATCAGACTACCACCTACTAGGAGAACGAGGTTGGACTTGGCTAGACTCCAAGAACAAGCTGTTTCTGATGAGTTTGCATGCAGTTTATGTCTCAAAAAAGATGAGCAAGATGTGATGTAAACAAAAAAAAGAATTTCAATATACCTGTAGTTGCAAATGGCAAATAAATCATCATTTCGCTTCATTTTCTGTATAAATAGAGCAAAAATTGGGTCAGCATCCTAGGCATGAACTGGGTGTCGTTTACGATGGGTAATGGTCTCCAAAACGAGTGCATCGTGTCTCCTTCCTCGTTTATGATTTACAAGAGAATATCGAGCGGATATGTATGTAGAGACAGAGGTGATAGTCCTGTTGTTAGTAGATGTTGTTGTGCTTCTGACACAACCAAGACTTCAGACACACTCTTAACATGTATGTAGCCTAATGTGAAATGACAGGGATGAGATTGGGCACCAAACCAAGTCTGAGGCCATGTTGCTCACTAGCGAATGTGTGGATTGCTCCTTCCAGGTGAATAAGGAGAGTCAGCCATTAGTGAATGAGTTTAAATAGCTTGGGACGTGACAATTAATACTTAGTCATCTTCAAACACTGATTGACAATCTTCTGGTTATTAAATTATACATGCCATTTTAAAACTAATTTGGTAATTACTTATTCTTGCAGCTGCTTATGCTGATCAGGGTTGCAGGGGGCAGCATAGAGCACAGGGCTGGCATACATCAGAAAACTGACTCTGGGGGCCCTGGGCAAAAAACTCCACAGGGCCCTCCAGTTTGCCCTCCCCCAACATGGTAAAATTTATTACCATTATTAAATCTAAATTAATAATATCAACAAAAAAAAAAAATGAACACAACTCCTTTATTTTCACATTTGTGAAAAACAGAATATACAAATAAAGCAGATGTGTTGTTGTGATGTAGTAATGCATTCCCTTTGAATTCGTAACTCATTCATTTTGTGTTCCCAATGAGAAATTTCAACTGGAACTCCCCCTGAATTCCTATTCAGAATGTTGGGAGAACTTCTACAGCCCTGACCACAGAATTAAAGATGGCTCTGGATTATTAAATTGGTCATACACAGTTCTGTCCAATTGCTATCTGTGGACAAGCTGCTATCGTATTTTTATGCACAAAATACCATGTAATGTGTTGTCATAAACTGATATCACTCACAATGGCTAACAATTAACCAGGCTAGAACTGGGGACTGTTTCAGAAAGTAGGATTTCTTGGATAGCCGGATATATTGTCAGATTTAAGGTTGTCTGGGCTAAATGTAAGAGAATGAAAATAAAGGCCATTTAAACTGGGGTAAATCAAATCCAACAAGTTATCCAGCTAAGCAAGAAATCTTGCTTTTTGAATCAGGTCCCTGGCAGTTGCCTGTCATGTTACTACACATCAGTGGGGATTGGGATAAGAAGCCATTGCAGGGCATACCCATGCACGTACTCCCAGGGCATTGCAGTGACGCCAGTCAGCATGATGCATTGTTTTGGCAGGAGGAAACCTACTCAGCATACAGAGAATATGCAAAAACCACACGCAGAGCAGAGGCAAGATTCAAACCGTGACCCTGGAGGTGTGAGACAACAGAACCACGCAATGAACTACAAATTAAAATTTGATTAAAGAAAAAAGAAACACTATTACAGAATGCTATTACCCCATCTTCTCACAGGGGACACATAATTTCCTTGAGGGGGCACAAATAATGTAGCAATACACTCTTAGTTAATGTATTAATTACCCAGTAACTAAGTGTTTTTATGTACTATTCCCATGTACATTAATCAGTCAAAATGGTTCTTGCATTTCATGCAGTCACTATATTTGCACCTGAGTAGTAACTCAGTTACTAAATTGCAGATGCCCCCTTTAGTAGTGTTACTCATAGAGGTTTTATAATGGATTGGTGTTTCACTGGATGCTTCTGTACAATGACGAAGCAACAAAGGCAAAGAAATGGGTGCAAAATTAAAATGTCTTGTGCTTTCTATGGTAGGTTCTAGACTGTTGTACTGAGTAAACATCCATCCATCCAGTTGCTTTGCCAACAGGGGTCTGGCGGGGGAGGGGGTTTCTCCGTCAGGACAGGGGAGCACCCTGGACAAAGTGCCAGTCTACTGCGGGGCACACAGAGGGGGTTTCTCCGTCAGGACAGGGGAGCACCCTGGACAAAGTGCCAGTCTACTGCGGGGCACACAGAGGGGGTTTCTCCGTCAGGACAGGGATACACCCTGGACAAAGTGCCAGTCCACTGCAGGGCACACGTACAGACTCATTTTAGAGTTAGTGTCTTTGGATAGCCGAGGCAAAATGGAGAAAAAGTGCAAACTGGATATGTATACAGCTGGTGAGGAATCTGAGTGATGTGACACGCGATGGCACTGCTCGCCGAGCCACGATGTCACCTTGGCAGGAAAGCGGCTCCCCCACCAAAACAGCGACCTTATTTGTAAATCCCTTAGGATGCCAAGCTATAATTGATCTTTCTCAAGCATTTACATTTAAATAAAGACAAAAGAATATTATTTAGCAGGTTAAACAAATAAAACTGCCCAATGTAACCATTGAAACATGAAACAAATTTCTTCCTCACTGCTAAAACAGTCCCCTGTTACATCATGCCCAAGCAGCCATCAGGAATTATCTGTTATAAAGTATATAAGTCTTTGTTAATAAAGTATATAACCCATGATCCCTATTTCTCTCCCTTTATACCCCTTTTTTATAGCTCACATACTTTGTATCATCAATTCTTGTCCACATCACTTTTCTCTGCTTGCCATCCATCTACCCATTTATCCTGGTCAGGATCACAGGGAACCTGAAGTATATTCCAGGCAAGGTTGAAGTACACTCTAGCTATAAATTCCAGCTTTATGAAGCTCACAGTGTGCTATTTTTGTTGATACTGGGTCAAAGGGTTGCTATTTCGGTTCTGAGGTGATTCTCAAGCCTGTCCTTTTATGGCGGTTCTTGTTAAGTTCTTATGATTCTCTGTGTGCTTCGATTCATGACCACGGTTCCTCTTTCTGCCAGTTCAGTTTGTCCGTGTTCGGCATATGCTACAATGATCCCTAAATCATTAAATAATTACAGTTAAATTTACAGTTTTTGTGACTGACATGCCTGAATTGTAACACTTCAGCACCTTTGTAACTACATGTTGGCATATATTGTCCTGGGAAACTCACAAGTCAAATTGCTGATAGCTAGACCTCTTTTATAGTCGACACAAACGAATTTTCATTCAACTTCATGTGACTCACCTTTGTGGCTTTGTTGGTAATTGTGATAAAGTTACTACAACAAAGGCCCTCTTTATCTGATTTTCCTGTTGTTTTGTTCAGCCACTGTATATAAATAAATATTTAATAACTACAGACAGTTCACACATTACTACTATTATAATTCATATGATAAAAATCAACATCCTGGGCAAAAACAGTCGCTGCATCACAGAGAGAAAATTAGAACATTAGAGTTTAACACGCTTAAAACATCACAGGGTAGAGACATGACCTTCTGTAAATCACCTCAGGGACGCCCTATCACCTCAATCAGATGAGATCAAACTTCAGATAACACTTCAAGAGACACGTTGCGACATCTGTAAGACGATATATTGCTACGGAAATGATTCATTCAGAACACCGAAGTAGTATCTCATAATGAATCTTGTTAGCCAGTGCAGATTTGCTTATGAGGACTGAGTGCTTGTTTAGTGAATTTGTGTTTAGAGAAATTTGAAACACTTGACTGCATTTTTAACAGCTAAAATTCAAGACACAATAATTAAATAACAATAAACAAAAAGTTACCGAAACCAAAAAAGCTACCAAGAAAGGACAATCAGAAACAGAATTAAAACACGACAATATCAATGGGTTTGTGCTTATTCTTAATTGGTTTTGAATCATTTGCTTCCTCACATTAACATTTCAAGAACAGCTGTTATCTTTAATTAACCTCAAGAAAACAGGCTTGCTAATCAATTTGTTGGATCTATTTCAATTTTGTTTCATAACAAAAATTTGCTTTTAAACGCTCATTATCGTGTCTTATAAACAAATATACGCACCCACACACATATATATGTAAAGAGAGTTAATAATCAAAGTTAATAATAAATAATACAGGAAATCCCTTGCAGTCTGATAATTAGTTTCAATCAAAATATATCCCCTGGATAATAATAAAATTGTCCTATTTTTGAATGTTATATTACAGTTTTGGCTCTTGGAGGACATTCTCTACTGATTCTCTACTCTTCAAAGTGGGGCCATCAGTTTGTTCCACTAACCGAAATGGGTTATATATTGCGTCTCTTTGCATAACATGCCAATAATAGTTATATTAATCATGAATGTGAACTGAAAAGTCATGAAAATGCATTTAGCAGAGGAGCAGGTGGAAAGGAGGTCACTGAAAAAAGCGGCCCTGATGAAATCCTCTAACAATCGATAACAATCTGTACATGTGCAGGCAGTTGCAGAAAGTGACATATCCGCTTCACTTTGTATAGTCATTTTTACATACTTTTGCAGAAATCACAGCAAGAGCGCATACTTTAAGTAAAAGCAATTACCATTGATTACAAGTTTCTAATTTATTTATATAGATGAAAATCATCGCTGTCTGGTGAAAAACGTGTACCTCCAAATATCCAAAACGCATTTTCTCAGAAACTATTTCAGAAAGTAAACGTAAAACAACATGATGAGACACATCTATCTATCTATCTATCTATCTATCTATCTATCTATCTATCTATCTATCTATCTATCTAAACAAATGTATGAGGAAATAAAATTTGCCCGGCTGTATGCCCGTCAGTGCCACGCCACCTGGTCTGCACTGCACCGTACCACATTTGCCAAGGGAAAGTACTGCACTTCCTGGCAGAGAGACCATCCCACCCATACATGCATCTCCCAATTTCATTCTCACACCTACTGTAAATCGATTACACTATTCTGACAGGAACAGAAGCCATTGGCAAGTCAGGGGCAGTCTGCACTTGGAGCCCTGGTAGACAATGGCAGGGCACTGGGGAAGACGTGCAAACTCCAAACACAATGAGAGCACAATTAGATACCAGTGCTGCCCACTTAGCCACTGTCACAATCAGGCCTAGTTAGGCCAATATGTCACCTTAAATTCAAATATTACATATGAAAAACTATTTTTCATGATTATTGTAATTGTTGAAACTGTCCATCAGTGATATTTTTTTGCAATATGTATACTATTCAAATTGTTTTTCAGGGGGCTGAAAGTAATCTATCGTCTGGACGGGGTCGTTATCCATCACGGGTCACATGTTACATACACATTCTATAATTAGCACTAAGGGAAATTAAACCTGAAGATTGTGCTTTTTGAGTGAATGGAATATACCTATGGCATTTTGGGAAAAACATTCTTTAAACACTTAAGCGCTTTTAATCTGCAGGGCTGAGCTTATGCTATGGGGTGACAGTCCTACTGTTACGTCCCGCTCCGTTCGAGCCTCTCGTGTGTGCCACGCCCACCTCGTTACCTCCTGTGATCACCCATTGTTTCCACCTGTGTGGCGCCGCCGAACGCCGGTTCCGTATCTTGTCTTCTGTATTTAGGTCTGTGTCTGCGTCTTTCCGGCAGACGCGGCATTAACGTTGTCTAATGTCAGAGTGTTGTGCTAATAAACCCGCGTTTCCCCGGTTACCTGCCTGGATCTCCCTCTGTCAGCCGTGCACTCACCCGCGATCACAACACCTACCCACTAAGCCATGGTATTGATAAAGGTGGAAAACTCAATATTAAGTACAAAAAACATCTAGTATTCCCTACTTTACATTATGTTTCCTGGAATAAGTGTGGTACCTGTATACAAAGCAAATGGTTATCTATTATGAGGAAAATTTAAGCTAGCTTTGAACTTTATACTGAGGAGGTAGGGAAAAAGACTCTTAGCTTTCTCTATAAAAACATGATTCATATGCCTTTCATCTGCCACAATATGAATAATGACATCAGCCACAAGGAGACTTACGTATTCTTGTTCTCATCTCCGTTTGCAACTCATCCCCATCAGAAATGGCATGAGAAATGTATACAAGGAATTAATAACTTTAACAAATCTTTGGTAATAATTAAGAGTGTGCACAATATATTAATGTAATATGTCAATAGAACTAAGCTACTTTGAATCTAATGCAGTCATATTTGGACACCTATGTTGCAAAAAATAGGCATACAACAGATTTTCATGTTTTCTTTTTGGCTTTTATTAATTTCATGATAATGAAAAATGTGATTTGGAAACATCTGAAGCTCCTGGCTACTTAAAAAAATGCAAAAATAAAAAATATATTGAATTAAACCATAAACACTTGTAGACAAGCTGTACAATCTCCGGTTGGTACTATAATGTTGGTCTCTGCACTAATACAAGCTAAGTGGTCCAGCGGCTTCACTGCGGTATCAGCAAAGAGCATCAGCATTTCATTCAGGCTGTGAACTGCTTTCCTTTGGATTTTCTTTGCATTGCAGTAATGCATCAGCTGTTCAAAGATAAATTTGAAGCAAGCTAACAGTGTCCTCCAGTTCCAGAAACATCTCTCAAGTGGCTCCGACATGAGACCATGGAGAATAAGGTGCTGATACTATGTGCAATCAGTTATGCTTGTGAGTTTCAATGCTTATGGCATGTCCGCGACTCGCTTTTCCATTCTATCCATCTCATAAACCATTCCGCTTGTACACAGTATATAACTCGACTCGTAGTATGACTATTGACTCCAAAGCAGTGATATTGAACCTTACTTGAGCTGTACTTATTAGCTAACATGAACATTCGTAACCTAGATACATGCGGATTAAGTTTACAGTAAGCACTTATCTGAAAGATGCAACTTAGAGCCCTAAATTAGACATGTGGCAAGTTCTGGAAAATATGTGTGAGAAACTGATTGTTAGAAGTGGAAAAAAATGTACACTGACCACATCCATTGCAAAGTCATATTAAATTCTTATCACTTTCATGTTGCAAGTGAAAAAAATCTTACGCTGCAAAAAGGATCCAGTTAATATAAATTTTGCTCAAACCACAGTTGTATCGCATTAGAGGTTTCAACTAGTTCTAATAAAACTCAATCGAACACTACCACCTAAACATATACTATGGTCCATCTTGCTGAAAAAAACAGCTAAAAAACAGCTTATGTGGGTAGCATAGCTGGTTTTAATTGGTTTTAGCTAGTCTCCGATGGCCTTAGATGGTCATGTTCCAGCTCTTGCTACTCTTTGATGGTTTAGCTGAGTGGGTCACCAGTTGGTCATGCTGGTATGACCAGTTAAATCGAATGACCATCATAAGCCAGAACGACTAGTTAAACCATCAAACCATCATGCAAATACATACCTGGTCAAATATCAGAAGTCGGTCAAATCTTAAACAGCTTAATCTGGTCAAGATGGGGTTTTTTTCAACAGAATAATTTTAGTGAACAAAAGGGGAGAAAATAAACCCAGGTCAGTGGTTATGAACTGGTTGGGCACCAGGACATTTCCAGATGTCACGAAGTGACTTCCAATGCCCTCCCCCCACCCCCATCAAAAAACATCAACTAAAAAACATCAACCAAATTACTAATTCAATAGTTTGTCAGAGTATTTCCTTTGTTAAACTAAAAGTAGCTCTCACTGTAAAAAATTTTGAGACCACTGGTTTACGTCATTTCCCATGCAGATTGCGAATGGTGAGGCCTGAGCCGGTTTACTGGCACTTCGAAACAGTCCTGAAGCATACCCTATATAAGCCATGGGGGCGTGAATGGCAGCTACAGTAACTGCAGTGTTAGGCTTTCCGCTGCATCTGTTACTTCACTGAGGAGTGCGTGGGCTGACACTAGTCTGTTCAGAGAGGGGGATTATCACCAATGGCTGTGCAAAGGTCTTTTTCTCAAGGTAGACACAGGCTAAGAATGGCCTGGGATTACGGTCGTGTTTATTACCAGATGTCGCCTGTTTGAGGGTAAAGATCATGGTGTGCTCACTGGTCGCTGCTTGTCAGGGGGGTTCACCGACTATACAGAGAACGAAACTGTTCATCTATGTGATTCTGCTCTAAATCTATTTTTTCCTAAGCACTTCCTAACTTCTTCTGTTAAGACAATATGTGTTAGCAGAAATATGTTTAGCCATATGATTAATTTTATAACCCATTTTCCGTTCCGATTATGGAGTACAGGGTCAGTAAGCCGGAAGCAAACCAGAGCAGGGTATATCTATCACGCAATCGCACATTACAAGCGATTTATAGACAACAACTCACCTAAATTCATGTTTCTGGACTGTGGGAGTAAACCAGAATTCCTGGAAGAAATGTGTGTCAACACACACACACACACACATACACACACACACACGCACTTTGGGCACATTTGAAGAACTGAAAATATAAAATGTTCGCCATCTCAGTGAAAAGCATGCATGCTATATGTACACTGTCAAAACCAAGAAGCGCATGGCATATTATTGCCTAAACAGGCCACTAAACTCACACTGAACTCAATCTACACAGACTAAAACAAGACCTTATGTAGCTGAGATCCCTTCTACTAAGATTAAACCAATATCACAAACTGAAAAGAAACAAACAGGCAGCAGAGCAAACAGTTCAACAAATTGTAAACAAATTAAATCAAACAATGATAGTGAGGAACCTTAAAAAAATAAAAAAAAACTTTAATGTTACTCTGTCATATCAGTATTAGTTACTCCCTCCCGTGTTCTACAAATTGGATGGCTCCAACTTGAGATCATAAATATAAACATTATTTACTGTATTATATATGTATGTATGTATGTAATACATATACAATCCATCCATTGTCCAATTACTTATGCAGTTTAACACCAGTGGGGTGTGATTCCTACCTGGTGCGGCATCGGTCACAGACATACGCAATAGGCAAATTACAGAACTGATGTAAAATTCTCTACACCGCATTACTTTGTACTACGAGAGGTAACCCACAGAAAAACACACAGAGTGGGATTTTTACCTCCTAACCCGGATGGTGTGAGCTACTCAATTAGCCACCACACCACCAGCTAAACACATACAGAATCAATAAGAAGTACAAATATTCTGCATTATACTACTGCCAACATATATGGAAAAGAAATGCCAGAAAGTAATAGTTGGATTAATCTTTGTGTGCATCTATATTGCAGTATTTTTGTTTGGCAGTACAAGCTTGTGATATATTATTAATCACAAATGGAAACCTTGTGGTATGATCGCAATTGGTCATGTTCCAGCAATGAAGAAGGCAGGATTTTGGGGCAAACCAAAAGGGGGGTTCATTATGGAATGGCAACAGGGTAAACAAAAGCTAAGCGCGGGGGGTTAAACAAAAAATAAAACTGGCAAGAGAGGAGACCACTGCAGCGCACACTGGGGTCACATCAATGAGCAGACTGTGGAGCACCGGACTGAGAGGCACTCTTATACACCACTGATGAGGAGCAAACGAGAGGCATCTGGGGTGAATCACACGAGGGCTGAAACAAGGGGCAAGACGAACAAACAACAGGTATCAGCTCGTTAGAGGGAAAGAACGAGGTGGCAGGAATGCAGGGCTTGACATAAGGCATCATCCATCCATCACTTATAATTTCTTAACTAGCACAGGGTGACAATGAACCCAGAGCCTACACCAGGAACCACCAGGAACCACAAGGCATGAAGCAGGGGCGCCCTGAATGGGATTCCAGTCAATAGCCAGCATTTCCCAGACAGCAAAATCTTTCTGGCCTGGATGTGGCCCACATCCGCATGCTATCTGCGTATAGATTCATTCTCTCTGGCGTAAGCCGCGCAGCAGCTACTTGGAGAACGAAGTGGTGCTTCTCCTGTGTTTCTCTTTGGTTATGTATTAGTCATGTGTTAGTTTATATAACAACTTGATTAGAGCCCTAAGAGAAACGCTGTTTCTTTTATAACTGTGTACCGTACTAAGTGTGTATGGTTAAAAATTACATTGAAGACCAACTTAACTACTTGACTTACTCGACTACTTGATTTACTTCCTGTCTCTGGACTGCAGGTGGAACCCAGTACTTGAAAGAAACCTGTGCAACTACGATTCCACATCAGTGTCACATGCCCTGCAGTATATATCTCTTACCCCTACCCCTGGGCCCGCATATTACCTTTACTTTGGGCCTGGCTAACAGATTTGTTCTGGTGTTGACACGGATCCACCTAACCAGAACACAAAAAACAAGCATATTCTAATTTTTGAGATAAGCAAGGAATTATGTCTGACATTTAAAATATGTCACACTTCCAAAATAATTGCCATCACGTCTTTGTGAATATTCTTTTTTTGTCACGGTTATGTTGATGAATATGTAAATGAACACTAAAATAAAAATTAATAATTTACTTCCTGTTCACATATTAGTTCAGTAAAGTAACAACGTGTGTTCAAGTAAAAATACTCTGAGCTCAAGTATTGTAATGGTTTGGTATGTAAGATGCATTCTGATAGTATAGCTGCAAAATGTCCAATACCTACAAGTAAAGTAAGATGTACTTATCACGAATGGTTATCATTCTTGATCTAGTATCTCTTCCCTGATCAGCAAAATGTCTTTTTTCCGCTACTTCTGCTAGTGATGTCACCTCAATCAGATAAATATGGGCCTGATATGATGTTACAAAGACAAATTGACTTTGCATCCTTAGAAGAAGCTGTGAAAAAGAAGAAGATGCGCCGTTTCGACTCCATATACCATCCCATGGTGAGTTAAGAGCTTCATATTTCATCCATCCATCCATCGACCTTCTGACCACTTTTAATGGTCGGGGTGAGGGCCTTGATTTTCAACGCGTAAGCATACCTCAGGTCAGATATGTAAGTAACCTTTTACATGAGGGGACATGAATAATGTAGTAGTACATGCTTACCTAATGCATTAATTATCCATTAATTAATGACCCATGCACATTCTTCAATCAATCAGGACAGTTCATGTATTTCATGGGGAAACCTATAGTAATTCATAATTTGTTAACGAGTAGTAAATGAGTTAAGGACTTTTTGCTCCCACAAGTGGTCTTACCATTATTAACTAATTAGTTAATTGTGCTGAATGTAATACATGAACTTACATGACTGATTAATGATGAACAATCATGATATTAATACTTAAGAAACACTTAGTTATTGGTTAATTAATACACTAATTAAGCATGTATTACTACATTATTCATGTCCCCTCAAGTAAAGTGTGACATATATCAAAGTATGATTTTTATTGTTCATTTTATATCTAAAAATTATCCATGAAATTCTTTTTTTCAAAAGTTTATAACTCTGATGTAGCATCTATTCACAGCCAGAACAGGACACCCTTATAGTTCTCCATAAATGTTATCAGTCACATAAAACGCTCAAAGACAATTCTTCACAAAAGACAACTACACTCAGTTTGCACTTTGAAAGATGTTATCAGCCGTGGATCTCAGTTTCTTTCTTTTTCTGAACAACTGATTTATAAGATAAAAACAACTTTTTTAGTCTGTCAGAGGGGATAATTTTGATTGCACTGGCCACAAACACGGTAAGCAGAAAATTCATGCCGAACCGCCAAACAAATGAGAACTTCTTATATTTGCAGGCTGTGTGCTGTGTGGCTCTTTTAGTTGTGATGATAGAAGCCAAAGGCACAGTCTGTGGCTCAACATTGAAAATCCCCAGCAAATATTATGAAACCCAACCAAGACTTCCCGATCTAAACGGGAACATCAACAATCGCTCCCTCTCTGCCTGGACCTGGAAGTGAGTTGATGTGATGATTTGCAATTTGCTACTTGCTGACACTTTCACCCAATTTATGAGTTTTTATGACTGGCATTTTTTACTGTCAAGTTACGTACCGCCCCCTTGGACTATTCTGGGACTTAATACGGTAATGTTCACGTGGCAAGAGCATGTAGTTAGCCAAAACTGAGTAAAGAACAGGCCCAGTGAGAGACTTTATTTAGATGCCCAAAGGTATTACACAGTATGTGCTTCTCATGTATTTAAAATAACCTCAAATTAAACCAAATTAATTTTTCCTTATCTGTTTTGAGTGCTTAGATATGATCAATGTGTAATTTAGGGTTATTTTATTTTATATCTAGACTTTTCTTACTTTAAACTAAACTCTTCATCTTTGACTAGTTAAGGGATATCCATAGATGTGATAAAAAAAAAAACAAGTTTCATCAAGGTTTGGGAGCTTGTCAACATATTTGTTCAATCCACCCCCATAACTGTCATGGCTCAATGTGTTTAGACTAGTTAGCTCAGGGACTGATCTAGTTCAATATGTCCGATTGAGTTAACTCAGGGGCTCCACATTATTAAGCTGTTCACATCCAGTTTAACTGAACTAAGTGATTACATTTACATTCATGTACTTGGCAGATGCTTTTGTCCAAAGCAACATACAAGTGAGGCAAATAGCACCTTGCAAACATATATGCTGTCAAAGAGTTGACTAGGCATGACTAAGTGCAGCTAGGTTAAGCTTACAATGAATGACATCAGGAAGACAGCAGATCGTAATACCCAATGCTTATAAATTATAGGCAGGCCCTGGATTAAGAACATCCAACGTACAGCTAGTGCTTACGAATGGCCAGCCGTAAAGCCCATTATATTAAAAATTTGATCTAAATTGAATTTAAATAATGATTCGTAATAACAAATGCACATGCTACTTTCAGGCACTCATAAAAACATTGTGTGATTTCAGTGGTTCAATTTCTTAAGGTACAGTGCGGTACCATATGTAATTATTATTATTATTATTATTATTATTATTATTATTATGTACTGAATTATTATTGTTCCGACTTACTAACAGGAAACAGATCTTATTTGTAAGCCAGGGGTTCCTGTAATGCTCTAGTGTGTAATAATCTTGGCCAGGAGTTGGTGTAACATTACTACAGTACTGTATGTAGAAATCTAGCACTTTCAGTTTACCTATAGAGCCAACAGCCTTTCAACGGTGCCTTCAGAAACTAACCATCCCAAGTGCACTGTGGGTAAAATTTGACTCCTTACTCCCCGTTTCAGACTAAACCACGTGGAAAGCCGCATCCCCAAGACAATCACAGAGGCAGTGTGCAGCTTCATGTACTGCCTCAACCCGAAAGCGGGGCCTGGCGTGGCCGAGCTGGACGAACGCTTCAACTCGGTACCGATCCATCAGAGCATGCTGGTGCTGAATCACATTAAGTCACTGAGCTGTTACCAGGCCTCTTTCATTTCCATCGTCGTCGGCTGCACTTGTGTAAAAGCAAAGACGACGCAATCTTAATACACCTATTTCTGCAGCCACCCTTTATGTGTGTTTATGAAACTGTCACATACTGTACAATAGTCATGATTATTAAGCATTGTATTTTTTAGCAAGGTGACGGACTAATACAATATATATGCATATATATTACACTTATTGGACTGGCCATGGAGTGCAAATAAAGTTAATGTTTTGCCTCAAATTTTGTCAATAAGGGCGGAATGGTAATTCACATCTTCGGGACTGTATTTGATTCCTGTACCTGGTTCTGTGTCTTTCAGAGTGAGTTTTCTTACGTATGTTCAAATTGCCCATAGAAGGTGACAGTGTGTGAACTGTTTTGATGATGTTCCTCAGTTTTGGTCATTCTCCATTATTAAATGTAAACTCTTGTGCACTAGAGTGTAAACTATGGGCCAATAATGTCACAATGAAAGAGGAACTGAGAGGAAAAAAAAATCGTTGTGTTATTTTGTTTATGAAAATTGAGTTCTTAAAATGTCTTCTGCTTTTTCATGCATATTGTTTATATATATTATATTATGTATTATAGCAATCTGTTTATCTGAATTGTGTGAACATCTTGTGAGTGAACAGGCCTTAAGCTGACTTTGACCCTCTACTGGATGTGTAGTTAAGGAATGCTTGCTTTGGTGGGAAGCAACAGTGGCAGTGTTTTCTACAAAATATATGACATAGAGTTTTACTCAAGTATTGCTTTTTCTGAGATGTTCAGTAGCTCCCAAAGCATTGGCAAAAGCAAAGACCTTTTTTATACAAGTATGCAGTACTAATGTCTGTTTGAGGTTGATTTGACTAGAACTGTGGTTGTCAGCTGTGGTTCTCATAGCCCACGGTACAACGGTCTTATAGTACCCTTGCCAACCTCAAACCCGATTAAGGTAAACATTTAGCCACACGATCCTGCCCAGAAAACAGACGGATGATACAATCAGCAGAATCATTTATTCAGCAGTTTGCTTTGAAAGAATTCTAAGTCTGCACACAGTTACAAACAACACAAGGAAATAATAATAATACAGAGCATGTACTTAACGTCACACAAATATATCTCAATATTCATTTTGATACATGACCATATTTTTTAAAAGTTACCTATAGAACAATCCCAACACTGGTATTAATCCATTTAAAAGTAAAATAATGAATTAAATGAAGAACGTGTTTAAAATACATAACAGCAAATATTTTATTTTGTACATATACCAAATAAGGCAATTATAAAGGAATTTTATTAAGAAGCACAGTACTTGGCATTTAAAAATAGCATAAAATTATTAACATCTGGTACTGTCACACTGTAAGTATATATAAATTATATATTTAGAGAGAAATGTAAATTGCTGGTGAATGGCAGACTGGCTCTGTGGGCGTAATGTAGCCTCAAACATCTAGGGGCGGGAATGAAATGTTCTCCCCGGGGGGTAGCTAGACATCCCGGCCCCCCGAGAAAATGTCACCTTGGGCCCCCTGCTCAGGTTGGCACTTAGAATCGCTCAGTTGATATTGCAAAGCTCCTATGACGTGCTGGGCCCCCTGAATCTAACATGGTATGGCATCTCAAATGTATAAGTGTGAGAATCAGCAATCAGTAGCACATACAAAATGCACAAGAAAAAATACATTTTATTTATATAGTACTTTTCAATCCAGAGTATGAAAAGTGCTTTACCAGATACATAAAAAATGAACATTGTAAATAATATGAAATGGTAATAAAACAAACATAAAAATTAAAGAAAGAATTTTAAAGCAGGTCATCTGGGTCCAAGGTACAGTAAGCCCCAGAGTCAATGAGCCTCTGCCTGCGGTCTGGCATCCTACCCAGCGTGTCCTCGGGCTACAGGCTTTCCCAGGAAGCTTGGGAGGTCATTGCGTTTATATGGATAATTGTATGAATCATGTATGAAATTTTGATTCCAAGGAGTGACAGAGGGCATGATCACACTACCACACAACACATAATACAATGCCAGTCAATAGTCTGGACACACCTGATCAAAAGGCTTCAAGGCAATGAAGTAATACATATCAAAGTGTTGGATATGTCAAAATTTGGCACTCTGTCAGACAGCTTGCAGATGTAGCCCCCTGGAATGGTTCTCCAGCAGTCCTGAAGGAGTTTTCACAAGTTCTGGGCATAAGTTGGCTACCTTGCTCTTAAGGGGGGGGGGCCTGATCATCTGTCACAGCACTCCATCTCTTTGCTTATTCAAAGAGATGATAATAATACTTATATTCAAGATAATACTTACTACATAACAACAAAGTGTGATTATGGTTATTATCTTGCTGAAAAACAATGTTCAGTAGGCGTGTCCAGACTTTTCACTACTACTGTACATAAAACAACCCATTAGTACACGAGTTAAGCATACAAGTGTGTTTCCTACATTATTGTCTGTGGTGCAGTTACGTATTATTCAAAGTATGTCTTCCTCGATGGAAAATATTTATGTTCAGTGACAGCGAGAAGAGTGCAATCATCCAATGAATAAGCGTGAGAATAAATGGGGAAGTTGCTTTGTTCAAAGTCCATTTTCAGTGTTGCTGCTGATCACTGTGCCTCAGCAAACGGCGAACGGAGCAAGCAGCTGATCTGAGCAGGAGGTGGAACATTTTAGATGTAGCCCACCCCCCCGGAAGGCTGAGCAGAGGGGTGTAGATCACACCATCCATCCTAGGACCAGCTGCTTGTGCATAAGGAGGTAGGTCTCAGACAGCCATCCGTGACATTGTGTGCGAAGACCACAAACGTGCCATTTTCTTCTCCTTTTCTTCGCCTTGTTTTAAACTAAAAATGCCAAGAAATATTGATTTAAAAAATCATATAGCTACATTTGCAAATGTTGCACTATTTAAAAGCAGGTTTGGGTACACTGCACCAAATAGTCTTACTTAAAACATACTAATAGGTGGTGTCCAAAAACAGAGCCTTGCTTTGCATTTTGAGATTTTAAACGTGATAACATTTAAACTACCACCAACTTCTTAAAGCCAAGGGGAATTTAGTTGCCTTTCAAGTTGAGGCTTAGTTTTTCCAAACTCAAAGGTTTGTCAGCTCAGCTGAATAAGCAGTAAAAGTCCAAGGAAGGGTGTGTCCTATGTCATCTTAGATTGATTAGATAAGATTAAATACTTGCTTAAAGCCAGAAGTTCTCATTAATGGATTTAGGACGATGAACATTTACGCTATCGGGTTAATTATTTCTATCATACAATAGGTGTATTAGACATTGTACAAGGACAATCAAAAGTTCTGCATACAAGCCCTTTAATCTGCAAAGCATATTTTGTACTAAAATCTAATAATAAACAAATCACACAAATTACATTCTTAAGGCAAAGCAAGTCCATAAAATATAAAAGTGTTATATACATTATAAGTGTAGGTGTATATTAGCTTTACATTTGTGAAATGGATTAGAAAATTACTTTACTATTTACTTTACTACTACTTTTGCTATCATTACTATTATGTCATTTCTATTGAGCAAGACTCGAACAAGGTTTCACTCCATTATGTTAAAAATCTTTTTCTTCTTCAGTTCACGATATTGCTTTGAAAACAAAAGGTAAATATTTGTTGACAAAAAAAAACTATCTAAATGAAAAACTTATTTTGAAAATAGCTCTAAAATCAGAAGCCTGACAACCTTGCACGTAATGACCGAAAAGACTCTCATTTTAAGGTATTAGCCTTCAACGCAATAAAAACAAATGTTGCAAATTGTGACCTTTTAACAATATTTCAAAATAGAATGAACGAAATGACAATAATACGTGTTTCCCCTCCATTAACTTCCCTGTGAAATATCAACCGAATGGTCTGATTTTCGCTGTGAATGCTGGCATTCTGTATAATACATGAGCAAAGCGCTCACACTGTTTACAACCAGGAAGGAATGCTTTTGATTTCTGATAAAATCTTTCATAAAACATAGTTAAAATATATTCATATAAATGGTACCGTGTCATCCTGTATATCATTTTTAAAAATATCGAATAAATAAATAAATAAATTAATAAATAAATAAAATCCATATAAGCGTACCGGCCGAGTTTAGCTTTAGCAAAATTTACTTTTTCTACAATTCTCAAATCGATTGTTTGGTGTCACTGACGCCCCCTAGTGGACTTTGGCCCCTCAGTGGAGAACCACTGTTCTAAAGTACAAAAGTCACAGGTCAGGCTGATCAGTTTTTTTGTAAATGTTCATGGGCGTTATACTACCATGTCTACATTTTTATAGCATATGGAGATCAACGCTTTATGTCAAAGATTATGAAAACGCGGATTATGTTGAGATTCTGATTTTCTTATCGTATCTTCAGATTACAGTCACATAGCTGTCAAAACTGCCGAAGATCAACATGTTTTCATAATTCATAAAGGGACAGAAAAAGGACTTCAGATTGATGTATGAGGGAACCTGCGTTAGCATGTAGCACAGGTCATTTGGATGCTTCATTTTCAATACTTCCACATTTTCGATTATAGTCAAAAAGGCATGACTTATTCTAAATATTTGAGCTATAGCTTATCAAACAAACATCAGTTCTGTGCCTGAATCAATTTAATCATTTTCTAATCATTATTTGATTGGCGATATTAGAAATAGATAGTATATCGAAGATCTTTCTTCTTCCCTATGCAGAGTGGAAATTAAAGAAGCGGATGAAAACACCATGCAGTATAGCCCACTGGGTGGCCGTACCAGCTGGTAGGATCTTGACTCTAATGTTTACGTGAAAACATAGTTTAATCGGTATAAAATCACTGAAATCAAACTTATCTGGCGTACACATCTCGACGATAATTCCTCATATGTAATACCGGTAAAACCGGTAGTACTTCATAGATACCGTTAGTACCTTATTTAAAAATATTTGTCCATAAAGACGCAACAGGAACAAATGTGACTCTTTCAACAAAGGCCTCATTGATTATTTTCATTAACGACACTGGCATTGAATGTTTCACATGTCTCAAATGAAGAGTCGTTTATCGTTACACAATTTGCTGTTTGACATTGATACGCTTAACCTGTGCGCCACCTGTTGACGAACATACGTATTGTTTAAATATACATATAGTAAAAAAAATTAAATAGAAAAACTCTGCTGGGAACCCCTGTGCGGTCTAAAGCCAGCATGACATTCTTCATGTTCAGTGAAATATTTTGCTGAATTAAGCCAAGGCGTGTTATAACTAATATGAAACCTCATTTCATCCTATATTTAAGGTGAGGATTAACTTAAGAGCCTCTTTTAAATGCCTTGTGATTAATGACCTAGTGATTACCAGTGATCTGCATACCCACGTTTAATAATGGCTGAATGTCCTTCAATCAGTTTTATTTGTGTTTCTGGCAGTGGATGAATACCAATGGCTCCACAAGGCCCAGCCCCCGGGGGGTGGCTGCCTGCAGGCACACTGCCGCTGGATCCCAGCTTCTACTGCATCGCCATCCTTCTTATCATAACCATCATACTTCTATCTCTTTGTAACAAATGCGACAAGTCAGTCATTCATTCACCCTTCTCTTTTTACTATTAATCGCTTTTAATAATACGGCTGTAAAAACTGTTGCCTGAAGAAGTGAAAGAGACCTATGGGGTAATGCGTTTTATTATACATATATTGTAGGACTGACTCATTGCCCTAGTGATAGCATTGTCAGGCAGTGATAGGTATGTAAGCCCCTCGAAATGGCTGAGTAGATATGCATCTTACTCCAGGGCAGAAGGTACTTTCCCCAAAATCTGGTACGAGCTAACCACAGATCAACAGACCAGCAGCATTCAAGCCACTGTTCAACATCTGGCCCTGGATCCCGAGCGCAAATAGATCATACCATAGATTTCAGCCCAGTGCATTATGGGAAGTGTCTGGTGTACCAAGTCATGTCACTCAGTGAGGCTAGCGCTAGGAACGTGCCTGGGAAAATAGAAAGCTATAAATCTGAATGGTTGGAAGAAGTTTTAAACTTCATTTCATGCATATGCTTCTGAATAATACTAAGACGACGGCCACTGCTACTACTACTAATAATAATAAAGTTGTGGTATCAAACATTCAGAACTTGAGAACTTGTGCTCTGGAAAAGTAATTGTAGGCAGAAAGTGCCGATTACTTTGACATCATTATTGTAAAATCTGAAATTAATTCTATAACAATTAACCTTTTTAGTATTCAAAATAATAAGTATCATATGTGATGCACAATTATGTTGTGCTCTTAACTCTTATTCTCAAGGATTTATTTTTACAGCCAGTGAATATGTGACTGTTTTCGTATTGAAACTAAGCCCTACCATATTTCTATGTTAAAGGAAAAGAACAGTGTGTTTATTAATGCTCACCACCAGAGGGCACCTTGTCTGCATATGGGCATGAGTTTCACTTGCACTGGTCATTTAGCCAACAATAACAAATAGTTGTCTGTTGACACAATACCGTTTGCTTTTATTTTTCTAGACACACATTGCAGCATCAAGAGAACTCTGAAAAGGTACAACCACCATCACAGCTCATAAGAGTGGTGAGTGACCAACTTGTAAAAGTCTATTAAATGCAGTCCTCATTCAATATACAGTACATCCGGAAAGTATTCACAGCGCATCACTTTTTCCACATTTTGCCATGTTACAGCCTTATTCCAAAATGGTTTAAATTAATTTTTTTCCTCAGAATTCTACACACAACACCCAATAATGACA
>JABFEA020000029.1:10401948-10422764 GCA_019775915.2 Cyphomyrus plagiostoma
TTTTAATTTTGATTTTTTTAATATTACCATGCCTTTTTATATTCATAATTAAATGCATTTTTTCTTTGAATAAACCCTTGCACACGTCATGCCCCCCCCCCCCCCCCCCACAGTACTAATGTTTCTGCATGATCTGAAAAATTTAAGTACATTAGAAAAGTAAGTGAAATATACTGTTTCAAGCTTTTCTTTTTCATCTCTGCGTGCATATTGATGAAACACATTAAGTCCCTGGAAGTGGCAGAATCTCTGACAGAGGATTTACCATTAGCGCTGTTAGATAAATTTGTGAATGTAGGTTTATTCTGCCATAAAGTACCAGCAAGTATTAGGAGTCACCTGCAAAAATAATAATAAAAAAGCCCAGTAAATCGTTCCATGGTGCATCTCTCTGTCATATAGATATATATATAAATATTTACTGTTCATCAATGCTTTCTAAGTACTGTTACCAAATTTCCAGGCATCAGGAGAGATAGAAACCATTACAGTGACAATATATACTCATTTTATAGGCTTGTAGAACTGCCTTTTCTGGCTTCTTTATGGTAGGTCAGTTCAAGCTTTTAGTTAAATGTTTTCTGTCTGTTTTGCTTTTCTGTTCTCCAGCGATACGAACTGTGCTGCCCATTTGTGCTTTTATGAATCTGTGATCAGGTGCGTGCTACTTGCTGCCTGAGATCTCAAAGTTCAGTTAAAAGACCAAATAACAAATTATTTCGAGGTGCCAATTGTTATCATCCCACATTTTTAAATAGGGGACTTTAAGTTTTGCCCAGAAGCTGCTAATCTGCATGGTAATGAGATTATTAGCCAGACTGTCCAGTGTCCCCTTGTGTAACTAGTGGTCAAATATGTATGTATGTTTTTTGTTTGCACTCATCATTTTGGAGGAATTAGTGATTGTATTCTATCGAGACAATTAAGATCAAGCCAGGTAATTGGTCAGATTATTTTCCAACAATTGGATAAAGATAATTGAAGGTAATTTAATACCCAAGTACTGTGTTAACTGTGTAAAGTTAAACTGAATGTTCCAGAAAGACTAATTATTCCACAGAAGCAAAAACACTTACTATTCATATATTGTCATTATATATATGTATCTTGAACATTGTAAAACTACGAAAAAAGGAAAATGTATAAAAATAAAAATTTTGTGGATCATTTTTTCTATGTAATGCCGTAAATGAAATGTTTGTCATTCTCATGTTGGAATAAATTTTATACGGATGATATACGGTTTGTATCCCCTTTTGCTTCCAAGAAGCAAATAGTTACTGTTATCCAAAGACTAATTCAACATTCAACTCATTCTTGATCACTAAGGATATCTTGGGGTCACTTGATCTGAACTCTTTGTTTTTGACATTTACATGGAAGATACACAGGATATACAGTCACTGTTGAAGGAAGCATGAGAACTTGATGCAAAGCCACTATTTTGGAGATTCACGTCCTATTTAACTCTAGTGCATTTACACTGCTGTTATTTAGCAAATGTATTTATCCAAAGTGATGTGCATTTTTTTTGGAAGGAAGGCAGCATCACGGAGTCTCGAGAACCAGGGGTCCAGGGCTTTGTTGAGGTGCCCAACATTGACGTCACTCTGCCGAGTCTGGGATTTGAACTGGCAACATTCTGAACATAAGCTGACCTGCATGTTCATGTGTTAATAATAAACACATTAGCAATAAATAAATTCTTGTAGCTACCAAAAAAGGAACATTCTAGGCCATACATTGGATACAGGAAGTTGATGGACCCAGGAGGTCCGTGTGTGTGTGTTTGTATACCTATATTTATATACACACACACACACACATAGACATTTATTTCGTGGATTTCAGTTGGAAAATATCAAAGCAGAATTATCTGCAAGACAGTCAACAAAGGAAGTGCCAAACTAATTTATTCTTCATTGTTGCTCTGTACAGCTTTTAATGAACAATATAACTTTATAATTTACTAGAAAAAAAGCAAAAAAAAACTCAAGATCCCTTTTTTAATTTGCTGGTTAAAACGAATATGCAATTAAAACTTGGGTCATTACTCATTATTTGCTGCTGAAAGCAACGTTCACAAAGTATTCATGTAACAAAATATATATTAGGTGTTTATCTTCAATGGAAACTGAAACATGTTATGCACCAGTTTGCCTGTATATTTATGCATGTATGTAATGAATAATCAGTAAGAGATGCTTATCTTTGCTCTCGGTACCAGCAGAGGGCAGTATTGTAAAAGCCATTGCATGTTTGCTGTATCTTTAAGATTCGCAAAAAAAAATAAGTATAAGAATGTTAATCAGAAAAAGAAAATATGGCATGTTTCTAACTGCAGTATTTTCTAAATGCTGATTTTGATCACATGATGAGCCAGCTACCATGAAAAGAGACCAGCAGACAGACAGACAAACATTTGTGTAGATAGATAGATAGATAGATAGATAGATAGTGCTATTCATAATATTTTATGAGTACTTTATATACCAGGGTGGACAAAAACTAACCATATTTATAACTTGTGTGTGGATGAACTTACCAAAACAGACAGAATCTGAGGTGCGTAAGAAAAAATATCTAGTTTTATTTCATTTTTTATTATGCATTTGCTTCTGAACGATGCATTCGTAACGGACACAGAAATGAAAAACAGCGACCCTTTGACTATATACACTCTCAGACTCCATGACTTTGTTTCTATACTCTTGTAATCACTGTGGCTGCAGTGCTGTATGATTGCTAGTGGTGAAGCGCTTCCTGGCAGATAAGGCTCATGCACTACATCTCGTTCTGCTGGCTCATGTCCGCTGATATGCTGTTGAACTCGCTGGCGCGGGTATTCATGCCAAGATACTGCTTCAGGAACTCGCTGAAGCGTTTCTGATTGTTCCACTTCCGGGCAGATTTTCGGACACCTATGAACCCCCCGTACCGCTTCTGCATGGACCTGCTGGGGTCCATCAGCTTCCTGTACCCATACTTGCCTTTCAGGAAGCCCCCAAATCGTTTGGTGAGATTGATGGCCGCCCCCTCGGGTTCATTCTGCAAGGCTCCTCCCTCCATTTCTGTTCTTTCCTCTTCTTCGGACCCATGCTGCTGGGACCCATATGAGGCACTAAGCTGGGCTGTTCCCAAAGCCCGCGCCACATGGTCGAAGCGTTGCAGGGCCTCAGAGTACAAAAGCCCACCATCTCCCTGGTTAGCAGGCAATATGGCTGCCACTTCCTCTTCTGCCCTCTTCAACATTGTGCCGTCTGCTGGCCAGGAGGGGGAATGCGACTGATCCACATATTGTCTACACAGTTCCCAAGTGAGGGCTGGTGAGTCCTTGCTCTCGCACTCCACCAGACAAACCTATAGAATAGCAACATGCTGAAAAATCAGCCACATCTTACACTCCAGTTCATTAGAGTAATGGTGTATAAAAAACATCTGTACCTCATTATCCTCAGTGACACAATTGCGGCACAGGGATAGTTGAGTCCAGAACCTAAATCATGCCCGGTCATTAATCATACATGTTTAATGATCTGTGTTTGGGAAAAAATACATGTACAAATATACCCAACATTAATGTCATACTGGACCATGTATAAGTGTCCGTCCTAAAATCACACAGTTAAGATTGCCTATGGTTATCTTCAATTACACCGTGATTTTTATCTAATAACAAATGTGTACTGGCTAGCATAGTTTGGTAGCACTGTCACCCCCCGCCTCTAGGGTTGCGAGGCTGAATCCTGCCTTCACTCTGTAGGTGTGTCCCTTTTCAGGGGCTGCACCCTTCTGGGGGGGTACTCAAAGACTGGACATGTCCTCCTTTTCTCGGCCAGTGAAGGATCCACAGGTGGATCCTCCACGGCCCAAACCATCCCAAGATTCATTACGCGGATTTTTTGAAGGACCTGGCCTACAAAGGCTATGCCGACTGCACCCTTCGTAGGATGCAGCTCTTGAACTGGATGTTGAATCTAGAGTTTGAATGTTCTCCCTGTGTTGGACAGGTTTCATTTGGGTACTCCAGTTTTCCCCTGCATTAAGGAAAAATAGCATCTGAAAATTGGTGTGTGTGTGTTACATTGTGTATATTATGTGTCTATTACATTGTGGGGACCCACATTTTTATCAGTCCCCACAAGGGGAAACTCAATTTTAGAAAGATTTGTGACTGCAATCATAGAACTAAAAATGTCAAAAGTGTTGTATTTTGTTTAGTTTCTTATGGTTAAGGTTAGGGCTGGGTAGGGGTTAAGGTTGTCATAGCTGGGATTAGGGTTATACCCATAGAAATCAATGGAGAGTCCCCACCAGGATATAGATACCTCATCTGCATGTGCCTTGCAATTGGCTGGCATTTCTTGCTTTGTATCCTTTTGATTTATGAATGGACAATAATAATATGGTGTGTACCTCAGTAGGGTTAGGGATTAGGGTCTGTGTCCCATGGGTCAGTACCCTGTGGTTGGAAGAGTGACCATATTACTGCTGGGCCCTTGAACAAAGCCATTAAAACCAAGCTGCAGTGGCCCTTGTATCTGGCTGACCTGCACTCCAACGCCAAGCTTTCCTCACCAGTATGTTGCTTAGGACCCAAGCCTCTACTGAAATAGCAAATTTAAATGATAATTAATATTATGTTTCTACCTCCAGTATCTTTAGAAAATGGAAGGACTTTCCTCTGTTCAAAGTCTGTCTACCTCTGCGGTAACAACAGCTTTCAAACGTATGAGGTCATCAACGCAAGGTAGGCTTTCGACCAAGGCCAAAACACTCATAAAAATCTATCAAAGGCAGGCCTCCAAATTGTCCTTTAAAATCTGTTCTTACAGCTTAAACATTATATGAAAACTGAGATTTAAAGTCTGGCGTGAAACTTTACAAGACCAAAGGGAATTCTTTCATGTAGGTATTTATCCACATCTGTACAGTCAATGATTGGGGGGGGGGGGGGTATTGTTTGGGAGAGAGGGTTTATTCTTTATTTAAGGTTCTTCCAAAGGAGGCCTGAATTGCCTAGAAAGGCGTGAACATTTAATTGGCTTAAGGCCGATCACCAATATATCTCAAGAAATCAATTAGCCAATGAGGGTTAAGGCAGACAGAATGAACTGCAGGTGGCGGGAGCAAGATGGGGGGGGGGGGGGCAAGCGGTTGTCAGGCGAGAAGGGGATGTCGCAAACACGTTTTCCTCATTTAAATGCAGCAGAACAGCCTGGAAACATCCATGGGGCTTTTTTTCTGTCAATTTCTTGAGCACTGTAGGCATATGCAGTGCAATAATAATTATGTGGTAGGTAATTAAATCACTGTTGAAATCTTTGCATAAATTAACTTAATCTCCATTTAAGCCTCAAGCTGATATTAGACGAGTAGGAAAGGTTATGAACTATGTTCCAAACTAATAAGAATAACTGTTTTGTGCAAAAATAAATATAGCATAAATTGACCACAAAGAATCCTGGAAACAAAAAATCAACGTAGGAACAAAGGAGACTTCACAGCTTCTCTGCAGAGCTGAGGTCACAGTTAGGAATGTTATCTGTTGAGTGTGTATGACGAGTGAAATGAACGACACAAGTGAGCACGTTGTGGAAGGTGGAGACTTACCAGCGGGCTGAAGGATTGTTTCTCTGGGAACAGCAGGCTGCAGGAGAGGCAGTCCCGCTGACAGTCGGACGTTCCTGGGTCACATGTGCACAGAAGCAGCAGCAAAGTCCACAGGGACTTCATGACTGCAGTCGCAGGGGAGGGAGCAGATATCAGTGGAGGAACCGGCAGAGATGGAGAGAGTCGTGGAAAAAATTTGATTCTTCTATGGGACCTTTCATTGCTGATTGTTAAACTTTAGCATACATTTGGTGAACACTTATGCATATGATCAATTTAAAAACTTATAGTAAAGACATATGCTGGGTGGAGAAGAAAGATATTTGTACACATAATCCATGAATACGCCATAGCCAATTATTGAGTACTGGGCTATTTTATCCTATTCAGTCCAGGAAGCTACCCTAAAAATGTTATACCATGGGACAGAGGACACACTAGATGTCATCACAGGGCATACTGATACATGTAGAATCTTCAAGAATGTTGAAGAAACATCATCATTTAGGATATAAGATTTTATTCGGTATTGCATAAATTTTGATTGCCTTTTCCTTCTCATTAGAGTTAACAGTATGATTGTCTTTCCTGAACTATTCTAAAAAGTTAACAGAATTAACCACAATTATTTTGCCCACCTAACATGAGTTAAATAGATCATTTGTCTCCAGGGTTAATACAAAGACCAAAAGACTTTAAAGACCTTTTTTTCTTAATTTGCAAAAGTTATTTCCCTTAAATGCAGCTTGAATTAGTTCTTGAGGCATAAATGGAATAGTGGGGATTTTCGGGTTTGTCAACCATTGATCGCTGCTTCCCACACTCTGCATTAGTCACCAGAAAAAGATTGCAGCTGCGTCATGAGAAAAAACGCCTGACAGGTCCTATTCAGAAAAACTGAGTATGTGGGATATAATTTCCTAAAAGAATGGATGAGTTTTTAACTGCACTAAAGCTTTAATGGTTGTCCATATGAATGAAGACTGTCTAGAGGTGTTTAAGGGACAAGTGAATAAAAATATTCTTTATTTTAAAATGAAAAGAGGACCAGATTGCTCAAATTGGAGTTATACATGCAGTCCTGTTCTATTGGTGTGTTTGCATGAAAAATTTTATCAAACAATTTTATGCAGAACTTAATAATACAGACATGAGAAAAGCAGCTTTGTGGAATTAGAGCAAATGCATGAGGTTTTCAGGCTATATTTAATTTGATTTAATAATGACTCCTTTTCTCTTAACCCCAAACACTAAATTACACAGTATATTCTAAAACACGACAAAGTCTTAACAATGGTTCTTGCATAAGGTACAAAAAGCTAAATGCACTGCTTCAGTCACCTGCCAAATAAACTATATAACACGAAGACCAGCAACACTAAACTCTCCATTAGCGATAACATCGTACGAGCTTGATAATATCAGTAATATACACTATTTCAGTAATTAAAGAACTATTTAAGCATAAGTAACCATTAGTAACCAAGCTAAATACAAGACTTTTGAAATTTTTAGTTTTTTGATTGCATTCACAAATCTTTGTGGGAACCATGAAAAATGGTCCTCACAACATCAAAATAACAGATTTATATTGCACTGGGTGGATATTTGGTCCCCACAATTTAATATAAACCTAATCCACACAAACACACACACACACACACGCACACAGACACAAAACTTTCTTTATCTGACAGAAACCAAAGTAATGACTTTGGTCAGAACTAGTTAATATTATTTGCATAACCATCTGAACAACAAAAATGAAATACAATTCCCATAGCTGTTATACTGCGTAAATTAATCTATTATTCCGAAACAAGTGTACAACTGATTGTGACTGACATGCATAAAATCAACATACTTGAAAGTTCCTGATAAAAAAATTCCAAATTCCTGAATAGCAGAATAATCATAACAGACCAAATGGAAATAGGTTGCAAAAATAGCAGGCAATTAGTGGATAAAGGAAATGTAAAAAAACAGCTTAGCTGGCTTGAAAGGCAGATATATTAGTGTTAGTTAATAACAAGTTTATAATAATATTTTTTTAAATAATGTTTTAAATATATTTTAAGGTTTTAATCATGACATCAGTCTTCCTACAATCTTGTGTTGTTCATCACACTCAACATGCCTCAAACACATGATTAACTGCTAGTTATTATCATTTTTTCTTTACATAAATGCTGATATCCCCTACAAATGTCTGGCAAATTTATAAGACATATTTATAATATTCTTAACACATCTTTAAGTACATTCTAGCTAAAAGCTGCTATTGCTCAATACCTAATTTATGTTGAAGTATACTACTGCTCTTGAAAAAGTCCACATCTGCAAAGTCACGCAGAAACATAATGTACTGAGGTTAGGGACCAGTAACTAGTGGTATCAGACCAACTGCACTATCCAGTTACCTAAGAGTAATATTTGTAGCTGAGCTGTCAAACAAACTTAAGAATGAACTGAATTTGCAGTCAGTCCCAAAAGAATAAGGCATTCAGTAAATCTTTGGAAGTGCATTCATTTTATTGTTGGGCTATACAGTTGGGCAATCTGTGTCAGAAAAACTGAACATTAACACAACAGGTGCATCCAACATGTGAAGCCAACACACCTCGACAAGAGAAACTATTTCGATTCTGCCTTTTCAACAGAAATATATAGCTTTTTGGCTGCTTTTAAGTTGTATATTCTTTACTTCTTTTTACTGTGGTTTTAAAGTTTGTGATGACTCATCACGAGATATGTGCAAAATTTGATTTATGCTGGTCTAGCGGGGCCCCTCTGAGGATTAATCCAATTGTATCTGTTTAAAAGACTGGATGTTTTTCATTTCACAGAGGTTCTACTGGTGCAGAACTCTAATGCGGGGGCAATGTCAGCGTAGCAGATTATTAGGTATGGTGGCTTTCTATTCAAAGGCTACGTCTTTTATTTGTACATTAATGTGTTTGGTTCCGGTCTTGGTAATGTCGGCTAGAACATCTTAAGACTGCTGCAATTTACTGTCCTTTCCTATCGTTGCATTTACTTTCTATTCATTTCTTTCGTCCTTCACTGTAATAAAATACATAAAAGGAAAGGTAGGACACAGAAAGCAAGTTATTCATTGGACGTGTCCAGATTGTTCTGCGTTCACCTCTGAACACACCCTGCAAATGTGCCGTCTGTCATTCAATTTAGTGAATCGCAAAGAGCCAAAATGATGCTTGTTTTCTGTCTGCAGACACATTACTGTAATAAACTTGCAGGCTCAACTAAATGTCTTATGGCTAATGTCACTCTTTGGTAGCAAATACAAAAAAGTGAATGGAAAGCACGCATAAAGCACTACATAAAGTAAGGGTTAAACAATATGATCAACTTAACACAATATTCTAATGTGACTCCTCAGAAGATGCTCAATGCCTACAAAGTCCTACATATTAATTGAAAAAGAATAGCATGTCTAATATTATGATTTTTATACATGTATTAAAAATGAGATCAAATGAAGCTTGCCTTTATTTCAAAGTAAACTAATTGAGTAATTAATTACTAATTGTGTGATGCCCCATGAGACCCGACATCCCCAGTAGCAGTTCTGAGTGCTAGTTAGTACCAGAACCTGAGTTCAGCTAATGTATGTCAAAGTCATTGGATAAAAGCAAGTAATGATGAACACACAAGACAAAAATGTTCTAAATTCAGAATATATAGAAAGCCTGTGTTCAACAGAAGAATAAGCCACAGCATAATCAGTTTTATTTTTATTTTAATTGACGATACATGATGTTGTAGTTGACTATGTAATACATTTTTTTATTGAGCTAATTATTTGTAGGTAGATAGGCATAAAGTTAGCTACATAATCACATATTTGCTTATTTCCTTATTTATTTTCTTAATGTGAATAAATTTGAAATAAAGTATGCATTAACTTGCGGCGAATATACAATGAAAACTGGAGAAAATCAAGAAGACAAACTATCTTAAGAATTGTACTGCATTAAGGGGATTATAGCCTAAGAGACAGTGGTGCAATTGGCACAGTTGTGCCACAAATGGAACAATGCCAATATTCCTTACGTTATACAAGGGGATATTAATGAATGCCTTAAGGTATAATAGCAAATATCAAAATGCAGGTAAGCTATGCATTAATGAAGTGATTATATATATGTATATAAATATATCAAATACATACACATACATCAAACTATATTGTCATTTAGCTTATTGTGAAATTCTTGACCATACACGTCACAGTTCTTTTCTGCATTCAAATATGGCTATAAAACAAGAAATATATGTTTTCCCAATTACCTAGTCCAGCGTTTTACATAAAATACATTGATTCAGTTCTTCAGAAATATGTCTTTAACATTATTTTACATACTGGGTGATTTTACAAAGCACAAAATGGGAGTCTGATGCACGGTACTTGTAAGACAATTTCACTTATATAAAATGTGTAGACCATTAGCATTCATGTTTTGAGAGGATTGGAAAAGTGAACATTGAATTAAACCATCAAAACACATTTTTCTTCTTATTTTATGGCAATATAAAAGAAATCTAAAATTACTGCAATCGCAGGTAATTAAAAAGCAGATAATTTTATGGTTAAATTTGTGCTCTATGTAAGACTGGGTATATATTTTGTAGGTAAGTACAATGTAACAATCTATATGTCTCAAAGATGTCTTCTGTTCTTATCAGAAGTTCTAAAGAGCAAGAAAAGAAAGAAAATTAGTGTACATTTTTCATGGTATATATTAATGTACACACGGAAGACAACACAGACATGTTGCTGTGTTTGTGTGTGTCAATGCAAAGCATTTAGTTTATATAGAATTTCTCCTTATGAGACCTTATACATGATTTATGCAACTCACTAATGCCAACCTGATCCTTTCAAACTAAAATTCAAAATTACTTATTAGTATTACTTGTCATTTATAGTTTTATAAAACTATATCTGAGCTACCTTTTGATAAATATTTTATACAGTGATACAGGACGCTCAAAAATATTAATAGCAGTTACACTTGTAGGACCCAGTGGCCAAAGAATTAGATTAAATTCACTGATACCCTTGTCTAGGAATCAGAAGACTAATACTATTATAATTGCGTGTAAAACACAGTTCAGTCATGTAACTGCAGTTCAGTTTTAACAAGTAAAACAAGCAAAAGAGATTTTAATAAAATGTTAAAAAAATTCATATCTGAAAATCTTTGGGAACAAACAAGCAATTACAAATTTCTTTTTCTGCTTTGAAAATCATTGTTAAAGAATAATGAAGAATAATGTTCTGTTTTAAATGATTTTAATTATAGTCAGTTCCTATCATGCAATTTGGACCTAATTATTATTCACAGATCTCTCTACTTATGAAGTAACAACGGCCATCTAATGTATATCAGTAGGAAGCACTTTGCTAAGTCATAAAAACTCCAGAACATTAAACTGAACTTGGAAATGAAAATTCCATCCACAGTCTGAAAAGACACCGATTAGCTGTTCCAACCAATGACGTCAGGAATTGGAATAATAATAATAATAATAATAATAATAATAATAATAATTTATTGTTGTTTTTCTTATTGGTCTTACTGCTATTATGAAACTAGAGGTGATAATACAGGTTTGGAGATCTCCAGATCAGATGAACAGAAAATCTTCAATGGAACGCAGCACCATTAAACAGGAGCCACAACACAGTGTGCAAGATTATCAGGCAACACATGCCACTGGCTTGTTCCAATACGCGCTACAATTCAGAAAAGGCAGACAAGCCTTTGTATTTTATGGCAGAGGACCATAAAGCACAGTTTGTATTTAAATAAAGAAGTTCATCACACAAGTACAGTTACATTACTAAGTACCTTCTTTGTATTTCAGGAAACAAATCATTACTATTTAAAATGAATTGCAGTTTCAAAGAATATCGCTTTTCAATTACAAATACATCAATCCAGATGAATGCAAGGTAACCCTAGGAAAGAGAAATATGCCCTCAGCTGTGTATTTTAAAAAAAAAACATTTTGACCCATGGGCAATTTAAAATGAAATGATATGTACAGGAATAAATTAATTAAAACCCAAACACAAAAACCAAGAATCGATGAAAGAAAGACAATACTGAAATTTAAATACTCAAAAGTAATACATTTGAACAGAACCATTAACAAATTATATAACATAGCCATATAATAAAAGCTACTACCAGACTTTGGTTAATATTACTAGTGTACAGTTTTAAAATGAAATTAAATTAAAATTTCCAAGTAAGGAAAGTTAATCCAGTTTACAGCCTTACCTGTATGTTTTGTTGGGATGCTGTGTGCTCTGATGTCTTTGAAGGTTACAGTGCGCTTTTTCTGCCTTAGTAACCATGAACTGCATGTTGCTATATCCCCTTCTTATAGTGACACACCCCCTTTTTTTGGTCCAACCCATCCACCCCCCCCCAAAAAACTCTCACAGACACAGTGATGGAAAGGGAGAGCACGTAAAAGAGAGAGAGAGCAAGGGGGAGAGTTTATCACACATGAAGATTGACAGAAACCCATTACTGAGTCAATGCCAACATATAAGCTATTTCTTACGTCAATGATTACGTTTTACGGTATCCCTCCAAATGAGCTAAAAATACACCTTAAGTTATATATAGTTAATTCGCAATCACACCCAATGATCCATAACCTTTTCTTGTCCCAATATCTTGCCCTGTTAATATATCTAAAGCCCTCCTTGGACTCCATTTGAATTTCTATACTAACAGACAGTTACATTTTTAAATCAACAAATAACTTTCAACTTTGCTTTTATCACGTAACATTAAGCTTTGGTTAAATTATATAAATTTTCAAATGTGTCAGCTGCTTCTGAAGGTTGAGTTATGGTGATTTATGATTATTAGCACTTGATAATTTTAGTGGCACCTTGAGTGTTTCGGAAATGGAAACCACAATAGACAGAAAAAAATGCTCATTTCTAGATTCAAGATCGAATAAAGTCTTAGCACTAATGAGGTACATGTGACTAATGCTTATGTTGTACAGTGCATAGATTATTTTAGGGCTTTAATTTCAATGTTTGTGATGGGATACGGAAGAAGCATTATTATACCCTGATATTACTGTTGCTGTTTCATTTTTGGTGGATTTGCATCTCAACTTATTTTTGCGTTTGGTCTTCATTGAGGCATTGGCTTCTGTAATAATCAGAAATTTTCTTTGAAAGGAGCAGACACCCTGAGCAGAATCTAGGCTGAGACACTGAAAAGAACATGGAATACTGAACACTGAACGAGTGTCATTCCAAAGTAGGTTGTTGGATATATATTATTCTAAGACCTGGCAAGAGGTGGTCTGTTGTTTTTTTTTTTGCAAGAACAAAAGTCAATGAGGGTTATTGAAAGTCATTTCAATATGCATAACTGGGTTCCACACTTTGCTGTTTATTGGTCAAGGATTATGTACTCTGATCCCTAACTGATAACTAGTATACTGACAAATATTATATTCATTTTCTGAATTGTGTATGCAATTGTCTCTGGATGGGTTGAAATATTCCAGTCATTCAATATCCAGGTAGGAAATACATAAAATCTAGAACTTTTGTGTCAACTGTATTGTATGGTTTAGATAGGCATAAAAATATCGATCTATCTGTTTTCAGCCAGCACTTATGCGACAGAGTGGTGGTCGATTTCAAGAAGCGTGAGATGCAAGGGACACACACACTGGACAGGATCTCCTACAAGGTACTCTGGCCCCCCACTATATTAAGGCTAGTTCTGAGTCATTGTTTCACCAGAACACCATGTCTCTGAATAGTGAACTTAGAGAACACAGTTAAGTAGTAAATATGTGAACAATATAAATAGCAGCAGATATATAAAAACATACCTCTTGATTCACGTTCATATTCAGCAAGCTAACAAAAAGTGTTTTTAAATTACTAGAATAACCTTTATATGACAAATGCAACATAGAAAAAAAAGATTATATGAAAAAAATATTATAAAATTTTACCAGAGGTGTATAGTTCAGGGGCTAAGTCAGTTTTACCAAGGAGGCCTGGTATCAGGGATAATGGTTCAACAAAATTCAACGAAGAAAAAGTGAATGGTTGGTCAGTACTCTCTTAATTAGGTGCCATGATCTCGCTAAAGTATTTAAATAATGAGACACTGAGAATCTGAGCACAACAATAACGAAATGGAAAACAATTGTTTGTATTTTATTGTTAATTGTTAAATCCATATTGGAATCTTTATACTGATGGTACATACCTAAGATCTGATCATAAACTTCCTTGGCAATGAACCAAGCAATTTATAATACAAAAAAGATTTTAACCACCATGATACACTGTGTGTGTGTGTTGACATGGGAGAAGGAAAAAAAATTCGGACAATTAGGCATCTGGCTGTAATACAGCCATTAGACGTTTCCCCAAACAGGAAAGGTGTCTCTTTGAGTCTCAGCTGAATGACGCAAATAACCGGATTTAACAGCTGTGAAGCATGTCAATAACACAGAGGAAGTAGGACTAGGGTAACAAATTGCTGCCAGTGGCTGACACAGCTCCCAGGATCCTTTCCAGGACACAAGAGCTCCTCGGCCAGACGCTGGCTTTGCTGGTTACGACAGCAATGTCGCTCTACACAACAGGGCAGTCTGTGGCTGAGGAGGCCCTATGGAAAACGTCAACATTTTCACCAACGTTGGGCAAAAGCAGCCAGGTTATAGGCACAGCGAAAGCACAGCAAAAAAAAGCAATTCAGCTTCAGAACAGATTTTTTAGCTAGTAACCTGCATCGCACCTTTTCAAATTTCCGCTAATATTATTAACCCTTTACTACAGACAGTTGATTTTATCTAGACAGATATACAGATAGACAGATAGATTGATAGATAGATAGATAGATAGATCTGTACATGACATATGAAATAATTTTTTTATTACTCTTTGAGCACATGTAATTGTATTTTCTAGCATGCAGTTTGCCGCATAAGATGACTACAGCGGCTGCAGCATCCTGCTGGGGGAAAAACAGAAATTATCACATTTAGCAGAATGATACATGATTCTCAGAGTATAACTCTCATGTGTTTTATGATTAATGAGCTATAATTTTAGGCGGTAAAGTTTTGTCTGGGGCTTCTAACGACCGTCTAGTCTCTTTTGGTTAAACACACAGAACATATATATATGATTAAATCAGAATGGCATCTAGGAAAAAAATTATATAAATAGGGATGTCATAGGAAGAACAGAAATGTCCTGGTATCAACAAAAGACACATTCTTGCTGCAGAAATATATTTACCAAATTCCAGGCTTTTTATATCCCCTTAGAAAGGCAAAATTTTTGAAGTCAGACCACAAATATATTGAGGTAAACTGGATAATTAAAAGAACCATGTCTAATTTATTATAGTTTACTAAAATAAAGTTGGGTCCCAACTAACCTGTTGCAACATTTCTTAGATTGTTGCGATTCGTCCTTAGCTGGGTGAACTCTGCACGTTCATTGATGATGGATGAACAATATTCTGTACAATCTGAGGACTTCTGTCATACATCTGTAAAGGTTAGAACTTCAGCTTCAGGCTACTTGCAGTCAATAATCTCTTTAGTGAATTGTGTGTGAAGATAACAGAATAACTCACCCAGAACCAGCCTTTTTGTAATGAAATGCCAGATATGTATTACTCATAATTGAAATATTTTTTCAATATTCTCATCTGGACTTTTTTGTTATTTTCCTTGTGTAACATTGTGATTTGACGTGAAATGCCCGCATTTAAAGTAATCATGTCTCATTTACTGTCCCATAGAATGCATGTAAAAAATAAAGAGCAGCCCTTGTTTTTAAAGGTTTTCATGGTCTGGTCTAGGCCTATTGTTGCCAAAAAGTAACAATATATAATATAATATAATATAATATAATATAATATAATATAATATAATATTTTTCTTGATATATATTAATTACATAAAAACCATCTTACTGATCAATCCGTAGCCCATTTATGAATGTTTATATAATGCTTATAAGGGCATTTAATTGGAACAACTTGTAATTACAAGTTATAAAGGTCTATGGCCCTTCACAGAACATTTAACAAAGAGACTGGAGGTTGTTCTTGATTTTTAACATTTAATTCAATCTGTTCCACTCTATATTGTAAATGAATTAGTACATTGAATGTAATCATACTTTGGTCAAAGAATACATAAATATGGAGTTAATCCTGAACTTCAACACATCCATTTTTCTTTTAGCAGAATGTTTCCATTTATTCATGACTATTTTGTCAGATGGCGGGATGTCATTAGTGAAGTGTTCCCCAAGGCAGAAATTTTCATTAAGCAATGCCCCAATTTCAAACACGATTACTCAAATCAGCTCTCTGCGCTCGAGTGGTCAAAGTCCCTCTTGATTCGGGTGAAGCACTGAATGACGAGCGACCATGACACAGCTTTCAATCTAAATGTCCCTGCCGGATCCCCACAGTACAGGCCGTGATGCGACCTTGAGCCCCAAGGTGTAGGAGATTGTGGTGTCAGGTAAAATTCAGTTTGCTCATATCGAAAGTAATTCATCTCGACTGTCATATTTGTGGTCAAGTGAAACATTAAGTTAGGAGCATATTTTTTTCATTGTCTGATGCTCAGGTTCAATAACATTTGAGTCCAGACAGAGTCTTACATGAGTATCATCACTCAGTTTTGGCAGAAAACTGTTACATGAACAAGTTAATCAAAGTGCTCAAAGATTCTTCATCGTCATAACATATATTGGTTTAACTATATTACAAGATCACAAAGATTTATGTCCTATGGCGAGAGCACTTTCTTGACTATGGTAATGACTGAAGAATACATTTTAACAAAAAAAAAGTAGCTGTCAAATAATTTGTTGATTTAACTGAATATAATACATAGTACACCTTTTGTTTTTAAAACAGAAGCATTCTGATATCAAAATAAATTAACCATTTCACTATTACAGTGAATCTAACTCATTGTTTTCAAGAAAGACACAGAAAACAAGTGCAGATAGGCATCTGAGTTTGGGATATAAGCAATCATCACTTCACAAGTAAAAAGCTATTATTAGAAAGGAATAACATGTAAGGGTTTAATAGATAATCAATACTCAGTCTTTCAAACATTGATCTGTTCTGTAACATAGTTACAGGAATGCTATCCAGGACTGAAACTTAATTATTTTCAACTAATTGAAGCAGATATTGGTTGAAATAATCAATGTATATGGATGATATTATGTGTAAAATTATAATTACTTTCCTAATCACCTAAATTACATCATTTTCAAGAAGCAACCTCATTATCCCATACAGATATAATCAATCAAACTGATGACAAGACAACAAATGAAGGAAAACATTATATGAGGGATTATAGTTTATCGAAGGAGGAATTTGTCAATGAGCAATTGTACACCTAGTAATAACTGCTTATTACATGTACCGTATTTATCTTAAAATTGTTTAAAGGAGCATTATATATGGATACAAGGACTCAAAATTATTAGTCCATTGTCCAACTAAGTAAATACCTTGTTAAATAAAAGCCAAGAGATTTCCATGACCATCTTCCGGATCCTACCTCCAGACTAGGAATGGCAGACTTCAGACACCCATCAGTGTACTCATATGGTTTGCCAAGGCAAAAATCATATCCATTAATTTAATCAACATCACTAATTAAACACTCATTAAGTATTGCAATACTTAATGAGTGTTTAAAAGTTACCCTGAAGAAGAATGATAAACAAAAGGAGAATGTGAAGGAGAAAAGAACACAGCATTTTTAGTTTTAGCATTTTTCATTTGAGTATTATGATTTTGGTTTGAATGTTCCATTTTATTTATTTGTTTATTTTAGCAACTTGGCATTAGCAAGAATAGTGCTGTCTATGGTAGATATTATACTGTACCTGTTTGCATGCATGAAAGGACGAGACTAAGGTTCCCGACAGAGACATGGATGTTCATTTCCAGAGACTAAGAGGTGAAATGGCTTAATTAATACAATAGTTTTGGGCAATATTATAAAATTAAGAAATCAAAAAAGCTTTAAAATATGGTTGCTAAAATACTGCATGTTGAAATTACAGCCGACACAAAATGGTCCTCCTTTGAAGCGTGGAAAGCAAATATACAGCTTGATCAATATAGACTAAAACAGTATTTATGCATTTACATGTGAATTAGATTCAAAATAAAATGAAGAGGGAAAAAATGGCCTGGTTGTTGTGCGATAGGATAAGCCTTATCTCTGTGACTGCAGTTGTTGTGTACTGTGAAGGAATTGGCTATTATGTTGACTCTTGCACTCAGGAATTCAATACATGTTGGACAGGAAAAATTGTGATCTTCATATGTTTCCAACATATCGATGTATTGATGCTATGATATTTCTTTAAGGGTATCTTTCTACTTGATAACAATCGCTTTAATGGAATCATTGTGTCACTGTCCTAGCTGCCAAAGTATCCAGGCAGTTGGGTACACTTTTGGTCAAGCACCCTTGAAAGACAAACTATATTCTATCAATCTTCAAAAACTGCTGACATCTAACAATCGTAGAAGAAACATAGAGCAAACAACAAATATTTCCTTTAGTACTGGAAGGTAGGATGGATACTGAATTGAAAACTAGGAATTTTAACAGAATTTGTAAGGAGATGTTAAACTATGGTGCATGTCAGTATTGATAATGATCACTGAAGGTTAACTTATCTTAATAACTGTGGACAGGACAAAAATCTTCCATAAATAAATATTAAACTTGTTTTCATATTAGAATGAAGCTGCATGGAATAAAAAAACTCACCCTGCGACCCCAATCATGTTACTTGGCTGGAAACTGGATTGATGAATAGAGAAAATATTCAGCTATTTTATACAGGGCAGTATTTAATATATGCATATACATTTAATACATGTTTTCATTCAATTTTTATGGAAGATACAACAAAAAAACCCATTAAATTAACAAGCAGTAATACACCACGTTATTTTGATGTTTTCATATGCTACTTTTGTCATAAACTTAAAGATTCTTATAATTTATTTAGATTGCACCGGTAATGTGTCTCAATGTATATCTGGAAGTCATTCCTCAAAGTGTCAATGTCTTGCAAGTCACCTTAACTCCATCATAACCTGATGGAGTTACATTTTTACACCAAAAAAAAAAGAGCAGAAAAACGACAAGCAGTGTGCAGTTTAGGAGACGTCCACAATTGTTTGGCATGTTTTCGTATTTCCTTTGGGTCTGTGAGGCCTGTTAGACAATAGAGCATATAGTACTTGAGTGCATTTAAGGATAAGAAAAATAATTCAGTATGAGGGCATCTCAGCTTGCCATAGAGACGGTGTCCCTGATGGATGTGTACATATTAATGTTGCTGAACACAGCAGGTGGCTGTCAGGCGTGACCAGCAAAATGCATGATGCTACAATAGCCTGACGCAATTCAAAGCTTAACAGGCCCAATTTCAGATGTTGGCCTGTGCTAGTTACCAATTAACGAGGCACCAGTGATCTGATTGAAAGAACCTGGGAGACATTCCAGGTAATCTCCGCTCCTATTCATCACTGAGCAAAGCACAATTTTTCAGTCGTGACTGGCTCTATAGGCTAACTGGCAAAAAAACAAGGTGCAATTGCTACTTATATCCCCTCAGTTTTAAGCAGTCGATGACCTCTGTTTCCTCTAGACTTCGATAAATACATCTAGCCTTGCTCGTGGGAGTTTTACTTACACAAAAATGTTCTGAGGGCAGAAAAAAATGATTGTTTCAGAGAGATAACCAACCAGATTGTACAGGAGGCAGGACCAAGACATCTGATTGGTTGGTCTGACATCTGACCAAGATATGATCAGTTATCTCTCTGAACCAATCATTTTTCGTGCTAATTTTCAGTCTGGGAGTTTTATGGCCAGTTCCAGCCCATTTTGTCTTTGTGCTAGGAGAACTTTGATAAATGATGCCATAGTAGAAGACTTATTATCCTTATAAATTTATTATTGACATTTCCAGAAAAAAATAATAAATAGTATATTGAACTATTAAAGCAATTTTTCAGCCCCGCCTGGTCTCTGTCTAAGATCCATCATTTGAGAAACTTCCAGTGATTAGCAATAGCACGAAATTCATTGTGGCACCTCTGCAGCCAGGCACTGCACTCCCTCCGTGCTAAATGACAAGCGATTGCACTGCCATGCTTATGCACATTTCTCTATGTAGCGCAATCATGGTCTATTGTGTATGTGTGTGAGAAACTCGCTGGCTAACATTGTAAAGTGTCGGGAATTCTGGGTCTGGTTGAAGTTGATACATTAATTTCAGTGCTTTGATGTAAAACCAACACAACAAAAGGCATTAACACGAAGTTCAACTAGACCCTTGGTGCTTGAAGAGCCCACACTGCTGTATAAAACCAAGAAGGCGAGGATATTTGCGTACTGAAGCTGTTCTACTGCAATGAGATCCAAACTTCCACTGCTTGCGTTCTACATGCAGAGACAAGGACTGCTAACCACACAAGTCACAAACACATATAACATTAAGGTTACAAATCCCAGTCATTAACTAAATAGTTATATAAAGAGTCTGTTACTTTCCTATACCATCTATAAAAGTTTCAGCAGCAAAAAAATAAATGTTGTATGGACAAGGGTGAGAATTTTTAGAGAGGTTTTATCTTCCCTTCCAGTTCCTGTTCAGCGTTATTTTTCAAGCCATACAGATAAGACTGTGGAAAAACTAAGTGTTCAGTAACAGAAAAAGGAAAAAAAAAAATGAAATATTGTCAGCCACTATAATAAAATGCACCCCATACTAAACGGCATTGTAAGTCTCTTTCAGCAGAATGTCCTCTTTTGGATCAGACAGAATCTTCAATCAGTTCAGTTATTCATTTTAATGGAGGGGTGGCATGGTGGCGCAGTACTAGCAATGTTGCTCCACACCTCTGGGAGCAGGGTTCTGGTACATGTGTGAGCAGATGGTGAATGAGTGTTACCCTGGAAAGGGTTGGTGGCCCATCCAGGGTTGTTTCCTGCCTTGTGCACATAGGGTTCATATACACTCACCTAAAGGATTATTAGGAACATCTGTTCAATTTCTCATTAATGCAATTATCTAATCAACCAATCAC
>JABFEA020000029.1:10431685-10443288 GCA_019775915.2 Cyphomyrus plagiostoma
TTATCCCAGACTACCTTAAATCTGGCAAGTTATCTGGCTAAGCAAGAAATCCTGCTTTGTGAAACAGACCTCTGGTATCTCATATATCAAACTTTGGGTAAATTTTATTGTGGGGGAAAAAATGCATACACACATTTTGGGCTTCTTTTTGTGTGCATGCAGCTTCGATAAATGAGGCCCCTGGTTTCCAATAGATCAAACCCTACTCTCAATGCTTTCACACATGATGTTCAAACATCCATATTCCATTTGTTCCAACAAGAAAAGTCAATCGGAATGCAATCATTAACAAAACCAGCAACAAACAGAAGACACTTCATGTTTAAAAATACTTATCCCAAAAACTAATCAACTAATTACAGGTATAATCAACCAGCTGCTTTGGATTCCTAAATAGCTGGAAAATGTTTGGTACATAATAAATTTTAATTTAACACAATGTCTCAACCAAACATTACAATGTACTGTAACACACAACAGTGATGATTTCTTAGTTCTTAGTAAAGCAAGGACAATGCACTAAATCAATTGGTGAATCAATAAGGTGCCAGTGTTTGCTTATCATCATCTGAGGGATCTGACTGGCGGCCATCCCATTGGGAACAGCTATTGAGTGTCCCTATTGCTGTCTTCCATCTTTTTCCCAAACTACAGAATCAGTGCACCAACTAAAGGAGAAGAACTTATTGTTATATACAGCTGCATTTTAATCAATAGAGAGGCAGCAGAATACATTTTTTTTCGAGCACTAGGGCCATGATTCCTGTTAGCATCCATCACAAAATTGTCCTGATAGGGCTCAGTTATAGGTAAGAGCTTCTTCAAGAACTGATGACCACTTGTGGTCAAAATCAGGAGGGTCTTGGTGGCTCCTTCACAGAAGGAAGTTTGCTGGTTGTTTTAATCCTGTTAAATGAATTGTGTGCGTGAGAGAGAGGGAGAAAGAGAGAGAGAGAGAGCGAGAGACAGAGAGTGTAAGGGAAAATTGGGGAGCGCTACCTACTGTGGTTTAGCATGGAAAGTGAGTGGTTTATCGGGGAATGTTTTATATGTATTGAGCATTTAAGCCTAGTAATTACCCTTTTTAGATTGATGGTTTGCTGTGTTTTGTCTTACTGAATTTGGGATGGTATCCTGTCTTTAGACCTTGTGGGGGTGTGCAATACTGTGTGACGGTAGGTGGTGCTAGTTGCTGGCTTGGTGTTCAGTATGTTAGGTAGCATAATCGTATTCCTACCTTCATTCACCTAAACCTGGTATTTTTATGGACATTATATATTGCAAAGAATAAAGGAAATTGTATTTGTTACCATTTACTTTGTGTGGGTTTTTGTGTGGAATATGGGGACGACTACCGGGCTGTAATGGCTTGCTGGAGGTGGAAGCTTAAATAAGAACTTTGCTTTTACATTATCCTAAACTGATAATACTTATTTACATTATGTTTATTGCTTCAAACAATGTGCTATATGTTTCAGTTCACTTCATCCATCCATTTCCTGTAACCACTTGTCCTACTCAGGCTCACGGGGTTGGGGGAGCCCAGAGCCTACATGCACAAGGCTGGGAACAACCCAGGATGGAGCACCAAGCCAATTCAGGGTACACTCATATACCATTGGCTGTGTGCTATACCCACTCCACAGAGTCAAACCCAGGTATGCCAAGTCCACAGAGTCAAACCCAGGTATGCCAAGTCCACAGAGTCAAACCCAGGTATGCCCACTCCACAGAGTCAAACCCAGGCATGCCCACTCCACGGAGTCAACCCCAGGCATGCTCACTCCATGGAGTCAAACCCAGGTATTCCCACTCCACGGAATCAAACCCAGGTATGCCCACTCCACGGAGTCAAACCCAGGTATGCCCACTCCATGGAGTCAAACCCAGGTATGCCCACTCCACGGAGTCAAACCCAGGTATTCCCACTCCACGGGGTCAAACCCAGGTATGCCCACTCCACGGAATCAAACCCAGGTCCCAAAGGTGTGAAACAACAGGGGCTACCTTTGCACCACTTTGCTGTCTCTCAGTTGACTTTCCTACAAAATATTATATAAATAAAACCCTTGAAAGTATTAAGGTTTTATTATTAAACTGGGGAAATGAAACCAAATTATACAAAAGATACCAATGAGGTGTAAAAAAAACACAGACAAATGTTAGGCTTAAATTCTCTAGGCATCGTAACTACCTGTAAAAACAACTACATGGGTTAAAAATAGTCCATGTTTACTATTATTCAGCTTTGGATGCAGTTTTTCTTTAAAGAGAAAAGTAAAACAATCCTGGCTTCCTGAGCGTATTGACTTCGATAAAGTGGGAGTCAGTCGCAGCTTAATAGGATTCTTTATCAGTCCGTTTCTTTGCTGCTTGTTTGCTGCGCGGATGGGAGTGATAGCATGCCCTGTCACACACCCTGTGTCAGCTCCTTTGGATGAACTGCGGCCCGTGATGCTGATAAGCACTGTGCTCCACAGCGCATCAGCTACAGACTCTGCCAGTAATATTATAAAGCTGGAGACCAGTTGCGGTTTTAGCTGGTAACATCATCCCAACGCTAATTCGGACATCTGGTCCCTCTTTCACACTGTTTTTTTTTTGTAAATTTGTAATTTCTATTATTTTCTTTATTTTTGCATATATTGTACTGTAGTGTTGTAGTCAAGACTGCCTAAACTGAGACCAAGACACTGCCGAGACTTGAGGGTACCAAGACCAAGACACACCAAGGCGAGACCAAGACCAAGACTGGTGAAGACTAAGACCGAAAACAGATTAGGGCTAGAATCGACATCACATTACTCAGATCAACTGTAGAGAAAAAAGGCGTTGCTATAAAGTGTCATTACTCATTAAATCAAATTCATGTTATCTTTTCAATTATATTGTCCTGTAACTCTCATTTAAAATTTCCCAGATTTGTCATAGTTACGAATCCTGATGGAAAATAATACTCTCACCAATCCTCTCCTATAACCATTTTATTAGACCTCGTCAAGGGAAAGAGATGGGATGTACCAGAAAGATGTTCATGTTAAGTCTCTTATACCAGGGACAGAGGCCTCAGGTAAGCTATAAACATGGCTATGTAATGATTGAGCCTTCAGATTGACTTGCATCTCCATGACTGTGCTTTCTAATGAATGTAAAATACGTAATTTATTTGAATTATAACTATGCTATAGACTTTGCGGACATTTTCGGACATTTCTTTGCTGACTTCACTGTGATGCGATGTGTATGACGTGTGTGGGCTGTGAAGCACTGGCAGTGTCTGTTGAGAAAATGTATACCATGTGACGTTTTTAAAATAGATGCATCTGACTGGTTATATTTGAACTGAGGCGCATAATAAATAATGATACTGTTCTGTGAGGATGTGCTGTTTTCTCTTTTTTTCCCCATCCTCTCGAGACCGCTATGTCCAAGACCAAGACCGAGACCAAATAGAGTTGAGACCAAGATAAGACCAAGACCACAAAAAATTGGTCTTGAGACCGGTCTTGAGAACTACAGCATTATTGTACTGTGAAGTGTTTCTCCTATGTGTCTTGTTCGATACTTTACTTGCACCAAACCACAACTCTGCAAAGTTCTTAGTTTTGATAATTTTACTGGTTTTTGAGTGTTTTAGGTATTTTCTCTTGCACCCCCCAATCTAGTCCAATTACTTGCGCTTTCTTGTAAATTTCCCTTTGTGTTGCGTTTGTCACCATAATGTATATAACCATGCCTGTCTGCACACCCGTGAGTAATCCCTCACTGTTGGTTCTGGTTGCTAGATCGTTTGGGTTCTGCTTGGCTAGCAGTGTTAATGGCATTTCCCCATGCAGCCTGTGTCTTGGTACCACGGTTCCCCTATTGTTGGACGACAGCTGGCGCGCCTGAAGGAGCAGCCTTTGCTTGTGACTAGTGGCTATTTGTAAATTTTGATTTGCACACCTTTGATATAATGCCTTTACTTGCAGGCGAATCCAAATAAGCATATAGCTCTATTTATAATACCAAATATGTATCATTGACTGACCCAGTTCTGGAGTTTTTATAAGCCGAATGACTGGAAATAAAAGGAAATGCATAAAACCCTTCTCAGGATCACTGCAGGATACATAAATACTCATTAAGCTTTAAAACAGCATGAAAGGTAGCTAAGATATCGACTAGGTAATTCAAATACAGAAAGAAGGTGTGATGTATAATATGTGCAGAGTATATTTTATCTTTCAAAATGAGGATATAAAATGTTTATTTCAAATGGCAGCTAGCATTTTAGTCTAGTGTGATGATTTACTTTATCCCACCCAGGTATAGTGTTTTATCTGCCATTGTATAGTAATAAATACACACTTTCAGAGGAGGAGCAGCAGACATTTATCCAGCCTGATTTGAGATTTTACAGTATTTATTTTTGTTGGTGTGAAGTTCAATGTTGCTAGCAGTTTGGACCAGACTCCCATTCAGCAGATTTTGTCTGTTAAATGCAAAGTTCACTAAAGCCAGGACCGTTAAATCCATTGTTTATTGTAACAGCAAGTGCTGCTGACACCTTAAAAAACTGTTTCCTCAAAGATCAAAGTATATTCAGTGCTGTGCTAAAGTCTTAGGCAGTCAAAGGAAAGGTTTAAGGCTATTTATCTGGGTAGCATATATTTGCTCAAAAACACAGAATTAAATCCTAGAACATATCCAGATTTACTGTAAAGTAATATAAAACTAACCAAAAAAAATAGGTTATCTTATTGGATAGCTATTGGATAGTGAGATGAAACCAACCAATGTATTCATTAAATTTCTCCACCGGCTCTCTTAATTAATTAACTTAATTCGTTAAATAACACAATGAGGTATCGATTAGCCAATCGAGGTGGGGCAATGGTCAAGTCAAAAAATGCATTGGTGTGTTGGAGGGTTTTTGAAAAATATCAAACGATTCCCAAATGATTTTTTGGGAGGTACGTGTTACGTCCAGCTCCGTCAGATCCTCGTATGTGCCACGCCCAGCTCGTTACCCCATGTTTTTCCCTGATTGTTCTCACCTGTGTCTTGTTATGACCTGCGTTTCCCCTGTATTTCAGTACGTGTCTTTGTTCCAGGCCGGGAGATCTGGCATTGAAGTTGTCTATGAGTCATTGTCTGCCCTGTTTCACCCACAATAAACCCCGTTCGCCTGCACTCACAGCTCGGCTTGCCTTCTTCGTGCTCGCCTCCTGACCGTGCGACAACGCATCGTTACAGTACGGTGATTTTTATTTTCTATGCAAAATTCACATCTCATATCTGACATACAAATTGTTACAGAAGAAAATTGTAATAAAAACAAAACAGTTGTACCAGTAGTACCGCTTTTCCAGCGTGGCCATAACTGAACTCATTGTCCAATAAATTCTGATTTTATTTTGTATTATAGCTCAATGTGAATGAAAAACATAAGTGATGTTAAAAATGTTTTCTCCTCTTGTCACTGCTTGTGCAAGTGAAGCATAATATTTATTGCGGTGATAATGCTTCACAAAAAGGACAAGTGTCATGGTGCAACGCGGAAGCAGGCTAAGGAAGCCGTGAATGCGAACAAAAGGGATTTATTGCTGGGGTAGCACACTTCAGAACACATGTAACCGGATCAGGGAAACAAACGGAAATGCGGACTAAACACACCGGACTAATGACAACAATCAGAAACAGCCGTTAAACACTGGGAATCCACATGAGATTAACGAGGGGAGGGGAGGGTGGCACAGGAAGATTGGCACGATCAGGGCATTGCAATAAGCAGAAATGCAATAACGTTAAATAAGAAAATCTGGTTTTGCAATGAATTTAACATGCAGCATAATCATTGTAAGCATTGTAATCACTTTTCAGCTAGTACAGGAAGCAAACTCCGCCAAAAAGCACAAGGCTTTGAGATGCCAAAATGTTCCAAGATAGCTCTTAGGACACATTGCCTTCAGAGCATTGGCAGCTGAGATTATCACAGGTCTGACCCCACGTCTGGTCTCATCTACGCCATCAGACCACCAGCTGCTGACAGAGTCATTACTCACCCCTCCCTCACAAGCTGTAGGTGAGAGACTCCCAGACTAAAACTACCTCTTTCCACTGGAGAAAATATGCTGGGTCTCGTGGAAGTGGGGGAAGGGAAGGAGGTTGAAGGAAGAAACGAGGAAAAGGAGAGCTGGTGGACACCCATGGTGGCATAGAAAGAGAGTCAACAATGCAATTTGGAAAGGAATGACTGCAATGTCACACACCACTGAACATATTGATTCTTTTTTTTACATTAACATCATCTGTGTTTTTTTGGAGTTCACCAGCAAACACTCAGCTAACCTGCTGTTTGATTAAATGGCACACATGCTAATGCCCAGGACTTGTTTTGGTTATGACCTCCCCAGGTAACAATACAACGTTCTCAGAAAGTTACAGGAACAACCCCAGTTGTGAGTGAGTTACTAGACCAAGCTCTCTTGAAGTCCTCAGCAATGATCATGCACAATATCTGCATTTTGTTCTTAATACACAAAAAGAATAAAAACAAAAAAATTCAGTGGCAACAATACTGAAATATTGAAACATTTTTGTGTAATGTGAAAGGGGGCATAGGGGAACGTAGATGAACCTCCCAGCTCGAGCAAAAACGTGGACTGTCTGGTAGGAAGCTCAGAGGGGAACAAAAACGTATAGTCTCTACAGGTCCCGAGGACCAGATTAGGAAAGACTGTTATAGACGCCACCTAGCAAATCAGAAAATAGCAGGAGGACATTAGCTTCATGGTCTGCCCAGCATGGTTCACAATAATTACAAGCTAAATGGACAGACCTAGCTATGAAGCACTGACCCTGCCCCCCCCCCCCAAAAAGAAAAACCCTTTGAGTCAATTTCACTTAATAGAATACTCTATAATGTGAAACATAATTCCACCACAGGCTGCTGAATTAGACAATAAAAGCCAATACCGTGATTCACACTCTAAAATGGCTTTGTAGATATTTCTGTGCTGCAGTTTGCCTGTCGACTGCTGTTAAATAGAGAAATGGCATGGATGGACAAATGAATGGATGGGTGCAGTGGTAACAGAGAAACCCTCATACATAGAAGATAGACGGGTCTGTTGCCTGTGCTGACATACTTTTATACATGCAAGTTTTGTTTTTTTTTTTCCTGTTAAATTTTACAATTCTATTATTGTCTGGCATGTTGTTACAGTTGATTGAGGGTGGTGAGTGAGCTGTCATGCAGCAATCTAAGTGTAACCAGCAAATACTCCCAATGTGTTATTGTGGGGTTTCCCCTGGGTTCTCCATTCACAGTCCAAAAAAACACATGCTAAAGTGAATTGGAATTGTCAAAATGTCTATAGGTGTGAATGGTGCGTGTGAATTGTGTGTGCGCCCTGTGATGAGTTGGCACCCCATCCTGGGTTGTTCCCTGCCTTGTGCCCTGTGATGGGTTGGCACCCCATCCTGGGCTGTTCCCTGCCTTGTGCCCTGTGATGGGTTGGTGCCCCATCCTGGGTTGTTCCCTGCCTTGTGCCTTGTGATGGGTTGGCACCCCATCCTGGGCTGTTCCCTGCCTTGTGCCCTGTGATGGGTTGGTGCCCCATCCTGGGTTGTTCCCTGCCTTGCTCCTGTTTCTTCTTTGATGGGCTCCGAACCCCCGACCCTAATGGATGTCTTTAAAAAGACAAGAAGTAGAGTCCAGGGAAAGATTCCACCATCAACTGTCTAATTATCTGCATCAGAGCACCTTGTCTTGAATAATGTCATTCCACCATGACTGATAACAGATACAATCAATAGACTCTCATATGTGCTTGTGATCTTTGCTTAATTTATGGAAAGATTTAATTTTGGTAATAGTCAATTGATTTATTTGAACGAGCTTTCCCTATATTAAATTTTATATTTTTTAATTCTCACACTGCATAATGCCTAGCAACAACAGTACATTATTAGATGATCAGTGGCTTTACTTCCCGGATGTCCGAGCTCCTCACCCTATTTTTAAGGCTGAGTTCTGACACTCATTTCTGCTGCTTATATCCACAATCTCATTCTTTCACTCACTACCCAAAGTGTGTGACCATAGGTGAGGAAAGGAACATAGATTGACTGGTAATTCGATAGCGTTGCCTTCCAGGTAAGCTCTGTCTTAACCACAACAGAACGATATAATGTCGCACAACTGCTGATGCTGCACCTATCTTCCTGTCGATCTCCCGCTCTATTCTTCCCTTACTCATGAACAAGATCCTAAGGTACTTAACTCATCCTCATCCTAGATGGGGCAATCCACCCTTTTCCGGTTGAAAACCATGACCTCATACTTGGAGGTGCTGATCCTCATCCTTCTCACTTGACAATCAGCTGCAAACCGCCCCAGTGCATGACGCAAGTCACAGCCAGACAATGCCAAAAGGACCACATCATTTGCAAAAAGCAAAGACATGATCCTGAGTTGAATCGTACATTCTCCACCCCTTGGCTGCACCTATAAATTCTGTCCATAAAAGTTATGAACATATTCAGTGACTAAGGGCAGCCTAGGCAAAGTCCAACACCCTCGGAAAATGAGTCTGATTTACTACTGGCAATGCGAACAGTACTCTGGCTCTCTTTATACAGGTACTTGCTGGCCAGCACAACAACAACAAACAAACTCCCATGAACTCACTAGTATCTTTATGATGGTGAAGAGTTGGTCCAGTATTCTGTGTCTGGGATGGAATCTGCATTCTTCGTTTGACCAACGGACAGACTCTCATCTCCTGTACCCCAGCAAGGAGACTAAGGAGTGTGATGCCCCTAAAGTTAGAACACATCTTTCTTAAAGAATGGGACCACCACCCCAGTCTACCAATCCAAGGGCACTGTCCCCAAGCTCCACACAATGTTGAAGACGCATCTCAGTCTTGGCAGTCCAACAACATCAAGAGCTTTCAGGAAATCTGGGTGAATCGCTTCCTGGAACCTAAACATCATAGAATTTTTTGACTACATCAGTGAACTCAGCCCCAGTGATGGGTAATTCCTCCTATGCATCTTTCAGATCTACTTCCTCCAAAGAGGGCTTGTCAGTGGGATTCAGGAGGTCCTCAATGTACTCATTCCACCGCCTTATATACCTACAAAAGATCAACAGTGTTCCATCCCAGCTGTAAACAGCATGGGTAAAACCCTGGTTCTTCCTCCTGAATCACTTGATGATTTGCCAGAATCTGGCAAAAAAGTCACCAAACTCCTCTCACACCCAAATTCTTGCTTCCACAACTGCCGAAGCCGCATTCCACTTTGTCTGCCCAAACATGTCAATTGCTTCAGGAGTCCCACAAGCTAACCAAACTCGGAAGACCTCCTTCCCGTCCAAGAAGGCCAGATCTTCCAAACTGGTGTTCAGTGCATGGACAACAGTCAGAGTCCGTCCCCCAACTCAAAATGGAAGGGAAATGACCCTTTCATTCACCAAGGTGAACTCCAAGAACCTGGTTTCGAACTAAGAGACAGGGGCGTTGCTAAAAAATTTGGGCCCCATGAAAGCATATCATATTGGGCCCCCCAGTCTAGACCAATCCAGTTATTTCCCAAATTTTTAGGACCCTTGTCACTCAGGGCCCTTGGAATTGTCCTAACTCCACCCTCCTTACGGTCCCCCTGCTAGGAGCTAAGAGTAAACCCACACTTGCCTGGTGCCTCTCTCCAGGAGTTTGCTTCTAGACCCTGAGCCATGCGTTGAGGTGAACCTGACTACATATAGGCGATATCTCTCTACCTCCCACACGAGCTCAGGCTTCCCACCAGTGATGTCTAGCCCCCCCCCCCACAGATGGTGGCCCATGTTTAAAGCATATTTTGGAGTTTAAGCATTAAACCTTACGTAGATTTTTATTTGTTATTTATGATTTCATTTTAAAACAGGCCAAAAGGCCTCTATTTAAACACAAGTACTGTTTGTTGAAATGTGACGTCATCCAGCATTTACAGGTGAAGGGCAGCAGAAATTGGACTTTTATCTTAATTTACAGACAAATAAGCCTTGTGAAATAGATGGTGGTATTTCCCTTTTTCTGAGAACAGTAATTTAGCTTAAGTGAGCTATAAAGCCAACACTAATGGTTTGGGCTCAAAACTAAATAAGATAACGGGTGAGAATTAACAGAATGTCTAATTCATTTCTGAACCTAAGGACCTGGACTTTGACTTTTCAGCCACCTCTGTCCATGCAATCAGCATTACTCTCAAAGCTCTAAGCTGCGATTGCTCGTCCAAACTAGATAACAGGTGAGTGTTTATTGAACTTCCGCTCCATCCATGAGAATAGAGGGAGGTAGCCTCACCCTTCATTACCTCACTCGCACTACTTGTCACTGTACCAGTCAGGGTGTTGGAAACCCAAGCTGATCATGCAGCATTTCTAATACCCACACTGAGCTGCACCAACTCAGGTGCTGGCAGCAGTGGCCCTTCTCCTTGAAATCTTGCTGACTTAAAGTATTTGAAAATAACCCAAGGTTTTTATTTATTTTCGGGGGTTTAATTGAAACCTTGACCCTGCTTCTCAGCACAAATTACAGAGCTGCTCCTGAAGGCTATTTTTATTTCTTGCCAGACATGCATTTGGTTTAATCCATTAGTATTCCAAGAGGTCAGCCGTACACAGCGAGTGCAGTCCCATCAAGTTTAACTGGAGGTTAAATATTACTTACTTTTTGCAACCTAAATAATTACTTAATGCATAAAAAAACACTAAGTACCAAAGCTAGACATAGTTTAAGGATGCCAAGTCAAATAACATTAATTAATATTAAAACTGCGACCTGTAAACAAATTACTCTGATTAAAGCAATATGATAAAAACAGAGGCATGTCAAAATTATTTTCATTCAATTTTTACATTAAATTTTTGTTGAGAAATTAAGGCATAAAGTAAATACTGTACAATTTAGTTTCTCATGCTAATCCAACAACTCAGAAAATATTGAGCATTTGTGGAATTTTTCTTTGACAAATAAATAGTACAAAAAGGAACAAAGTATTGAGAACTAGCAGACTTACTTGTAGAAAAGGCAAAAGGCCTAACATGTGGATCCATATCATGATCAAACACAGAAGATGTGGATACGCCTTTACACTTGTTTTACTTGCACAATAATTCTTGCCTTTGCAGTGGCTCTTTTGATGAACAACTTTTTAATGTGTGAGCAACTCTGTAAATCATAATTGTATTTACTCATACTACTGATAAATATATATTTTCCACAAGAAAATATGTAGGGCTACATCATGAATTTCACAGCCCTCTGCACCGTATACAGATGCCTCTTCGGTACAGTGTACCAACAACCTCCTGCAATAATCTTGTAACAAGTCATTTTATTTTGGTATTATTTTATTTCATCAATATAGCTCAGCCGCCGCTGGGGCCGCCACGCCTGCGCCCTCGCCCGCCGCTCCTAAGGCCGCCACGCCTGCGCCCTCGCCCGCCGCTCCTGAGGCCGCCACGCCTGCGCCCTCGCCCGCAGCCGTCGCTGGGGATCCCGTGGCTGCTGCGCCGTGCCCTTCCTGGGGCGTGCCCGGAGGGCGCGCCTTTGGGGGGGGGTTCC
>JABFEA020000029.1:10448882-10494381 GCA_019775915.2 Cyphomyrus plagiostoma
TGTCTTGACCAGGACCACACCCCTAAATGCATTGAAGCAACTGCCATGTGATTGGTTGATTAGATAATTGCATTAATAAGAAATTGAACAGGTGTTCCTAATAGTTCCTTTAGCTGAGTGTATATTATATATATATATATATATATATATTAGAATATTGTGTTTAAAGATTGTGGAAAGTATGTATCAGGTGTTATAAGGGTAAGACCTTATAAGAATCCATGTAACATTTGTATTTTCGCTCAGTTTCCCTGGCTCTGTGTGTAAGAGCAATCGGATAAAATTTGTGCATTACTGTTGAAAGTACAGTAGTGTTTAGTAGATTCAGTGTCGGTTAACGCGCCGAGTTAATCCAAATTCCCTTTCTCTCAGGCAGGGGAGGCTGGGTGTTCTGACAAGTTGAGCTACCTATCGAGACGTGCTATCGCGCCTTTCTGCGCATGTGCTATTCCACAGTTTTAGGATTAGGGTTAGGTTTTAGGATTAGGGTTAAGGTTATCGATTAGCACTATGGTAGCCTAACTTGACAAAGTGGCTGAATACGACAGAACACCGGCTGTGAAACTCGCCTAAGGACGCTTCATATAGGCTTCGGCCTGTACCGAGTAGACTTTGTTTTTGAACGACTTAAGGGAACGAGGTGATCTTGCTCACTGTTTTAATAATCTACAGATGCCTGAAAGAGTCAGTATGGTTAATGTAATATGTAACACGTAGGCCTAATGCCCCCCGCCCACATTAATGCAAGGGACGTATGTACAGTATTTTAATTATACATATAAACCTCATGCTTCCCTCCATGTTTGACCCAAAGTTACGCCCTTATAAATACTGATTATGATTTATAACTTCTAACGTATAATTTGAGTACCGAAATTTATTGGAGTGTACATGTAATTAATTTTAATGCATGTTTATTAGACTATTTGAAAGATAAAAACCAATTCTTTAAGTTGAACGAACTCAAAATAACCAATCCACTGGAAATGAACCTTTTTCCATACATTGACCTCACCAACATGCCGATGAACCCGCCCTGCGTTACGCGACCTTCTTCCCCGGAGGAGGCGGCGCGAGGTTATTCTAGGTTAGCCGTAGTGACCGGTAGGCATATTCGGGGAAATTAAACAGGTGTATTTGTTTTTTAAGCCGGACAGTTCGAAGAAAAATTATAACATTGAAAAAAAAAACGGAAACCACTTTTATCCGGATCGGAAAGAGGCGTAAAGGAAGCTGACAAGATGGACGTTGTTGCCGGCGCGTTTGCTCGCTGAAGAGGGGACGCGTAACTGAAGGCGTCCAGTTAGCCATCTTCCAGGGTTACAGCAGCTCGCTGTCGGCGGGGAGCGCAGGGAAGCCCTAAAGTTAGCGGTAACTGACAAACTGCGCGTACTTTTTATCGCCTAAATCAGTCTCGTTTCTCTGGGTTTCAGAGCGGGAGTCCCTGTGGCGCTTTGTAACACATTGAGAGTCCGTATCCTGCTTAGTTAGCCGGTTAGTTAGCGCATCTGTAGTCTGCTAGTTAATCACTTGATTTAGAATGACAGTCTAGGTTGACAAGCGTAGAGCTCGATAACAGCATGTCAGGCTTAATTACGTCTAAACAAAAGTTAAAACTCGGAATAAGGATCGAACCGCGAAGTATTATTTAATTTGCTAGTCGGACTAGCCCCCGGAGATACGTACGCATAGTTTTAGTAGCAAGTTGTATATAGGGTAAATTCGCATGGAGTGGTTATTGTAATGAACAGATAGAGAATAAATTTAAGAATCAAGAAGTTAAAACAATGCGAATTTAGAATTGTCTGGTGGCAGGATACGCTATATAATATATTTAACTGGTGCAACTTGCAAAGCCACTATATCTGAAATAATCAGCAACTTTTTAGTTACGTTATGGGCACGCTATCAATGTACAGTGGCAGGATCTGAAAGCTTACTACTGCCTGTGTTTTTTTTGAGGTCGAAGAACGAAATAAGTGTTAAGTATTTATTTCCTTTTTCGTGGGTACAGTCGGAGACAAGCTCTACCTCTATTCCTAAAACTGCTAAAAAAAGAAACGTATATTATCGGGACGAACACAAAAAGATAAGCTTTAAAGTTAAATGTCCCAGATTTGAATGAGAAGAGTGACAGGGGTCAGAGCATTCCCAGCGTATCACTACTGACTCTCAGGACACCATGGGGGAGTCCCACCAGCGTGACTCGAATGTGAAGGTCGCCGTCCGAGTCCGGCCCATGAACCGGAGAGGTGAGTGAGCTGGGACGCTGCTTCTCAACGGCCAACCTCCCTTTATTGCCTCCTGTAACCAAAAATAATTTTATAAGTAACGTTATGCGTATATTAAGGCCATAATTGTTTTTATGCATAACAAGCTGTCGGATTTCTGTAATACGTCACTTGTAACCACTATAATCACAGTCCAATGAAAATATTTGGAACTTGGATTACACAATCATTAAAAAGAGCACATCTTTATGTCAAATATGCATTGCAAATAGTATTTTTTTGATGTTTCACTTTAATTTTTTTAAAGAGTTCATCTAAATATTTTGTGATGAGAATCAAAGTGGAACTTCCTACTGTGCCCCATACAACAGAACAGTTAATTTATTGCTCACTTTAATGTTGGGTATAAACAGGACTGAGGGAACTGAAATTTGATTTCTTTCATAACGAACACAGGAGCATGCAAACATTAATCTGATTCTTTATTAATGAACATACGATGAAGAGAGACATGGCTGTAGATCTGGCTGGAAAATATTAAAACAATTTAACATTTTATTTATGTTACACTGTACTTTGGTTTAACAAGTCTGACATAAGGGTTCAATCACAATATCAGAAAACTAAAGTGACTTATTTAATTTCATTGCTACCTGTTACAAAATCAACCATACAAGAGTAAGGAAGACCAAAGATTGTCTAAAGGGTTGCTACCCTTTCCTTGGTTAATGTCATAATTTATGGAGAGTCACCAAATTCCATTAGTAATTAAATATGAGTTACTATTTTAGACTGTCATGTGCTTTCAGAATGTAAACAAATGATACCCTGTGATGTGCCTTACAGTGCATTCATAGAAAGAGAGTGTTGTAGTTGCATTAAACCTCTGGTGTTGATACTTCATTTGCTGATGTCTAATGGCCTCTGTTGGAGCTGGTCTGCACTGTGCTGGACAAAGGCAGGAAGGGAGACGGAGAGCTAAGGGCTACCATTGCATAACTGAGCGTTTTCCCATGTCCTCAAAGCTGTGGAAGGGCGGACCTTCTGCAGGCTGTCTTCTTCGCTCAGCCCTTTGTTCCTCTCGTTCTTCAGCTTAATGCCACTGTCAGCTTTGCAAGGTGTATTTCTCTGACACTCAGTTTGTGAAATTTTTCAAAATCATCATGTGTATATGGATATTAAATTGAAAGTCATAGTGGGTGGGGGGGATACATTTGCTTTTGCTGCTGTTTATGGAAATGGACGTAATTCAAGTTATGAAATCAAAGCATGGTGGCCTTTACCCCTCTATATTTTTGATTTGTAAATAAGGGAGTTCTTTGGCTTCGTGGTGTATGGAGGAAGCCTGTGTTTCCTCCGGCTGCCAGATTCGCTGCAGTGGCAACTCACCATGGTCACATGACACATCCTCTTGAGGGGGTCATGATTCAGTCTTGTTTCCCTTCAGCTAAATTCTCTTTGTCACCTGATTTGTATTGTGGAGAAATCATCACAGGCACTTATTGAAGTGATAGTTACTGGTCTATGCACCATTTATATTTTATTATTATAGTCAACTAAGGTGAAGACACAGCTGCATCCAGACCCTCAAATTTTTGTGGAATACAGTAAAGCTGTCATAAATTAAGACATTGTTTATTACAGTAATATTTTTCCATTTATCAACAAAATACAAAGTGTTTTTGGGTGGAAAAAAATGGATTCGTAATGTTTCAGAAGTAAGGCACTTCATGCCATATTCTAAAAGAAGTTTGTTTCTAGATTGATTCCCCCTGTACCCATCTTTAGGCTGTTGGTAAATAGTTATAAATTGCATCCAGAGCTGGACTTAATTGTATCATAGTTTATTGATGTATTAAATTTAGATTTGTCTTTCTTAATGTATAAATTTTTTAATGAGCTTATATTGAAAAAGTGATCATATAGGTTAGTACTGTGTGTCAGGTAGAGGTGTAACGGTACATACAACTCACAGTTCATTACAAACCTCAGTTTTGTGTTCATGGTTCAGTGCAGTTTCAGGTCTGCAGTAAAAACAGAATTTGTTTTGAAATGATTTATTATTAAAACTGCAAAGTCAAACACAATTAGGAACAATTGTAAACCAAAGGCAATGCATCCGTCAATGTGATTGAATAACAAAATGCAATAGACACTTATTTGTACATTTTAAAAATAAATATGTAAAACAAAAAATTAAAAAAATAAGTCGGCATCTTAACAGCCATCATGAACTTAATTCCGTGTTCTCTGCGTCAGAGTATGGTTGCATTTTTGTAGTGATAAACACCCCTATAGCCATAATTTTTTTTTTCTTAGCCTAGACTGAATTTCCTGGCAAAAGTGTCTTAGATGCAACTTTCAGAGGCTGTTTCTACCTTGTTCTGCTTGTACGCACACCAGGAAGGTGTTGTTTCAAGTAAGTTAGTATGCTGGATGCCTTTCTGGCAACATGTTTGAGTTCGATATAACACAGCCAACAAATGATCTTATGAACTGCTGTCTCTCCAGTGTTGGTGTCTTGTTTTGTTCCCAAACTACTGACTTAGCTGATGTGGGAGGGTCTCCCAGATCATTTTGCCATTATAACTCTAACTGGCACTAGCCTTAACCAACTCACAGCTTCAGTTAGCATCATGTTTTCTATCTTGAACATCTACTTGTGAATTTACGTTCCTCACGTGTTAGTAAATATCCATTTGTTTCATTGTACACTCTGAACTGAAAATGTCCTGAGCAGCACACGATGAATACCTGTACCGTTACATCTCTATTGTCCGTAACTGAAAGGTTGTTGGCTGAAATCCTGTGACTGGAAATATGCTGCCACCTTTGAGCCCTTGAGTAAGGGTGTTAACTCCAACTGGCTGATCCTCACACTTCTACATCATTCTAGATAAAATATCTGCTAGATAAATAAATGTAAGAAATATAAGATGTTTCACTTGTTCTTCAATGTTAAGCTGGCGTTTTGTGGAATGGCCATGAGTTTTAACTGTGCTCTTTAAAAGCTTGAAGAACTCGTCGTCTGACTGAAGAGATTTTCCTCAGAGCGAGTCTCCCGCCGGTAGGATGGCACATAGGCTGACGACATGTGACCTGACAACCGTTGTCTGCATTTTCCTAACACATTCTTTGGGGTTCCTCTCTCTGTTGGCTATGCTTTGACATAAAGCAAATAGAGCAGTGTGGCACTTTTTTTTCTAAAATGATGCATTTTGTCTGCTCCCTTAACAGAGAAGGACCTGAATACGAAATGTGTGGTGGAGATGGAGGGAAACCAGACCATGCTGTACCCAGCCAACATCGGCAAAGGAGACAAGTAAGCAGAGTGCTGGGAAACTCGGACAAGCAGGTTGCTACGTAATAAATGCTAATAGAAAAATCAGCTTGACAAATATATACACAGTCATCGGCGATGATTGTGTGATTCCGACTGCGGACTTTGTTTTCCTTTCCTGTTTTTAAGTTTGATTTCTATGACAATTAAAAAGTGCATTTGCTCTAGTGCTACTATTAACCAGTGGAGGGAATTCTCCTTTTGGCCTCCAGTTTGAACTCATTCTCACCTGCTGAGTGTGAGACAAGGGAAGGTGGCTGTGGGACAGTGATGCGTTTAATTGTCCACCCAATTGCCTGCCTGCTGTTTTCCCGCCCCTTCCCCCATGCTGTGTGTCAGGCATAATACTTCTTCGTCTGCCCCCAAACCTCCCCAGCAGACTTCTGTTGCCATAGAAACAAGGAGGTTAGTTCTAGGTCATCAAGAGCTATAGGACCTTGGTCTATATATTTAAAAAAGAAAAATGAACAGAAAACTGAATATCATTGCACCAGTGCTTTCTTCATGCAGCAGTTTCATATGTAGACCGGCCATATTTGGGTTAGGCTGAGGTGTAGATGTGTTTAACATGACAGTAGCATAGTTTACTAATAGAAGACTGACTGATAATTCTACTGATATTCTAGTATGTATTTGTGCCGATCTTTTATCACACAACTAATGTTGTTTTTATAGCACATTCTGAAGTTCTGGATGATCATTTGTAAGATCATGCTGTGACATGCCTCTTCTTAATCCCAGACAAACATCCATTTTGTGCTCCTGTGTGACCTACACTGGTCAAATTCCTAAGGAACTGCTGTTGTTCAAGACAAGTGCTGAACCCAAATTATTTTGATCAGTTGCCCATCGTATGCGTGTAAAAGTGTAGTCTTGTGGCTGTTTTGCATATACATCAGAAGTGAAAGATAATGCGTACATTTGCACTTCTACTGCAGATATCAGGTGGAATACCTTCATTAATGGTGCAGTGTCAGAGTGCACACACTGTCCCAAAGCCACAGCTCGCTATTATGCTTTAAGTGATTTTTATATGTAGAAGTGTACCTTAGTAGGTGCACTGGAATAAAGAGTTTGCTGAGAAAATGGTATGGGGAGGAAAAAAAAATCCATCTTTTCAAAGCACCTCATAGAAGTGTAATGGGCTGAGCAGGAAATCTGGGGGTAAAGGAGTCTTATCTGTTGTGGAAGCCACAGTTAAATAGGCAGAACGGGGATGAATGTTGTCATGGTCCAAGCTTTCAAGAAAGTGAAACCACAAAGGCGTAAGGTAGATAATCTCCATGGAGAAAGAACTCAGAATGTTAACCAGATGCGACAACTGCATGGCCCATTGTGATTCTTGTAAAATGCATCTAGTTTTAGAATATTTGTTGTTTTATTACACTGAACGTGTAATATATATCTGTTTTAATTACCAATTTCTTGTTTTGTGTGTATTTGTCTACTTTTTTAGTTTGGTTATAAGACTCAAGATCTTTTTATTATCAGTACAACAATATACACAGGATACAATGTATCAATGTCATTCCACAGAGGTCCCCCACGGTCCGTTATAAAGATGAAAAAACATATATACCAAAAAATATATAAAACAGAAATTTCATATAAATAATAAATTCTAGCTAATTTTTTTATGAATAGAATACAAAGTGATCATGTGCAATTACGGTGCAAATGGAAAAAAACAGATGTGCCAATGTATAAAAATTTGATAAAGTGCAAATTTGGCATGAGGTAGACATGTTTGGCAAATATTCAATTGAGGTGTGCAAATAAGCATCGTGTGAACATCCAGAATAAGAAGAATATTTTGGGAAAATGAACAGGTAGGACAGAAACTACAGTTTTGTACAATTGCAGCCATATCCTGGAACAAAAACTAATCTAATAATTACCTTTAACAAGATTGTGTTCATGGAAATAAAAAAATTGGTGCTTCATGTTTTAACCAAACACAACTTGGTTAGGTTTGTGAATAATGCTCTGATGTTGATTTGTTAGTGTGGTTTGACACACAGAAGGAGGGAGCTTGTTCCCCCCCTCCCCCCAAACATTACAAATGTTGCAGATCTTGAAGTGAAACAGTTCCAATTCTTTTTTTTTTTTTAAAGATTAACATTTTAAAATGCCTGTTTGGTTGGCCAGACCTTGACCTAACAAACTCTCCTTCCAGCCTGTGCTGCTTATCTTTCCCTTTGGCTTGCTAAGGGTGTTTCTGTTTGCTTGCGTAAATGTGTCATGCCTGCTAATTTATTGTGAGTGCGAACAGCATATTTATTTCGTTCCTCTCGCTGCAGTTGAGAAACAGCTGCCTGTTAAAGATTTAGCCGTTCCTTCTTGTGACGTCAGAACTACTGTATCTCGTGGCTCAGTTTTCCGGAACTTAATGAAAGCATGAATTATAGATGAACTATAGAAACTCTTTTGAGCTCAGTGTTGGTAGGAGAAGCAGAGGCAGATATGCGTTTGGTCGTTCTTAATATCATGCATTTACTTCATGAATAAGTTCTGATAAAGCATTTTATATCATTCGTCAGCAGCCTCTGATTCATACCCCATATCTTGTATCCTAAAGGGAACATCATAGAATCTTTTTTATAGTTTAAATGCTTTTAAAAAAGGCAGATATAACATGAAGCATGAAATATTTATTGGGGGGCATTAGTTCCAGAGTCCCTAATTTGCCACTGGTGACCAATAATGATGCTTTTTTTGGGGTTTGATCTTACCCATGCAGGATCGTAGTGTTACAGTCATACATTGTGTACCTCTCTCTTGTGCTTATGAGTCAATTAAGTACGATATATCTAGTGCTTTAATATAGGCCAGGTTTGGAACATAGCATTGTTATTTGTATTGCCTACTCATTGATGCAGGAGATGTATCTTTTTAACTGGTTTGTCCAATTGAAAATGCAGAGGGAAACTTTGTTTCTGTTGGTTGCTTTGTGGCCCACGTATCATATCGTCAGGTAGGAATTTTATGGGTACTACGTCACTATTCATTAGAGATGCAGCGATGCGATATTTGAATGGGTATTGCCGCCGATCTGGGCCTATTTGACGAATCAGGTATCGCCTAGATGTCACCGATCCTCTTTCAATACTTACTTATTTAGGTTTTGCAGTCTCTACAAAGAATGGCTCTGATTTCCTGTACAATCAATCGAACGGCAGCTCTTTCCCATTTTAGATGTGATTTTGTGGCATTCAAGCTGAACGTTAATGATGCCCCTTAGTTTTTCTGCCTCTCAGTGGGTGTAAGCACAGTGATGTCATGTGCATACCCTTTGTAGTATGGGGAGTGTAAGAACATCAAATAAAAGGGTAACAATCTGGGGGTATTATATGCCTTTAGCAGCAACTAGTAGCACAGCGATTTGCAATATTTCCAGTATCGTTCATCCCCGTTTAAATCCCACTAAACAAAGCATGAGACAATGCGATTTAATATGAAAAACGCAATGGAAGATTTGGGAGACGTTAGCATGGACAGTTTTGCGCACTCACTACAGCTAGAGGGTCTGCTATTGCAGCAACGGGTTAGTGCCATTGGGGAAAGAAATGTGGGGCATTTTAAGCATTTGCGTATCCTCTCTTAGAAAATATTCAAACTGAACTGCAAATGCCTCAAAAATGCTTAAAACAAGATGTGCAAAAAAGGTGGAACAGTATGTTTTATATGTTTCTAGTAGCCTAAGATTTGAAATCTGAAAAATATTAATATATAAAGTATAAATATATATCTATTAAAATTATTTAAGTAAAAAGAGCTCTTGTATCAGAAACTGTACAGATATCGACAGTTGTGTATCAGAACCGGATCGGAACTGAAAAAATGTGAATGGGCCCATTCCTACTTCTTCTCTTACGTGCATCTTACGTGTGTACCAGCTGTCAGTTGTTTTTCTGCCTGAAAGTTCTATTGTGACACTCTTGATATAACTAGGTATGTACCAAGTACAGCTGTGGATCAGTCAGGGTGTAAACTGGCATGCACTGATATGTTTTGTTATGAGTGTCGCTAAGTGTTTAAAAACAAAAATGCTTGAAACGGCGATGCTGAAAGTTCTCAACACAGGCCTTAGAATCTATGGCTGAGTGTCTTAGGGATCAGTGCAGCGTGCCCTTGAATTCGTGCAGATTAACACAAACACTTTAGGCTCAGATGTTACAGTATTTGTCAGGAAAATCAGTCATGCTCAGTCCTTTTGTAAATAAAGCCTTTTGTTTCTAACTTTTAGAACCGAAATAGGGTTATGGTTTTACACTCTTTAGTATAAAAGGGTCTTGTGAGAGTAGCTACCTTATAGTCTGAGAGTGTAGCATTATGGAGAGAGGACAGATCCGGAGGCACACTCATGTGGCAAAGAGCAGAAATGGCTTTTGATTTGCACTAGTGCCCCTTTATTGTGGCAGTTCAAGGAAGGAAGAGTTTTCCAGCATTTCCTTATACCTGCGCTGTCATAAGATTTTCAAACACATCTACGTTTTCTACCATTACATTCCAAGCCAGACTAGAATCAATAAAACCCAAAACTTCATAGGGCGTCTCATTATGTTGCCATAAGAACTAGGTTTTGTGAAATAGTCAACAAATTATTGAGAAAATTGACATTCTCTGCCTTGGGAGGGAACATAATGTCCTGCCCCAGGTCACCCTGTCTATGAAAAACGTGGATATCTAACAGAAACAAAGAAGTTGTGTCCAGCATGGGTTCAGAGGGACACTTATACTTGCCTTCAAAACCATCAAAGTCATTGTGGTTTTTGTGCCCATTTTTTTTCCCCACCCTTGAACCAATTATGAAATTGAGATGTTTGCATCTTTCTGAAACCTTTCTAGGTAAAACTAATTGTATATCTTTTTGTGTTTTTGTTATGCTTATGCATAAGTTTCAAATTGTCTCTCACACGCAAAATTGACCTCCCATGCAGACACCCCTGACTGAAGTTCACCCTGACACATGCCACAGGGGGCTAAATATCTCTGTTATTTCTGGAATGTGACTGCAGGAGACCCCATACCCCCATACACTCCATGCAAATTGCAATTGCATTACTATACACTGAACACTTTGTTTGCTGCTCCCCGACTTTTAGTTGAGAGGATGGGATTTGCTGGAACAGAATGGACGTATTTTTCCTGGTTCCTTTTTCTCTGCCGTTCACAGTAACATCATGAAGTTACGGCCACTTTTCTGTCTGCGTGCAATATGTGCCCTCGGGGTAGTCGTCACAGATGCTGAATGTGACATGTTTATAAAGCATAAATAAAATTGCTATAATTAGAATTCACAGGGGATGTGATGGAGGGGAGAGAGTCTGGTCTTTTATAAGAGCACTGTAGCTGATTGACTAAGGTGAAAGAACACAAAGGAGTATAATTTAGTGCTTTTTTTTTTAAAAAAAAAATGGGGCTTATTATAACTTTGTCTTAAAGAAAATATCCCTATTCTTCAAAATGTTTTTGATAGAAATAAGAATATGATTATAACTATTGTCCACTATGTATTATATGAATTTGGTATTCAGGGGGAAAAAACGCATATATGAGTTAATTGTTCTGCAATTGCTAGTTTGTGTCACTGGAGGCTCATCTTTGCATTAGCTTTGTTCTTTAGGGAAATACTTATTCATATCAAACTGTACAGTTTAACTAAATAATTAAAAGCCACTTCTTTTTTGCCCATAATTTACATGGAATTAGGTAGGTTTTTGATTGTATGTCGAAAATATGGTGATTTATAGAGCAATTGTAATAAAAAGTAAATAAAAATGCAGCAGTCTTGTTTAAAAGCTTTTCAAAAGTATATACCTCTCATGCTTGAGGTCACCTTCAGGAAAAACACAACTACAATTAACATATCAGTATTCATAAATAAAGAGAAGCAATACATAAGCCATTCTTGCATAGGTTTAAATGTGAACTGTAATTATGATTACCACTTTTGCATGTAAGGGGTGATGTGTGAAATTTTGAGTATTCATTAAAATGAGCTAAATACACTAAGGAGTGAAATTTCGAATATCCATTAAAAATAGCTAAATGCTATTGAGTGTTGACTGCGACAAAGTCTCATGATTTTCAGAATTTGAAATATTGAAGTTCAGTCTTGCTAGGTCCCCTAGCTAGCTTTAAGCCATTATATGACCACTATACAGAGGAGAAGGGAATTTGACTGTTTTATTGTGAGGGAAGCGGGGATGATTTCAGTTTCTGGCAATGAGTAGCCTAATGCAGAGCTCCCAAGTCACACACTATTTTATCCGGCTACTGGCAGAGGATGGATGCATGCCTTTTATTCTGCTGGTGTGCTAGAAAGCTCTAGTTACACATTATTGCTTACAGTACAATTACGTTTCCTGACACTGGGTTGAATCTTGAATAATTATTTACCATGTCATCCGAGCAATTGAGCAAGCTCTTCTTATTGACTAATCGCTTGTTTGTGTTCAGATTCGGCAAACAAAGTACAGTTGATGACATGGAGTTGGATGGCCAGTTATAGGGTCCTGGTTTCTACTTCAGCACATCCTTCCTGATTAATTCTCATTACAATTTCGAACAGCAATTCCAGACAATGCATTGGCGTGCTCACAAACAATGGGATCTGATTGTTAATGAACCATAGTAAATGCATGTATTTCTGAGGACATTCATTTTAATTTAATGGAATGTTTTGGATATCTTGTATAACATTTGAAAATGTATGTGCTGGTTTAGGGAAATGGTGGGGAAACACTTTTTGCTATCAAAATATTTTGAATTTGTCCGTTTAATTATGAAATAATGTTGATCAGCTTTTATATTGTATATTTTCAGCCACTGGCCTGGAATATTTTCTCAAGCCAAGTAGTTGGTATTTGAAAGTATTTAATTCTGAGGTGAAAAATGCATTAAATCTCCCCCCTTCCCCTTTTTCCCTCATCGTTTGCCATCCTTTCCAACCACACCAGGGGCCAGCCTAAGGTGAGGCCTTCATATTTGCATTTTGAAGTCATGCATACTACAATTTTTTAAAACGTTTGAAAAAACAGGCTTTGGTTATGAAACTTGCATGCATTTTATGAAGCTGCTAATTTTTGTGCTTTAGTTAAACATGGAAGTTTTTAATAATCATATGTTTGATTTAACATATCCTGCTATAACCTTGTGTTTCTTTTCTGTAGGTTTTTGCATATGACCACTGTTTCTGGTCTATGGATGAGACAGATACAGATAAATTTGCAGGTGAGCTTTAATACACCATTTGTGTTTTATATTGGGAGGGGATATATTTTACATTTTTTTCCTCCTCTGACATTCTTTTCAAAAAGTACAGCTTGCATGGTTTTTGGTGCAGTAGCTAGTGGGTAATAATAATAATAATAATAACGAGTTAATGCTGTAAAATGTTATATATGCTTAACTGTCAAGGTTACATATTAAAGTTGCATAAACATACAGGCAATGTGGAACATCTTTCGAATAATGTATTTCTTCACAAAAACAGTTGATGATTTAGTTTTGCCTAGGGGTGTTGTTATAGTCAAATGCATACTGCACATCACCATGGCTTGCTGAAATATAACCAATGTGCCATCTCTGCTCTAACACTGGCATTTGCCATATTTTGCAGGGCAGGATGTGGTTTTTCACTGCCTCGGGGAGAGCCTTTTGGACAATGCCTTCCAGGGCTACAATGCCTGCATCTTTGCATATGGACAGACTGGTATGGCATGATCTGTGGAGGTGGTAACCTCTGTAGTTCTGGTGAAAAGGTTGTATATGAGAACGTTTGCATGCACACTAAGAAAATCAAATTATTGTGTTAGTCTGACTAAAACATGACTTAAGTACATGTAAATATGTTAGTCCAACTTAATTGGACCTAAAGGGTGCTTTTCCACCGTACCAGGTAAAATACTTTTGTTACTCCAAGAAGGTACCAAAAGTATGCTACTTCAAGGTCTTCCAGTGGAGTAAAAACTGGTACATCAAAATGCAAGCTGGGGTGTTTTGTAGAGATGTACCGACCCTATTCTATGATCGGTATTGGCGCCGATCTAGACCTATTTGGCGGATCAGGTATCGGCCATTCGTGACAGATCCATGTCTTATGCTTATTTAGTTTTGGGCAATCTCTAAAAAGCTCCTATTTCGTGTTAAGTCTATTTGTACAACCAATCGCACGACGGCTCTTTCCCATTTTACATCTTTCTTGCGGCATTCAAATCGAACGCTAACGCTTCTCCTCAGTCTTTTTTGCTACTCAGTGGGTGTGAGTACAGTGACTTCCGCCTGCTGTGACGTCATGAGCATTCCCTTCGCAGTATGAGGAGCGTAAGATGAGACGTGACTATCTGGGAGTATTTTACGCTTTTAACAGAAACCAGTAGCATGGCGATTTGCAAGTTTTGAAAGGTGGGAATAGCGTTTAATGGACAGTCCTACTTAACAAAGCACACGCAACTGCGTGACAAAAAAAAGCAATGGATGATTTGGAAGTCGCTAACCTGGACTGTCTTGTGAACTCGCAGCAGCTTGATACAAGAGGGACTGCCATCGCAACAAAGTGTAACTGAGCTGATGCCAATGGGAGAAAGATTGTTAAAATTTGAAGCATTCGCCACTTTTGTGTACTTGTTTTGAAGATATTTATATTAAACTGCACATGCCTCAAATGCTTAAAACAAGATGTACAAACAAGGTGGAACAGTACGTTATATATGTTTGTAGTAGCCTAATTAAATATTTTTTGTCATACATTTTTCCACCTGTATTTACTAGCTTAAACAAATGAATATATAAAGTATAACAAAGTAAATATGTATCGGAATCTGTATCGGTATCGGCTGTTGTATATTGGAAACGGAACTGAAAAAATGTGGATCGGCCCACCCCTAGTATTTTGTACTGAATTCGAAAAATGGCTACAGTATATTATAGGGCTGGATGACGTGTGATATTAATGTCATCATCGCATGCTGTACACATCCAATTCTTACATCGCTAGTCAACTAGATTAAGATCAAGCTTTTTCTTATCTTCAGTTTGGTACAGATATTATAGTGCAGGGAGTTTGTCTCACTAAAATATTTTTACTCTGTCATAGGAACAAAAACGGCACGTTTTGCTATTTTAATGATTATTCCTGTTCAGGATTATCCAATATATGTTTAAAAATCAGTTTAAAGTTTACGTCCGCTGCTTTTGCATGAGTGCTGCATGCATTCTCCGATACAATCATGCAAATTTTTATCCTTGAAATTTAAGTCACTAGATGGGTTCGTGAAAAATATGCTGAACTCCTTTTTTTGTTTCATAAATACCCCGATAGTTGTTACATCAAAATCACATTGTCATATTTGAAAAATGACCAATACTGTGCTCTCATAGCATATTATACAAAATACTTATTTCTTGTTATGCTATCCTGATCTTGTTGTATCCGTTCTTCCAAACAGATCACAATTAAAGCTCGCGTCACTTCATTTGTCCATGCACCCATTATTATTATTGTTTTTTTTTTTTTACGTGACGTAATAGGTCAACCAGAAAAAGCCCAGTACTAAAAAGCTGAAAGGAGCCATATCACCACCTACTGTAGCAGAGTCAAACATACTTCAGTCAATAAATCGATTCCCCTCCCATGCATGTATATTGCGACAAGGACAATAGTCCTATTAAATTGCATAGTTGAGCTATAACTGAGATTCGATTTAGCTGTGCATGTAAACCTGCTGTATGTTACAAATTGTGTATTTCAGTGTAATCTCTGGATTTCCTTCAGGTTCTGGGAAGTCTTTCACTATGATGGGTTCTGCAGACCAGCCGGGCCTGATCCCACGCCTCTGCAGCTCGCTGTTTGAGCGCACGCTGCAGGAACAGCGGGATGGCGAGAGCTTCACCATCGAAGTGTCCTACATGGAGATCTACAATGAGAAGGTCCGCGATCTGCTGGATCCCAAAGGGTAAGAAGTTTGTGCTGGTAGGACAGCTGGAAGACAAATATCTGCAGGAACAAGTAAATCTATTTTAAGGCCTACAAATGTAGTGAACGTAATGACCTGGCTTACCCTTCCCTTTTGGGGATGTCTGTTTGTGGCTTGAACTATGAACTATCCATCTGTTATGTGCATGCTAATCGATGTATGAAAGATTTACAGAAATCTTTCTGTAAAGATTTGTTGTAACCAGACAAATCTTAGACAAGAATATATTATTAGTTTGTATTTGCCTAAATTTAGCTTCTTTCATAGCTATGAATAATGGAAGGAATTAACCTAAATAATTGCATAGGGAATGTATGATGATGATGATGATGTTTAATGTGGGTGCTAACAGCTGAATTTAGGTGCATCCATCTTCTAACCATACATCCTGGTCTGGATCATGAGGGCACCTGGAGCTCATCCCAGGCAGCAGAAGGCACCAAGCCTGGGGTCCATCCTAGACAGGGTGCTTGTGCCTCACAGAGCACATACACACTCATTTGGAGACCGCAGTTAGCCTAACTGCATGGCTTTGGACCGTGGGAGGAAACCATACTGGCCACACATATAAACACCGCATGCGTGCAGTGGAGGTGGGGTTAAACCCACAAGCTAGGATATATTAACAATGCTGCTCTATGAACCAACGTGCTGCTTTAAATGTTTAATTTATGCAAACTGCTAAATATGTTCCACTGCACACATATTACAAGATTGTAGCACATTGTATGATAAATGGAAATAAAAATATTGCAGAATTATTTATAATGCTGTGCTTCTGGAATCATAGTAGGGGATAGACAGCTGACTCTGCATTTGCTATACCATCTATCAAATTTGGTACTGTTTAGTATTTGGGCTGAGGAAAATGTTATCTCTAACCTTAATGTGTTTCCTGTGCCTAGTTTTCCTGCAAAGGTGATAAAAGGGGTACATTGCCATTTGTTTGCATTTAATTGTAGGGTACTATGGCAACAGTTTGCTCAGCAGAAAGGACTTGGGCCTCTTCCCCAACAAGATGGGTTTGATTTCTCACCAAGAAGCATCTGCAGCGTTTGCATGTTCTGAGTTTTTCTGAGTTTCCACTCCAAGTTCCCATCATAGTCCAAAGCATGTGATATAAGGTGTATAGGGTGTTTCCCTTCATAAGCTCCTGGCTCATTGCGATCCTGTGCCTGACAAGCGGTTATCAATGATGTACGGATGAACAGCTAGCTGTAAATATCGTCAACGGCATCTTAGCCACGGTAATAGCTGCTTTTGTCACTGTTTAAAGATTTCTACATGCACGCTGCTGGCAGGGGGAGGAGGAATGGTCAGAGACATCCTGATTGTGGCTTTTTGTGAAGTTGGTTTCCAAACTTCATGGACTGTCGAAGGTCAATAAGTTCTTGAGCACTTGAGGGCAAATGTCACAAATGAAGCTTCCTTGTTTCCCGCCCTCCTGCCCCTTCGTAGAAGCCGACAGGCACTGAGGGTGAGGGAGCACAAGGTCCTGGGGCCGTACGTGGATGGCCTGTCCCGCCTGGCAGTGGCCAGCTTCAAGGTACCGTGGTCTGGTAACCGTGCTGAACTGCTGGCATTATGCTTCTGCTTGCTACTCGATCCAAAGTCATGCTGGAATGCTTTGGTGTGGGTTAGGGAGGGGGGCATTTCTGTTACCACACATGCTCAGGGACCAGACTCTTCAATTACCCATGAATGTAATTCTTATTTCACAAATATTATTTCCTGATAGTTTCTTTTCCTCAATAGGGTTCCTGTTTTTCATTGCAGACAAAACTGTAGAACTGATTTCAGTGTAATTGATAGGCTTGAAATACTCCGTAAAATAATTGTTGGAACGAACTCGTTAATTATGATCATGAAGTGATTAACTTGTTGTTCATATGTCATGGCCTATAATAATATAATTGAATTGTATTGTAATTGAGTTAGCATTATCAGTAGTAACAATAGTAGCAACATGGTATATTAAGAGTTGCATTGTTCTTGATTGTAATTGCACAACTAAATGTCAAATTTGGACCAAGTGTCACATGTTCCCCACTGGCCCACTCTTGTTTCCTCACCGGTAGGACATCGAGTCACTGATGTCAGAAGGGAACAAGTCGCGCACAGTGGCCGCCACCAACATGAACGAGGAGAGCAGCCGATCGCATGCCGTCTTCATCATCATCCTCACTCACACGCTCAAGGACCTGCGCTCTGGGGTGAGCAGCAAAATGGGCTAACGCCATGTTTTCCAGACCAGTCCTCAGGGCACACTGGACAAATCCACATTTTTGTTTTATCCCAGTTCCCAGAACACCTGGTCCAAGCAGTCAGGAGCTTTAAACTGGGATAAAACAAAAATGTGGATCCATCCAGTATGCCCAAAGGACTGTTTTGGGAAACACTGGCCTAAGGTAAAATTGTTACATATCTCAATAATAATAATAATGTAACTAATACGCTTATGGTAGAGACACTCAATGGGTGGCATTGCAGCGTTGCTTTCTTGAGAGTTTGATTCCAACCCCTAGGTCTGTGCATGTGGAGTCCTTTCTGCAACTTCTCAATTTTGCAAGGGCTTTTATTTCCCTGTTTTTCTCCCCAGTTTCCTCAGTAGTTCATCAAATATACAGTTGAGTGAACTGGCATTTCTAAATTGCCCCTAGGCCATGACTGTGTGGTGACTGCATGTTCAGCAGTAGATCAGCATCTCATCTGCAGTGTCCCCTTCCCTGTGTTCTGTGCTTCCTGTGATAAGCTCTTGGCTTTTCATGTCAGCTCTTGGATAAGCATTTATGCAAAACAGGTGGATGAATGGCTGCTTTAACATGCTTAACTAAAGCTCAATATTCACTGGCACTTGCTGATATATTATTATTTTTCTCATTTATTTATTTTTGTTGCCCTTTGACATTTGTGAAAATAAAGGTTTGTATCCATTTTCTGGAGGACTTCTTTGTGTGAGTATGTAGACCAGGATGCAGTGCTGAAAGCTGCCTGAAGAACAGCAAGGTTAATTAATAAGTTATATCTTCTCTCTTTCCGCTCAGGTGATTGGCCTCCTTTGTTTCTGTGTTCCATTTCCATCCTGCCCCATTGAGTCACCTGTTACGGAAACCCGTCTCGCTTAGCTCGACCTGGAGCTCATTCTTGTAAATAATTAAAGAGGCCGAGTTAATTTCTTGCGTGCGGCATGGGCTTTTAAACCTCCTGAAAAGCATAAGACAAGCTGTGATCATTTAAGCTGGAAAGCTGTGGAGCTCAGCTTAAGTTAGGAAGTTTTTTTTTTCCCCCCTTTCCCCCTGTGACTGGCAGTCCTATCAGCTACGGCTTAATCCCAAAGGCTGTGCTTTCCCGCACGATTAGGGCTCAGTACCTCCTGTGCCCTTAAGACTTAAATGCTGGGAAGACAAATGCATTCTTTGTTAGCACAAACCCTGCAAGGCCCTCGATCCTCGCTGTCGTTTTCAACTCATTTGGCCTACTTAACTCCCAGGCAGCATTTATCTGCATGTCTGTGTTTACAGCCTTTTATATGTAAATGAAAAGAAGCTCATAGTAAATCATGTCTAATCTATATCCACCTAAATCAGTCTGTATTACTTCAAATGTTCCATGTTTACCCCCCCACCCCCCACCCCGTAAAATTTCAGCAATAAATCTGATCTTAGAAAACCAGCGTGGCTTGTTTGCCTAGGTCATTACAATGGCTGCTGTTCTTGCTCTTTATTGGAATATATTACTAAATTCATCTTAAACAATACATCTTCATACATATGCTGCATTTATATTGAGTTTGTTTTTTGTTTTTGCGTTAATAGCACCAGGGTTTACATTTGCATTTACAAACCCTGGTGGTACAATCCTTCATGGTCCTCTCCTTCCTCCTCTTTGTTTCCTCTACAGACCAGTGGAGAGAAGGTGAGTAAGCTGAGCCTTGTGGATCTGGCTGGAAGCGAGAGAGCGGCCAAAACGGGGGCCGCCGGCGAGAGGCTGAAAGAGGGCAGCAACATAAACAAGTGAGCGTCGCACCTCTGTTGCCTCCTTGCTGCTGTGATTCTTTTGACTATCCTGATTTTCACAAAGTTGAATCTTGAACATCATGTAGGTGCCCCCCACCGATTGGTGGGTCTGTGGCCAATGAGAGTGCTGTGGGGTGGTTCCTGTCAATGCATAAAATGCTTAACATATTTTTCCTAAAAGCATGTGTGCGAGGCAAACATTTTAATAGCTCCCCGAATTTTATAACTTTTTCATGACTGGAGGCTTGGTGGCTCCATTAATGCCGGTGGTTCATTTGACATTGTGCACTGATACGTAGCTAGCTAGCTAGCTCCTAGATAAAAGACAGGTTCATACTTCTCTGCATGCGTACTAGAGAACGCGTCCGGGCAAACTTTTACGACATATTTGTCGTCGTCGTGTGTCTCCGTTGACGAGCGTGCGCTGTACTTCAAATTGGTGCAGTGTGCCGGTGTGCGTGCAGCTCTGGACACGGATGATTGATTTCCTAGCATCCACCAGAGAAGGAAAACTTATAGTATCAGGTGGCTCCCTGAATTTGAAAGACACAGACAAATGGACGCAGAATTTGTACCTCAGTAGCTGTGGTGTGTGCAGGGAATATCAGAATAATAATTGATATTATTATTATTATTATTATTATTCATATAAAAACGACATGTTGTCTGCACGTGCAAAGTATGCGGCTTGACCGGAGAACTATGAATGTTTCTGTGTCTGCATATGTGGCGTGGAAGTGTGAGTGTTGTGCTTGTGCAGAGAAGTATGAATCAACCTTCAGGCAAACCATCCAATCAGGGCCGTCTCAGGCAAGCCTGAAACTTATTGTTTTTTTACTGCTTCTTAGAGGTCATAAATGTCTAATTTTTTTTTTAGTCAAAGGTTCTGCTGGACCTGTGATCAGGTGGCAGTTTGAATTTTGTGGTCGGAAGAATAGTCACATCACCAATGATCCTTTGAGAATGACCTTTAACCCCCTAAAAAACGCTCTTGCAGCACCAGTTTAGCCATTGTTCTGATTCTGGACTTGCAGAGTTGGATAGTTCAGGTCCAGACAGTAAAAACCAAGATCATGTTTCAACCAAGCAGTTGAGTATAAAATCACAGGCTGTTTTTGAAACTGCGAACTATACTTGTATTTACTGATGTACACCAAAAAAGTAGTACGTCGTATGCAATATGTGAAAAATATGAAATTTGCAATCGGCAAAACTACCCAGATATCATAGTGATTTTGAAAATGACCTGCAATGCAGCAGAATGTGACAGCGTCGTTTAGGCTGTTCAGTTTGTGGGAAAATTGCTGGAGCTGAGAACACCAGGAGGGGCTCAGCCTCAGAATAGGAATAATTTGTTGAAACTTTTATTCCTTTTTTCTTTATTTTTATTTCCAGTTTTAAGTGGGAGGGCGAAGAACAACAAACAAGTCAGACTATTTGGACCATGCAAGTTAGCAATTCTGCATGTAATAGCTAACCAGCTAATGTTAGCTGCTAACATTTCCCTATTACATTTCTCATAGGCAAGGCACAGGCTATTTAGCTGTCAGCTATGCATACAGGACACCAAACACTGCCCTCGAGTCACTGACTGCAAGACGATAAACTAAATGTTACTGTCTTTTTGATTAATGTGTCTAGTCTAATTGTGTTAATGTATAGCCTACTTGCAATTTATAATGTATTTATTAAAGTATTGCATTCTTTCATAGTTTGTCTATTCATAGTTTTTTGCCCTGATGGCCTTTGTAATTCTATTCAGTCATATAAATGACTGCACATCTCAGTTTACCTGTTCTTTCAATGTACGTGGGGTTTAATAGGTGTGACGCCTTAGGTAAGCTAACTGTTTAGTTATTTTAAATGATTTATTTGTAAAAGGCTTTTTTTTGGCAGAATTTGATCATTTTCCCGGGCACATCTGATGAGTTATTGCAGCATACCAGTTGAAAAACACAGTTTTAAACAATGCCTTGTCTGTGAGTCGTTATGGATTTAAGAGGTTGCAGGGAACAAGACGTACCTAAAAACGCGGGATGCCACAAAACTCATACAAAAAAGTTAACATACTGAATGCTTCACTGAGGTACAGTATGCCGTAAATACAGTATATACTGTTTTACAGAACGCAATACGTGGTTGAAACAAAATGTGAATTTTTACTTTCTGGACCTAAAGTATCCATCTCTGCAGGCTTCGCTCTCACCTGTATATGTGTGATTATGTCTCCAAGTAGAGCAAGATGGGATACGTGAAAACTAAAAAGACCGCAATGTACATGTGCTTGTACAAATAACATATAATTTATTTTCAAAATTGTTTCATTTCATTCAATAATGTTTATGCATATAATAGAAAAAAGTCAGTGACAGTCTCCATATTTCTTTCTTTGGATGGCACTGCTATTCTCCTGCTTTTTCCTCAAACCCCTTCTCTGAGAATTTTCTGGAGTCTCCCCTCTCTGCCACTCGGTCCATGAAGCTGCGGGTGTGATTCCCAGTCCGATCCTCAGGGACCCACAGTCAGTCCATGTTTTTGCTCCCTCCCAGCTCCCTGACTGTATGTGGGTCCCAAGGACCAGACTGGAAAAGACTGCTGTATCCCATTGCATGTGTTGCCATTGGAATGACAGGGCTTTGGCCTGACTGTGATTATTGCTTCTCTCCCACCCGCACAGGTCACTCACTACACTCGGTCTGGTCATCTCAGCGCTGGCAGACCATGGTGCAGGCAAGAACAAGAGCAAGTTTGTGCCCTACAGAGACTCTGTGCTCACCTGGCTGCTCAAGGTAAATGACACATGCTGGGTGTTTATTTTCATTCAGAATGATCAGCCAGTTATGTTTCATTATTTGATCTGCCCGGCAGAATGTTGCTTAGTGGTTGGCACTCAGTCTCAGAGCTATAGGGCTTGGGATGGACTTCCTGCCTGTGTGGGCGTGTATATGGTATTAACATGTCTTCGTGTTGCTGACTTTTCTCCCGCAGTTCAAAGATATGTAGCTCAGATTAGGGGTTCCCAGTCCCCGATCCACGGAATGCTGGAGGGAGTTGTCGCCACCTGGTCCATACTTTACGGGATCATTTCATATTGAAAAAGAAAAACTTGTGATTCATGGGAAAAACGTGATTTGTTCCGTATTTCTGTACCTGTTTCGTACCCAAATAACTCGGCAAAAATATGGATACCCATGAATTAGATGAACTAGTGTCTGAATGTATCTGAATGAATATGTCCCATGTGATGGACTGGCATCCTGTCTAGAGTTTTCCTGGTCTTGTAGCCGTTTCCTCATATAGGCTATAGGTTCACCGTGACCCTGTACTAGATAAATAGTGTGGAATTAGGATGGAAATCTTCTGTCTTTCTCTTTCAGGACAGCCTTGGCGGAAACAGCCGGACAGCAATGGTAGCCACCATTAGCCCAGCGGCTGACAATTACGACGAGACACTGTCCACTCTGCGCTATGCTGATCGGGCAAAAAACATAGTCAATCATGCTGTTGTCAATGAAGACCCCAATGCCAAGATTATACGAGAGCTCCGTGTGGAGGTGGAAAAGCTACGGGTGCAGCTCACTCAGGCTGAGGTAGGCGATTTGAATCTCTGTTCAAGACATTTAAAACATGTTCTTTGTAGAGACAGACAAAAACAGGTAAAGTTTTATGTTCAATCTCCCATGCATAATCTCAAATACAATTGCTATTTCCATACATGCATGCAGAAATTAGCCTCTCAAAAAATAGAACAAGTCTTCTATTGTAGCTTTCATGGAGCATAATTATTATTTAAGAATGGCCCCTGCTGACGATGAAGCTCAGATTTGGCCCTTCACAGCAGATAAATACCCCGGCCTGCTTTATTTAATATCTAATTTATCATCTTCAGTATATTAAATGGTAAATCAGTGGAACATCTTCAGCCCTCATTTTTTATTTATTTTTTGCTCACCAATGACCTCTCCTTTTTTACTTTATGTTGATTTCTCAGTCCATGAAGGCCCCTGAGCTCAAAGACAGGCTGGAGGAATCCGAGAAGCTGATCCAGGAGATGACGGTGACGTGGGAAGAGAAACTGAGGAAGACTGAAGAGATAGCACAGGTCACTCTCTCACTCACGTACTTTATTCTGTGAGCCTGATTTTTCTTAGTCATTTGCAATTAACTATATTTTTGCGATAGAATGCTCTCTGATTGTTGTCTTAATACAGCCAGACATCTACTTTTTCCATGCCTTTGTTGAAATTAACCCAGCATTTTACTGTCTTTTAGCAAACAATAATTTCGCCTCATAATTCGAAAGCTAGCTCTTATTTCAGCAGCAATGACTCAAACCAGACATTTTCTGTAGCATTTGATCAGTCCTGTTGATTTTGCTTGGAGGTATTTAGCCTATTCTTTTATTAGAAAGCTGCATTGGCTCATTGATCTTTTTGGCTGTCTAATCTGAAGACTGTCCTTTAGGTCATACCATAACGTTTGAATTAAGGTCTGGAGTCGGCCATTCCAGAGAACAGAATTTCGTTGGATTCAGCCACTCTGTTGATTTACTTCTGTGTTTAGTTTCAGTTTGAGAGATCCCCTGGTACTCCTGTATACTTTACTGGTACAATTTGGAATTTAGTGTGTTTTTAGCTTATTTAGTGTCAGTTTGTGGAATTTAATGTGAAGTAAAATGGCTGCTACATTTAATGGGTTGGTTGGAGAACTGTTGGTCACTTGCAGTGTTTGCTTCTTTTTTTTTTTTTTACTTTTGGTGCCTTTTAGCATAAACATGTTGTTGAAGAAATTAACCTATTTTAATGAAAATAGTAATAATTATTACTATAATTCTGTGTGAACAGCTGCTTTTTAAAAGAGTCACGGTTTGAATGATGAAGCCATGTTTCCGACACAGTTCTGCGAACTTTAGTGTCAAAGCAGAGATTATAAACACTGTGGTTATTGCACTCTCTCCCCGGGGGTGGGTCCGTTTATTGTCCTCTCATGGAATGTAAAATGTGACTCAAATCATTATTATACTTCAGAGGACATCGCTCTGCAAATATGAAGAATTTTAGATGTCATTTTAATGAGAACGCTAACAAGGTCATACAGATGGACTTTGCTCAAATTTAGATGCATGGTTTTATATATCTGAGTGATGAGTGACCATCAGTCTTGCTAATATGTGTTGATTATGAGCTGCTGAAAAGATGTGAAGATGCTTTTGTGGTGAAGGTTGGATAGACTACTGCTGATTGCATTTTGGTGATTGTGGCTTTTCAGGAGCGACAGAAACAGCTGGAGAGTCTGGGCATCTCCTTACAGTCTTCTGGCATCAGGGTTGGAGAGGACAAGTGCTTCTTGGTCAACCTCAATGCTGACCCTGCCCTCAATGAGTTGCTGGTGTATTACTTAAAGGTATACAATACCTATATACAGGGTATCCCTAACATCATGTTGTTGATTTTATGATGTGCTTTCTACTGTGAAACTCAATAATGCTAGAAAATGTGTATATATAGATATGTAACATATCTTAACATCTGCAAAATTGTAAAAAAGAATGTCATTGGACAATCATTGGATAGTCATGTACATTCTTAAAGAAATATGCCACCTCTTTGTTCTTTTATTCGGAAATGGCTGTAACCCATCCCCCCCTTATTGTTACTACCATATATGGTTGCAGGAACATACCCTAATTGGCTCAGCCAACACTCAGGACATTCAACTGTGTGGAATGGGCATCCAGGCAGAACACTGCATCATAGACATCACAGCCGATGGCGGTGTGGTCCTCACTCCATACCCGAAGTCGCGGTAGGGCTGCATGTCGATCCACACACTGTGAGTTACATTTCAGCAACTTGAGTGAACCTTCATACTGATCTCTGTACTGGGCCTCTCTGCTGACATCTGTCTCCAGTACATGTGTGAATGGCTCCCCAGTGACAAGCCCACTCCAGCTTCACCATGGAGATCGCATCCTCTGGGGGAACAACCATTTTTTCAGGTCAGCATCTGTTTGGGAGGGGTTAGGGAGCAGGTCCCCGTGGCTGTGTGTGTCAGAGAAGATTAATTTGAAAGATTTTATAGGAATGTGGGGGATGTATGTCTATTTCCTCCACAGGATCAACTTGCCTAAGCGACGGGTACGTGGTGGAGTTGAAGATGAGGAAGGTGACGGCAGTGCCATGAAGAACAGCAACAGCGGCGAGCCGCTGGATGGCGACGGCGACACTGGAAGTGAAGTGTCCAGTGAAGTCAGCTTCAGTTATGAGTTCGCTCAAACGGAAGTGATGATGAAGGCCTTGAGCAGCAATGGTGAGTGAGAGCAAATGTCAGGAGGAAGTCTGGGTGGGGGGGGGATGGAGGTGGGGAAGTGCTAATGGCATTTAAACCTGCAGCCATTTTGTATTTGTTTTAGATATACACTACATTTGAATTTACCTTAAGGCGATGTCAACCCAAAAATTACATTCATTTCTTTAGTATCGGTTTATTTTATTTTATTTTTGGCAAAACCCAGTCTGTACTGGGCACCGCTTTACATTAACTTCACCTTCACAATGCATTCATTAAACATTCAGTGCACTTTTGTAATGCATTCATAGAACCTTTCTCCACCACACCAGATACGATACTTTTGGGACTTTGAGAAAGTACCAAAAATACTGTACTTCAAGGTGTTGATTTTCCACTGGTGTAAAAACTGGTATTGGTGCCGAATGACACCACAACTGGGGTATTTTGTACTGAATTTGGAAAATGGCTGTAGTACATTTTAGGGCTGGACGATGTGTGATATTAATGCCAACATTGCATGTTATGCACATGCCGTTCTCACATCGCTAGTCCACAAGATTAAGGTCAGGGTTTTTCATACCTTCACAGGCAAAATATTTGCCTGTTTGTGTAGAGCTTGCCTTAGTGTGACCAGCTTCCTGCCTTGAACGGCACCACTTCCTGTGAACCCTGCAGACCCCATGCAAGCCGTGTTGCAAGGCCTGGAGCGGCAGCACGAGGAGGAGAAACGCTCCGCCCTGGAACAGCAGCGGCAGATGTACGAGCAGGAGCTGCAGCAGCTGCGCAGGCGACTGACGCCCGACAAGCAGTCGCTGTTGAGCCCCCAGTGGCCGCAGCCACACTACCGCAGCATGGAGAGGTTGAGCCTGGGTGGGGCTTCCTCCATCTCACCCAGTGCACAGCAGCGCCTGCGCCAGTGGGGCGAGGAGAGGTCAGAGGTCGTGCCGGGGGGGCCACTGATGGACAGGGCGGCAAAGTGACGTGACGTGGGTTGATGTTGACCGTGTGACTTGTGCCCCAACCCCTCCAGAGAGGCGGTGTTGACGCGCAGCCTGAGGAAGTTGCGGGAGCAGATCGTGAGAGCCAACCTGCTGGTGCAGGAGGCCAGTTTCATCGCCGAGGAGCTGGACAAGAAGACCGAGTACCGCGTCACCTTGCAGATCCCGGCAGCCAACCTCAACGCCAACCGCAAGGTCTATTCCTGCCCCCCCAGCTCCCACACAGCATGGAGCAGCCGTGTCTGACAGTCCAATCAATATGTGTCTGATTTTGTTCATCCCAACACATATTGAACTTTACTTAGTACTTGCTATCTGTAATGTTTTCTGACATGTCTCTGTTTGTCCATGATGCTGTCTGACATGTAGTTTGGATACACCTGCTTTTAATGCATTTGTCTCTTAGATATGTTATTTACAATACAGGAAAAGGCCTAGAAGCAATTAAGTAATACATATCAAATATTACAATAACCAAAAGAAGTCTTCAACATCTCAAAATTTTCACAGTTTTTACATTCCTCTAAATCCCACCTTAGCTTCGATGACACCGTTGCAGACTCTTGGCACTCTATCAGACAGCTTGCAGATGTAGCCCCCTGGAATGCTTCTCCAGCAGTCCTGAAGGAGTTTCCACAAGTTCTAGGCACAATTTGGCTACCTTGCTCTTACTCTTTAATCTGACTCATCCCGAAGTAGCTCTGTAGGATTTAGGTTGGGGGGTTGTGGGTGGGCCTGGTCATCTGTCACAGCACTCCATCTCTTTGCTTATTCACAAGATAATACTTACTACATAACCCTAATCACACCTTGTGGTTATCTTCTTGAAAACAAAATGATGTTCACTAGATGTGTCCAGGCTATTAACTGGTATGAACTGTGTGTGTATACGTGTTTAAATATAATTTAAGCAATAGTCCACCTCATATCTGGTGGTGATACATTCCATGGATAAGATAGATAAATAAATATAACAATAATTTAAAACTTGTTATGGATGGGTGAAGCTTACATAATCTGAAAAAAACCCTAAGTTAAACTTGTATGTCATGTGTATGGCAGATGTGCATGGCACTGCTACACATTTGTATCTGTTATTTACATATATTTCCCAGCTTACTTACCACAGTCCATCCAATTTCCCCACCCCCTTTTCCTCTGGCAGCGTGACGCGGTCTTGAGCGAGCCAGCAGTCCAGGTACGGCGAAAGGGCAAGGGGAAGCAGATCTGGACCCTGGAGAAGGTGGAGAACCGTCTGGTGGACATGCGGGAGCTATACCAGGAATGGAAGGACTTGGATGAGGACAATCCTGTGAGTTCTTTTTTTTGAGTATATTAAATACATTTCTGGTCTGTTTATGACCCTTAAAGAGAATGGAAACTCTCCTAACTACAGTAAAGTTGGCATTCTTGGGATGAGAATTCAGAAGCTATCTGGCGATTTTATTTAATTTCTGTCAGTCATGTATAGGCTTTCAAATTGATAACATTTTGAAATAAGATTATCAACTTGTAATAAGCTGTCATCTACTTTAATTTAATGCCCCATTATGGCTGAGATGATCTGTGCTATTACTTGATGTCTTGCTCTCTTCTCTCCCGTTCTACCTACAGGTGATGCGTTCCTACTTCAAACGAGCTGATCCTTTCTTCGATGAACAGGAGAATCACAGCTTGATTGGTGTAGCCAATGTCTTCCTCTCCTGCCTCTTCTATGATGTCAAACTGCAATACGCTGTGCCCATTATCAGCCAGAAAGGGGAGGTAGGGACAGACAGAATGTTGGACTTGTGTGTGTAATGTGTTACGACTGTTGGATAATTTTTTTAAATTTTTTTATCCAGGTTTAAATTAATATTTTGCCTATTTTTACAGATGGATCTTCGGTTCCCGGTTCATTTCCCTAAAGCTGCCCATTTTGTTCTTGTTCTTGGGCAGCTATATATATATAATATATATATAATATATATATAATGTCAGTTAAGCTGGTGTTTTTCATAGTCTGTGAAATGTGACCATATTGTAGAATTACACATGTGGCCTCTGTTGCCTGAGGTAATCTCACATCCGCTACATCTGCGTTAATAGAATGTTATTTTGGAAGTATAAATCCAATGCGATTCATTTTATACAGTGTAGCTAATAGAAGAGGAACCCCTGGCCAAATTTAACAGACAGTAAACCATACAGCAGACAGGGTGATGCTAATGAAAATGCTAAGGCTGGTTAGGTAGCCTTGTTTGTGACCTTCCATGGGCTCACCAGCAAAAACAGAAATTAGCCCATTAAGTGACAGGCATGTGTTCAGCGAGAATATCAGACTTAATTTTTTAATAAAATGACATCGTACAAATAACTGCTAATTTTGCAAGTTTGTTATTCACATGTCACAGAAATGCCAACTTATTGTCACAAGCACTTTTTATCTGTACATTAAAATTCAGAGTAAAAATATGTGGTGTGGGGTGGGGAGGGGACAATAACTTGGAGATTGCCTCGTGGGAATGTGTAAAATCTGTATTTGCATTGGTATGAATGTGGCATGTACTGCTTCTGGTAGGCTGTACTGTAAAAGGGGAGTGGCACCTTTAAGCCATGACCATGGTGATTGACATTTTGGATACAGTTTTGGGTAATAATGGCACACAAAGTGAAGGAATATGTGGGGGATATTTCAGTTTTTATGTATTCATAGAAGTTTTCTTTGTTCCGTGTCAGTCCATAGAAGAGTAACTTTAAAGAGGGTAATGGAGCTCTGCTGCTTTTGTAACAAGTGCCTGTTAAAAATAAATGAATTAATTTTGTGCAGGTTTTTTACCATGTATATAATGGTCCTTATGACTGGCGAGCGCTTAGGATCTGTCCCCATTAATTCTGCTTGTGCTTCAGTACAACCTTCAGTCTAGACGCCCCTAGCTGATAGTGTTCACAACATTCGTAACGTAGGTTGAGTGCGGCTGAATCTCATTTCATTGGCATGCTAAGGAATTGCATTTCTATAATTTCCAGTTCAGTTTTAGAATATACATGTTCATTATGTGAGAGAAATTGAGTCCTAAAAGGTTCTTTCACAAGTAACACTTAAGTAGATCCACTTCTCAGAAGCATAAAATGTAACCAGTTGAAGCTCTATAAAGTTAGTTATATAGAAGTTAGTTATTTACTGACTCTACACTGTAAAATGAGTTTGCAGTTAGACTGAGTAAAATGTTTGGCATTCAAGCTATTTATTTTGCTAGAAAAACACTTAACTTTCATAATTTATCATCTTAATTTATCCATCTATCATATCACTCTTCCATGATTGCTTTGCCAGTGCAGAATTACAGTGAACCTGTAACTCATCTAGGTTATATATAATATATAGTTGTACGCTTAATTTATACTTGTGTATAAAGTCACAGCTGTTAGGAGAGAATAATTCTTGTGGATGTTCAAATTGAGCAACGATTGCAGTTGATTAAATGAAGCTGTGAATTGAGAAGATATGATTTTGCAGAGTACAAATGCTTTTGCAGAGATATGACTTTGCAGAATTTAAATGAGTTTCCTTTATGTAATAGTCTTATTCTCTTTAGCTGTCTAGTACCACTGTGTGTACAGGTTTGATACTGGAGGACTCATTTCAATTGGCTAGGTAATATCTTGACTAGTAGTGACTTGTTTCTTGCATACTTTAAAGTGATTTTTTTGCCACTTTGCTCTGTGTGTGTGTGTGTGTGTGTGTGTGTTTGTGTGTTGTGGCATTGGAGTGATAAGTTGATCACTTGTCTTATCAGGTGGCAGGGCGCCTCCATGTGGAAGTTGTGCGCGTCAGCGGCAGCTTCCAAGATGATGGTGAGGACTATGTGGAGAACCCTGAGGGGGAGATGCAGGAGCGCAAGCTAGTCTGCATGGTGAGTGCTATGGGGGGAGGGGGGCATTCCATTGCAACAAAAATTCATGTGTTTTGGTGCAGGTTTACATAGATGAAATCTGTTGGCCAGGCTTGTGCCCGTTTATGGAATTATGAAAACCAAGATTAATCTGGGTTAGGAACATTGGTAGATTAATTGAATAGACTGGCTGACTGAACTGTTAAGTCATGGCTGAGTTTGTGTGCTATCTGTTTGCCCCATGACAGATAAAGATCTTGCAGGCTACGGGGCTGCCCTGGCACCTCTCCAACTTTGTCTTCTGCCAGTACTCCTTCTGGGATCACTCCGAGCCTATTGTTGTGGGGCCAGAGATGGACCCCTGCTCGTCCCCCAGCTTCAGGGACCCACACTTCATGGTGGTGTTCGACAGCTGCAAGGTCTGTAGTCATAAACGGACTGGCAGGAAGTCAGCTGATGTCAGCTGACAGGCTTAAGCGGCGCTAATTTCTGCCAGATGTGCGATCTGTAATGCTTTCTCTTCAAGCCGTGTGGAGTCCGGAAAGTGCTTGACCGTCGTCGTGTTCCCACGTTACCTGTATGATGTCATCTTCCATTGCCGAAGTACAGTTCCAATACTGAAGTACAGTAAAAATCCCTGGATGGTGTTCTTGCCCAGCCCCAAATACCAAGCATGCATCGCTTACATCCTCACCCATGCATCGCTTGCATCCTCATTTTTCATTGCATCCCGAGTTTGTTCTTGGGATGCAAGTTAGCAAGACCACTCTTGCCAACAGCGCAAGTACATTCTTTGTGTTCTTGGTATTGATAAACACCCCTTGTGTATTTGTCTGCGTGCATCAATACCTGATTCATTTGTCACTTCTCAATCCTGTGCTTCTCTGCCTGCGGCGGCTGTCTTCCTGCAGGAGCTGTCGGTGTCTGTAACTGAGGACTTCATTGAGTACCTGACAGAAGGTGCGGTGGCTATTGAGGTCTACGGACACAAGAAGAATGACCCGTACAGGAACGCGGCTCTTTGGGACCTTGGCATCATCCAGGCCAAGACCCGCACGTTGAGGGACAGGTATGCCCTCACAGGAAGCTCTGGCTGCACTCTGTCTACAAATGCATGGAGGATATTGTGCCATGTGAAAGTTAATGGTACTTTGTTAGTTTTATTTTCAGTATTCTGCCAAGGTAATCAGTGTAAAGTGCATCATACAGCAGCAGCTTGTTGCTTTGTGAAACTCCTACTGCACCTCACATCGTTGCCCCGTATAAGTGATTTTGGACCATTACAAGTCCGATTGTGTTTGCAGGTGGAGCGAAGTGACCCGGAGGCTGGAGATGTGGGTGCAGCTGCTGGAGCTGAATGAAAACGGCGAGTACATCCCTGTGGAGGTGACGGCCGCCCCGGATGTCCACACCGGCGGCATCTTCCAGCTCAAACAGGTAGGCGGCGGGTCGGCATGCCTCCCCCGCGAGGGCTCTCTTTGGGATTCTCGCAGTGTGACACCCTGCTCCTCCCCCACAGGGCCAGTCCCGGCGCATCCAGGTGGAGATCGTTTCCGTGCAGGATTCGGGCACCATGCCCCTGGTTGTGGAGACGATCCAAGCCGTGTCTGTGGGCTGTGTGGAGATTCGCCAGGCTCACACCTTCAAGGGCAGTGAACTGCAGGTGTGGGGGGCATGTCTTTGGGGAGTTATTTACCCTGTCAGATATTTGTCTGCTATAATGTATTCAAAACTTGGACACAATTTTTCATTTGCTTTTGCCAGTACAAAAGGATTATGCTTTTCTTGAAACCTGACATGAGATTTTCTTTCCATTGAAGGGTGAAGGTGATGAAATGGACAGCTATCAGGTATAAGAAGTTTTATATGATGAATTATTGTCATGACCGCTGAATAGCAGTAGTCTTTATGAATTTTAGCTTTTGATGGATTTCTTAGTACTTAAAGACTGATCTCAGTTCAGAACTTACGGATATGTTTGTTTCTGTGGTTTCTGTAAGGAGCGCGATTGATGATGTATGCCTCCTGCAGGAACGCGACTTGGAGCGACTTCGACAGCAGTGGTTAGCGGCCCTGACCAAGCGACAAGAGTACTTGGACCAGCACCTCCAGAAACTAGTCAGCAAACCAGGTAGAGTTTTGTCAGAACCTTTTTCAACTGAACACATTCAGAAGTAGAAGTACATCGTTCAATCCGGTTGAGTGCTTTTCTTCTTACAGTCCTGGCAAATATCTATAAGGCTTTTAACTGTGAGTTTTAGTGGACTTACCTGTTTTATCATAAGCAGAATATCTATGAAGTATCTATGAACACATTCCTAACACATTATAATGCATTCATAAAGCATTATGAACATGGCTATAAATATTTATAAAATGTGTAGCACATTATACCCGTGTTTATTATGCAATATGAAGGCTTTATATGAAGCTCTCATCTGTAATGCACTAGAGAATCCTTCATAATGCATATAATATATATGATTGTCAATAGAGGATGCTGTAATGCTTTATTAAGTCTTATACTGACTTATAATGCATTATGAAGGTATAAGCTATAATGCATTATAGATGACAGCTTCAAGTAGTATTGCCGAATATTTTTGGTGCAGTTATCCAGGTTTCAGATTGCGTTAAGGTCTAGAGGGATGTGTCTCAAAGTTTTCGCTTGTGCTTGTCCAGCTGTAACGTACTATCACAGCTGCAGCTTCACTTTGGGTTGGATATATTAGCTTTCTATGTCTGTGGGGTACAAGTGCATTTTTCCTGTCTCTTGAGGAAAATGAATACCATAGGTTGCTGTAGTGGGAAAGATGGATTGTCACTGATGTGAGGAACCACTGACTGCTTCAGCTGATGGTCCGGTAGCGTTCAGCATTTCAGTGCATATGAGTCATGATGGAAATTGCTATGAAATGTGCAGTGATTTGAGGCTTTGCAGAAGTTCCCGGTTTGTACTTGAATCATTGCATTTTTCTATTAATATTCTCTTTAATCTGTTGAATTTTAATGGCTTACATTTTTGGCATGTCTTGTGAGGACTGGCCAGTGGAATAGCTGCCTTTGATTAATGATCTCACTCTTTCACATATGACGATTGTCACATTTTTAATATTTGTAGGTGGAATTTGTTTTTTCTTTTAGCTGATTTATAAATGGAATAAAAGAATTGGCATGATTGTTTTTTGCATTTTAATAGTGTAATGAGATGCTATAAATAGTGTCATATTTATCTTGTTTGTTCCTTTTAGGCCTTCATAGGGTACGTTTGCTATGCAGGAATGAGATGAGCTCATAGAGTTCAGCTGTCTAAACTGGATAAATCTCCATATACACAGACAAGACCGAGGATGACGTCGACCAAGAGGCCCAGCTGCTGGAGTGCCGTCTCACCCTGACAGAGGAGCGGAACGCCGTCCTGGTGCCCTCCGCTGGTAGTGGCATCCCTGGCGCCCCTGCAGAGTGGTGAGTTTGCCCTGCGATTACGGTCCTCCCAACTTTCCTTGCCAGGACGCTTTGAGTGGAGAGCCACCGTTACACATGTGGGCCACCTTTTAGAGCTATGGTGTGTGTGTGTCTGTGTGTGTGTGTGTGTCTGTGTGTCTGTGTGTGTTGTTGGTTCATGACTTTTGGGGTGGAATCGCTCTGTGGATCTTGGGTTCCCAAGGTGCTGACAAGCTGGCTCCTGTTCCCTCAGGGTTCCTGTGGCAGGGATGGAGAAACACAGCCCAGTCCTCTTCTTGGATCTCAATGGTTCGTTTCCTCCTCTGTTTATCCAGCGTGCACCGTATGTACATTACCGGAAACAGATGGCTTATGTCCTTGCAAAGGAGACTGTGTGTGGTGATTCTGTCAGTGACTTTGGAGTGATGCAAAGCCCCCACCCTTCTCTCCCTGTGTCCAGCGGAAGACTTCAGCTCTCAGGACAATTTGGACATGCCGGAGGCGGGGGGCTGGGACGCCACGCTCAGCGGAGAGGATGAGGATTATTTCTTCGACCTACAGATTGTGAAGCATGACGACAACGAGGTGAGGGGCGGCTGTGCCAGTGAGCGAGGGGCGGCCCGACTTTCCTCGGCTTCGCCGACCCTTTCCACTGTATACCGCCCCCTGCAGGTGAAGGCGGAGGCTTCCTGGGACTCGGCCGTGCACGAGTGTCCCCAGCTGAGCCGGGGGGGCGCAGCGCAGGAGCAGCGTGTCTACCTGATCGTGCGTGCAGTCGTGCAGCTCAGCCACCCGGAGGAGATGCAGCTGGTCTTGCGCAAGCGCATCTGCGTCAGCGTCGTTGGCCGCCAGGTCCGTCCGCCCCCTGACCATGCTGCCAGTCACTGATTTTATGTCTGCATCTCTTCACAGACATTTTTAAGATTGTGTCTAACAGCATAGGAGAGAGTCGGGGGGTTGCAAATTAATAACCTAAATATAATATAGAGGAATATTTTATATATTAATTATAATATATTTATATTTAGCCAAATTGAATGTCAGGGGTTACACATCCTCCCTGGCTCCTTTGCTTCACTGCTTATTCTGTCCCCCTAAAATGTTGTAATGGATTTACACAAAGTTGCTCGCCATTTGCATTTGTTATACAAGGCAGATTTAAGACCTAGTTACATCCCAGGGCTCTTTGTCGTTTTGTATAGAGAAGCAAAACCTTCACCAATTAGTGGATCTTGTAAATGAATCTTATTCCCAGTGTGGTGTGTGTGTCCATAAAGGGTCTTTGGGCCTTCATTAGCAGCCTAGCGACCTGTTGAGAGTTGCCTGAAAAGCTGGAGAGTAGCAGTGAGACCCTGGGGCGGGGGGTTTGGGTCACTTTTTCACTTTTATGGCCGCGGACACGGTTCTGTGATTGCAGGGTTTTGCCCAGAACTTTCTGCGGCGGAAGTCCCAGCGGAGCACGATCCCAGGCTGCGGGGTCACCTTCGAGATCGTCTCCAACATCCCCAGGGTGAGGGGGGGGCGCAGCACACGGCACCCGAAAGACCGTCAGCTTAGCGTTGGGAAGCTGCTGCAGATGTACAGGGGATGGTTAGCTATTCATAGCCATAGCCTTATTTTGGCCTTTGACAGCTTGAGATGGTGATGTCACATTAATTTCCCCGCCTCATTCTTTACAAGCCTTGCTTCTTATCAAGTGGACTTTATTGTCATAACACCCATATACAGCGGCATGAGAGAGTGCCAGCGAACTGGCAGTAAATCAGCAGTAAAGTGACCAGTGCCATTGAGGGGGTATTTATAGGCTTATCGCCTAACGAACTGCATATACATGTCAGGATGCCCAGAGCTCCGAAGACCGGGAGATGCTGGCCCGGCTTGCCGCCAACACGGAGAACCCCAAATCTGCCGACAGCGAGGCAGCCATAGAGAAGTACCTGCGCAGCGTGTTGGCCGTGGAGAACATCCTCACGCTGGACCGCATGCGGCAGGTCGGCCCCATGCGTTCATTAGCATCCCCCACCGGCCCGCTCTCCTTCCCTGCTGCTTGTCACCGTGCATATTGATGTTCGTGTCCCTGTGTCCCCGCCTGTGTGCGTGTTTGTGTACAGGAAGTAGCTGTGCGGGAGCAGTTTGCAGTGAAAGGGAAGGGGAACAGACGCAGCCTGAGCTCCCCCAACGTAAACAGGGTAAATGCGTGCCAGCCCCCCCCATCCGAAATACCCCCTGTGTAGAGGATCATCCGTAATATAAACACGGACAAATGTCAACGCACAACAATTATACCAGTTGAAGCCGCCAAATTGCAAAACGGCAGTATCTTGGCTTCGTAGCGTGCTACATATTAGTGATTAGTTACATGTTCTATGTTCTACATATGTTGTATTTTCTATTTAGGAACAGCTTTGGCTGTACACACACTTGGATGATGTCATTTCAATTGAGTTAGCATGTTGAATGTGTTTCTAGCAACAAAACTGAGTTCGTTATCACGGAGCTGGCAGTGTCTTGGTCTTACCAGCTTCTCTCTCTCCAGTACTGGAATAATTTATTGGTAAACATAAATGTTCCAAAATGGGCAATTATGATTGGCAGTAACCAGCTCACAGCCACAATTAGCATAATGTTTTCCCTCTTGAATATCTACTTGTGAATTTAGGTTCCGGCCGTGTCGATAAACGTATTCATTTGTTTCATTGTGCGTACCGAACCGAAAATAATGTCCCGAACAGAACACGACGAATACATGTACCATTACAGCCATAATCCTGATGATATATTGTGTGTGGCGACCCTTTAGTGGCATGTATTCCTGAATAGAACATGATGTTCTTAGCTTGTCAGCTGAAAGTCATCTAGTTAAAAGCATTGATCTTGAGTGTGTGAAGCTGGAGATGCTGTAATTATGCAGAGTGCTTCTTTTTCTTAACAAGGACTGTCAAGGAGACTTGCTTTTAAAAAGGGATATGCACTTGTTCTTGATGTTTATTGGTCGAAAAGTTCTCAGCCGTATGAATCGGTGTCTAAGTTAAGAGAACACGCTAGAGAATAACGGTCCCCTTCCCACCTCACCTTTCCGTCTTATAGTTGACTGGGAGCAGACAAGATCTTTCCACAAGTTGCTTGCTGGAGGACAAGGTAACACCTCTGTCTCTTTTCTAAGTCAGCTTTCAGTACCAGTGATCCAGTAGTTTTATGTGGTTTTTAACAAGTCATCTGTATCACAGTTTTCTTCAAACCGTTGTTAACCATCCATTCAGGGCCGCTGGGAGAGTCAGCAGGACATTTTCAGGGCTTCTCCTCAGCTGAGCCGCCCTGCTCCGCAGCCCTCCCCTGCAGAAAGCCTGGAGTCAGAATCAGGTTCGCATCTTATCTAAAGCACCTGTGTATCCCCATGCTGACCTATTCCACCAAACTCCTACTGAACCCTCACCACCGTTTATGTCCTCCTCTTACTTTCCTCAGTCGTTTGCAAATATCGCATGCCACGATTGTCTCAGCCACATATTTTTTTTTACTGTAAATGATTGCTGCATCTATTTATTTGGATTTATACATGCATAGCTTCTTATTCAAGTGCTAATAGTTTTGTTGCATGTGTGAATAATATGCACTTTTGTGGATGGTCTTTTTCTATTCATTATTACGACTGTCCCAGTATTGTAATTTGTTCTTATTTACCAATGCCATCAAACTCTTTTCTTCATTCCTTGCCGGTAATGTTCCATAAATGCAAGATTCGGAATTATTCCGCTTTAAAATTCAGAGGATTTCATGCTCTTGCACTGTCAAGCAGTAGATGAGACGTCAGGATATAGAATGTAATACACGCCCAGACACCGTTTAAATATTTATGTAATATCAGGTCCTGCTCTTTATCTTATCGTCCTTCATGCAGCACTTTGCTCAAGTCAGAACATCAAAAAGCTACTGAAATGTTGTTTGCTGTTAATGATCATGTTCTTTAACAAAGAACAGATGCATCTCAATAAGAACAAATGGCAAGTAAAGTCGATGCAAGCTTTGGCTGGTAATAGACAAATGGGTTTAGCTTGGCATCTGTATTGTTCAGCTAATACAGACTGCAGAAAAAGTGCATCCTATTGTTCCACACTCTGAAGGACCCTGCAATGGAAAGCTGTGATATATATTGTTTCAGCTGTTTCTAACAGCTGCTCACACTGCGTTATCACCCGGTCTCACTGGAAAGGGGGCCGACTCCGTAAAAAGGGCTGATCCAATTTTCTCAAAACATGCCCAGTGTTGGTGAGCTGAGGGGAGAGTTGTCCCTGCCCCCTTGTCAACATCTGGAGATAAGAGCTTGATTGAGTAAATCCTAACCCATTGTTGATTATTTAAGCTCTGGTTTTTCTACACGGTTTATTTTCTTACCCTGTTAGTTTTAGGATTGCAGCCTTCATTGGGGTTTGCGAGGGAATCCTCTGAATTTGACTTTGAAAGGCTTTTGATAGTGCTTCCTTCATCTAGCTACGTCTTTCTGTATTTTCTCTCATCTGTCCTCTCCTGTCGCCTTTCTCTTCCCCTTGTCTTCTTCCACCTTCCTTCTCTTTTTCTTCCTCCTCTTCTTCCTCTACCCACCTCTTAGGTATCTCAAGACTGGCTGCCTCTTGTCTTTCTCCAGTGAAGGCTCTGGCTCCTCAGATGCCTAAACTGCTGAAGTCCCTCTTCCCTGCCCGGGATGAAAAAAAAGACCTTCGCCCGTCACCTCAAGCCCAGCAGGTGGGAATGCCCCCCCAAGACCCTGCTTTTTCAAACATGCTTTTTGTGCATCACTTCCGTGAGGATGTTTCTGAAAGAATTGGAATGAGAAACGGCTGAGGTGGAGCAGTCTGAGGCAGTTTCTGAGGCACAGAAGTGAAAGCCTGCAAGTGTAGGCTCTTATAGCCTGCCATGCCACGAGCAGTGGGAGATCTTCTGAAAGGGATAAATTAGCTTATCACACTTTTAAAAATACAGAAAGGAAATGCAGTCGGCAGCAGTCTTGGGGTTCTTTAGTTATGGCTGCAGAAGTTTTGGTAGGAAGAGACAACTTAAACAAATTCTAGGTCATGGGTTGGAGCTTTTGTGCTGCCAATGATTGCCCTCCAAGCAGCCGTAATCCCTGTCGAGCGAGCTATCCATATGTAATACTCATTTATTTATATCAGGATTTGGTATTCATAATTGTGAAGGGAGCCTTAAAATATAAACTCATGTACAAGTGTTCGCAAAGCTAATTCTGCATTTGTCGTCGAGCTGGTGCGTTTTGCATAGATTCGTTCTGTAAACTCTTGCCTTGTACGATGAAAGATTCTGTTCATTCTCTTCAGCCTGTTCCTCGCATCACGGTACAGTCCATTCATGAAGGCCCCGTTAAGCCAGAACTGGTAAGTCTTCTGCACTAAACAAGGCAGAAATCTGAGAACAGCCATGAATATTCCATTGTCACTGCTTGCAGAGCTACAGCTGGGGCTTCCATTTAGCTCCCAAGAGCCAAAAAAAATCCCTGCGTGCCTGATTATAACATAATGTTTTGTTTGGTTTCCAACTATTATCAAAATCGAGAGAGAATTATTATTGTGCTGTAATTTGTTTTGCAAAAATGCTTTCGTTATAAATCCCGTTAAGTCTAGTACATCCCTTTCCCTTTTCCCATTTTTTTTCTCAGTTGAATGATTTTCAAGCAAATTATTCTTTCGTTTAATTTCAATAAATGTTTGATACTGATGTTTGATAAGTCAATGAGTAGTTGTCTTAAATAATCGAGCAGCCATAATTCTGAAATTTTATAATCTTTGAGTGAAGTATCATGTTGATTAAAAATAAAAAAAAAAAAAATCGTTTAATTTTCTTGAACAATGGTTTAAATATTCTGTTCATTTATGGGGTTTCGCGTGGTTTTATGAGAGAGGTCTGTGTTTCCGGTTTTTATGATGCACTGCGGTTGCTATGGCGAAAAGTAATGATTGTGCGATGTGCGTATCTGCAGGTCGCCACATTGGGTCACAGTCCTTCATTGGAGAGATTCTCGGACATGCCCGATTCTCCACCTTTATCTAAGCACGAAACGCATGATGACACGCTGCTCAGCCCTACCAGTGAGGTGTCAAGCGGTTATTTCTCCACCAGTGTCTCCATGGCAACCCTGTCCGAGGTGTATTCCACCGGTGGAGAGCCTGGCGCCTGCCCGGGTGCAGCTAGCATCGCTACTACGCCTAGCATTGACAGTGAGGACACCACAGTTAGATCGCTTAACTCCACCGCTGTAGTGGATGGGGGGAAAGATGGATTTCGAGGCACTTCCGAGAAAGGAAAAGGCCATCAAAGAGCGGTGACCCCCATGGAGGTGACAGCTGCTGACAGGAACGGTCTTGTGTCTCCTCAGCCAGACACAAAGCCTGTCCTTCCTACAGCAAGCCCCCTTCCAGCATTACTATCTGCTGACGGCTCGATGAGGGCCAGCGGTTCCCACAAAGCCAAGATGACAGCAAGCCCTGATGTTAAGCCCTTGAAGAGGTTTATGGACGAGGTGGAGAAAGCAGCTTGGCCTGAAACGGGGCAGTCGGGGAGCCTAGAGAAGCTGGAGATCACGTCGGACTCTGATGAAGCGCTGGACACCACCTTGCCAAACTGGTTGAAGGGTGGTGCACGGGTGACTCTGGGCGGTGGCAAGTGTGGGACGGTTCGCTACGTTGGGACCACAGACTTCGCAGACGGCATCTGGGTGGGGGTTGAGTTGGACAGTCCGTCAGGTACGTTTTGATTCCTCTACTACATATTCATTTATAATTTACAGTTTTCATCTTTTCCTAACATCCTCCTGAGGTCTGTGGGGGCTTATAATTTTTTGATAATTTATTTTTTTTTCTACTTAAATTGTGTCGGGATGGTGAAGAGCACACCCCCATACATGTGATCTCATCTTAAACCCCTAATTGTCCTCCTTAATGAACAAAAGGAGTTAATAGACTGGCTTGTGCAGTATGAGAGATTTGAGCAAAAGCACAATGTCCTCTACAGAGGACAATGATGAATCGCTGGATCTCATGAGGATATTAGATTAGTCCTCAAAATAGTCGTAATTTATCAAACATCATCACCAGCTTAAATGAAATTCAACATATCAGTAGCTGATTGGCAAATGCCTGATATTGGTTGATTCTTGCAGGAAGGACACTCAGTTATGTACAGTCACTGTCCCATTTGTCCTCTGTAGGTAAAAATGATGGCTCTGTAGCCGGCCGCCAGTATTTCTGCTGTAACCCTGGTTACGGGGTCCTCGTGCGGCCGGAGAGGGTGGGTCCTGGAGCGGGTGCCAAGTGTCCTACGCAGGACCAGCGACGCAGTGCTTTGTCTCGAGGGGAGAACCGCAAGTCTTGGACCAGCTAAAGGAGGCTATGTGGACATCCCCTCCTCCACACTGGCTCGCACATCTCCTGTGGTGTTGACATGTGTAGACCAGCTCCACCTTTCCTGACAGAGAGTGCCCTGTGGGTTGGCTCCCGCTATCTGCCTGTGAGGATGTATGGGTGACACGTGATGCGCGGCATGACATCAAGAGCTGGTTTATCCGCAATTAAATCGCTTTGCCCAGGGAAGCGTGCTCGCGTGTTTAGAGAAGTGGCAGAATCGCTGCTTTTGCTGCTGAATCAGAAAGTGATTCGCATCTGATTGATTTTCCTACCCCCTAACACTATTTAACAGAATGCAGTATTCTACAGCAATATTTTCCAAAAGCCTTTGAGTGCAGCTGCTCTCCATTCGGCTGAAATTATCCTAAATGGCATAAGAACTAAACAGATCTTGTTACTGACAAAATGTTGCAGTAGTGTTGGTCTTATTTATATAGCTGAAAATCCAGATTTGTGCCTTTAAGAATCAAGGAGGGGAAGGAAAAGTCTGCACAGAATGCCTTTTTAAAGACGCAGTCAGTCTCAGGGATGTTTCAGCAGTGCCTTTCTGGAGTTTCATGGCAATCTAAGCACACTGGAAGAACAACGATTCTCCTTACACTATCAACTTCCTGCAAAAAAGATGTTCCTGTTTTTATGACATTTCTGAAGGCATATGTATGCATACACATTACAGATACAGTTTTATTTTGAGGATGCGCAAAGACACCCCCCCTTTTGATTTTACTGAAATCGTAGATTAAGATAAATCAAAGTCCTGTACCACTCATTTTAAGCATATATGCCATCCTACTGGGATGGATTTTAATATATATATTATGGTAGAGAGACAGACTGTGTGTGTCCGGGACCATTGGGCACTCATTTCCACTCCCCATTTCCCCTTAAACTGTGATTATTATCTGTGTCATCTCATATTGAGTCTGACTGTAGAAGCTGTATAGATGCAGAAGACTATAGGTTACCTTGTCCCAGAAATAGACACAAAGTGCAGATTATCATTAAAATGTTTTTTTGAAATCAAAATTAGAAGTGGCCCTTTAAAAGGGTTAATATATTTACTTCCTTCTTCTGTGAGGGTCTCTGCCACTAACGCGTGCTGAGAATTTTAAATACTAGCCTTGATTCTAGCCCTTGAGTCTCTCTAGCCTTAACTTTGCGGCGCATCGACAGCAATTCTTTGTTTTATTGAAAAACTGCCTGTGTGGAATTAAAAAAAAAAAAAAAAAAAGTCAGCATTTCAAAAATATGCAGCAAAATATGCGTTCATCCCCACTGTCCTTTCAAAGAGCTGGCTACAGAGCATTTTAAATACTGTCATGCCTCGCTTCCAAATAAGAATTTCATAGCATCCGTATTGCATTCTGTTAACACAAGCAAAATGTATCATTTTAATGTTTTTTTTTTTCTGTTGAAATCTAAAATCAATACAAACCATACAGACTTAGACTGTACATATGAGGTAGTTTTGCTGATAGACATTTTTACCTATTAACCCTGCTTTTATAAACTCAAGTCCTGTTTCATCATTCCATCATATGTATTGTATATACTTCTTTTTTTCAAGGCATGGCTTTTTTTATTTTGATTTAATGGCACTATAATTCTATTAATGCATCCAGTATCGTAATGTATAGGAATGACATTAAGGACAACAAATAGGTTTCAGACAAACGTCCTTGTTTAACACTGAATCCAACTTGTGCTGCATAGTATTTTAATACAGCAGCTCTTACTATGAACGTACAGTCAGACACCCAGATCAAAGAAGCTGCTCTGCTGTTGAACTGCATGGTATGCAGGTGCAATTTGCTGAGGGATCACAGCATGCTGCTCTACGGAAAGCACAAAGGGCCAAAGCACCTACCATCCATATGATCACCGTTGTTATTACCCGTAGCTGGACAGTGTTTGTATCGATGTTGTCATTCCCTGTTTCCGTATGTATTGTCGTGGGACCTTTTAATTACCAGTTGCAATCTGCAATGAAATGTGTGCAATACAGGGCTCCCTACCTCTGACTGTTCATGTAATGACTAAACCGATTCACGTGTAGGGTTAACGTCCTTTTTTGTAAAAATATTTTTGGTAAATGGGGAAAAAAAAATCTTTTAAACTCCTAAAATTAATATTCTTATCTAAAACCTGTTCACTAAACATATGATTCTTACTGCCTGTTTATACTTATTAACACTCAGGTTGTAAATATTTGGTGTAAGTACTGTATGTAAACATCTATTATATGTAAACAGCCCTGGAACGCCAAGAAGTAGGTTAAGGACAATGTCACATTGTCAGAGGGGAAGTGGCCTTGAATTGAGTTGCTCTGACTAGAATGAGCTTTTTCACGCAAAAGGTGCTGTGATACTTACCTTAGACTTTTACCATGTGAGCCAGACAGCGGGAGTAAAATGGTTTTGAACGGATCGCAGGAGCAGTCATGCTTTTTAAGCTGTTACCTGCTTGATCCTTGAGTGAATGGTTTGTTCTGAAGGCCCCTGATGCAAATTCCGGCAATCTCCCCATGCCTGTCACTGCCCCCATGTCTGGCTCCCTCCCTGACTGCACCGATGTCCCTGCTGAAATGACTTTCCATCTGTGCCTCATTTCATAATCGTGTTGCTGTGCAGCCAGTTGTGTGATGTGTGCTATAGCTGTACATCAGGCATTATACAAAACATAGGTTTAATATTATTGTATGCGTATGCTCCATATCAAGTGTATAATAATCTGATGTTCCCTTTTAACACAATTTGTTGTATACGGCAGATGCTTTTTGTCTGTATATGTACATGGCAGTGCATGTACATATGCACAGAGTAACAAGTAAAAGGCCCTAGTCTAACTGAACTGTTAACTGATTATTCTGTGCTGAGACCCAAAGAATATAATCGTGTAATACTGTGCATTTTTAAGAAATCAGTTCTTCTGGTCACAGGTTAATAAAATTTGTTTTTACAGAATCTCTGGAATTGATTATCCTGATTTGACTGTCTTGGGCTGCTGCTGTTAAATCATTTTTTGTGACAGAACTGTAAACATGTGAAACATTTTTGTTTTTTCTTTTGTCAACATGAATTGATAGTTTAGGGAAAAAATGTTACGTAATTAGCAATATACTGGTTAGGGCTCTACAATTAATCGTTTTTAAATCACAATCTTGATTCATTCCCCTATGCAATCTTATTCTAGGGCTGCACAATTAATTATCAATGCATACCCCGGTCCCATTCTTTCATGACCCTGATTTGCTGGGTTTGCATTAGCAGGGAGATCTGTCACATCAAACCAAGCACTTCCTTTTTCACCCGCAGCATCAGCACCATGCAGCAAGGAGAGGGGTTAGAAAATCACATGCATGGACATTACGTGCTGAATCTCATTAGAGGCAGTCTACTTGACTGTTAATGTAGCATGTACTGTACTGCATGCATGAAAACAGCATGCATATACTTGTATATAGTGAGGTCGCCATCTCACAAATTACCCGATTCGGTAGTTTATGAATGACACAGCTTGCCCCTCACAGAAGTTTAAAATTATTCAAAACTCTTAATGAAACAGATACACTAATTGACCATAACATTAAAACCAACCGCCTAATATTGCATAGGTCCCCCTTGTGTCGTAGAAACCGCTCTGGGTTGAGTTTCCCGAAGCCTTATTAACGCTACATTGTTTGTAAGTTCCATGTTAAAAGACAGAACTTGCAAACAATGTAGCGTTAAGTCGTCTTGGGGAAACTTGCATCTGATCTGATATGCATGGACTCCACAAGACCTCTGAAGGTGTCCGGTTGTATCTGGCACCAAGACGTTAGCAGCAGATCCTTTAAGTCCAAGGTGTTGCAAGGTGGGGCCTCCATGGGATGGACTTGTTAGTCCAGCACTCATGTCCTTCAAACTATTCCTG
>JABFEA020000029.1:10498284-10509346 GCA_019775915.2 Cyphomyrus plagiostoma
GCTCCTCCTCGGCCCGACCGAGTACACGGCGCTCCTCGTCGGCCCTGACCGAGTACACGGCGCTCCTCCTCCTGCCGCTATTACTGCAGTGGCTGTGCCAGATGCAGTCGCCTCCCTGCCCAGTGGCTTGCTGCTCACACCATTATCTCTCAGCTGGTGGACTGCCCTACCAACCTGACCTGATCTTATCTCACATACCCACAGATCCTCCTCCCTGCCCTTTCACCATTTAACACCAGGACCTTGCTGTTTCTTTAAAATACACTAATTTGGGGATTTGAGTAATGGTGAACAGCTCTAGTCTGTATTTTGGCAAATCAGCCCTGTAGTATTTCACAGGTTTTGCTGGATAATGGAATGCAAAATAGGGCATAAAAAGAAATGTTAAAGATTTGTAGTGCTCACGTTGTGTTTCCTTACAGCCAGTCGACTAAAAACGCATTAATGCACGAATGTATCCCTAACCTCTGTAGCAGGCTGTTCTCCTTCCCCCTTTGGAGACTATCTGAGATAAAGGCTGCCCCACACACACCACACCGTACCGCGTCCTGTTCAGATATGACGGTCGCCATCTTGTGTCTAGTATAGCTAGCACAGCACTGAGGGGAGGAACGACAACAAATAATACTGCTGCTCTGAGAACAGGAAGAGAGGTAGAGAGAAGGAGCATTCTCCCTTAGCCCCTCCCACGCAATGGGGGGGATGGGGGAGTGGAATGGGTTTTGGGGACAGTGACAGGGATGCAGGGGGGGGGGTCCACAGTTGTTTGTTACGCCAGGCATTTGGGTAAGGTAAGGAGAGAAGAATGAAGAAGGCATACAACCCATTGCCTAGGGGAGGTACGGAGGAATTCGTAAAAACCTAATATTCTTTTAGTTAAAACGCACACAAGCATATATGTTTCTGTTTTACAGACATTTAACCTGCAGAGGGCGCCTGCCATGTGGCAACTAGGGGCACCTTTGACATAAAACAGGGGAGGTTAATTAAGGATTGACAGCTTCTAACATTTAAAGATTACGCATAGTCATTTGGTCATTACAGAATGCGTCTGCCGTGAGGCGACATTGCACGCTCGCTCGGCCGCTGTCGCACGCACACAATCCACACCCCTCCCCACCCCGTCCACTCCACTGCCGGGGCCCCTTCAATCATCATCCAGGACCTCTGTCTTAATGTCGCCGCCGCCGCCCCCGCCCTGCCGGGACAGCGCCAGGATGCTGTGGTTGACGGCAGCCATCTCCACGGCGAGCGTGATGGGGTCCTGGTGGTCGCTGTGGCTGGTGCTGTCATCCTGGGAGGAGGGGGAGACCAGGAGAGAGCGGTCAGTCTGGGGACTTCCGCCTGCCCTGCACCTCCATCACGGTGACCCTGTGAGACTCCCCCTCACGCGTCCACTAGGCCAGGCCCAACCAAGCCGGCAGCCAGCTGGGGGGCAAAGCCGACACCTACAATTGCAAGAAGGGTGGTTTGTTTAGATTGATTTCCTTGCTGTGACGCCATGGCTGTTCACTTGAGGTCTACGTAGCATAACACATTTCCCGCCGCGGCCTTTGTACATTCACACAAACGCCAGGTGGCAGCTCTGTACTGTTCAGCTGAGATGAACATGCCAAGATTCAGGGAGCAGAAACTCCAAAGTGTCTGAGCGTCGGCCTAGTTAACAACTTGCTCCCTCCCCCATTAACAAATCAGGAAATATAGACCAGAAGCCCTGGAAAACTGCTTATAAAATTATTCAAACCTCAGTTCATTTGACTATTGTTCTCGTTTAATTAAAATACATAAAGAGCTATATGAAGTGATTTAGTTTGCCCAAATACAATGCAACAGAAACGTAGAAAAATGAATGAATGTGCGTTCATAGTTATGTTACTGCAACATCCACCCCAAACGGCAAGAGAAGAAAATCCAGATACCATATAGTACAATTAATTTAAACTTGGGAAATTTCTGGAAAGCATATAATAATTCTAAAACCTAGTGGTGCGATGTCAAAGCCCACAAAGGTATGCAACAGTCAAACTCAGTTAAGAGTCCAGTCTTAAATAGTTAACCGACATTCAATTATTAGTCAGCATTTTCTGTGTTAATTTTGTGATGTTATTTCATTTTCGGTTTTGGTTTATGCAGTGATTAGCTCAGTGTGCGACGACGGCTCTTATGGGCTAAGTGTTTATCTAGCATACCTGTGTGGGTGATGACAGGTCAATTCTGTTGAAACCAAAGGATCTGGGGGCTGGTCTCTTTTCAAAATAGGTGACATCGCAGCCCTGCAATAGTTTCATGAAAGTCACATTTGTTTTCCCGCAGGAATCACACCTGTGGGTACACAACCCCCCAGGCTATCTTGGGATCCCCGCCCCACCCCCCAGTACCAGTGTCCTCCACCCCCCTCTTAAAGCAAAGACTCCAGGGACTGATCTGCGGGTTTTGGGTTTTGAAGAGGGGGCAAAATGTCTAAGGTTAAGCTTCCGCATGGTCACACTGTTATAAACAGTACATGTTTTGACCCCACCCAGCTCTACCCCCACCAACACCTTGCTGAACCCTTGTAGCCATAGCTACCTGTTCGGAGTAGTCGTTGCCGTCGATGTCATCGCTATTAGAGTGACCGCCTGGACTCTGCATATCTATCCCATGGCTCTCCAGGATTGCTGCTTCTTCGAAAAAAACAGACCTCGCCATAACATATCTGAGGCAGCATGCACACTGCAGACTCACTGCCGGACGACTTGCTCGATTCTGCTGGCGATCTGACATCTCTGATTCTAAAATGCGTCACGTCTACAACCAGATGCCAGAGTCCTTCACTAGAGAACCCTCGAGGTTATACTGGAACGCAAAAGCAAACTTAGCTGTGGTACACTCAAAACACGACGAGTACTTTGCACAATCAAGGAAACAAAACAGTCCAGTGCACTCTGTATATCTGCCTTGGGCCTATATATAAGGACAGATGTTACTGTATCAGATCAAGCTGTCTGTCTTCCACAGGCCGCCCCGCCCCCAACCTGAAACATTACCAATATTGGCTCTCCTCTTGATCTCCTTTCGCCGATTGGCAAACCAGTTGTAGACCTTGAGGGAAGTGACTCTCTCCAGGTCAGACAGCTTCTTCCCTGGGGTAAGAACAGATTCAGTCAAAAACATGCATTTATGAACAAAAGTTTATGGTGAAAGGGCTACTATTACTACTGCTGCTGCTACTACTACGAGACACGGTTTAGTCTATGTAATATGAACTGGACAGAATATCAAACAGGCCTGTTAAATCTGACTTTTGCATTTTGGTACAGGAAAGCGCAGAAATTGCTGAGCACTGACAAAAACGGCTCAGCTTTGCACAAATTCCCTGACAGATTTTCTCTCTTTCTCTGTCACCCCCGCCCACCACACACACACACACAAAACCCCTCATTCATATATTCCCATCATTGTAGGGACTCTCCATATCAATGAGCATAACCCAAATCCTAACTATAGTTCTGGGTTAGGGGTACCAATTTAACGATAAGTAACCAAACAAAATACAAGACTTTTGGTTATTGTGATGCCCAGAATGTAGTAAATCCAACTCTGCACACATGTATGTATGCAAATGAACAAGCAGGACTGAATGGGATGCAGTAAAGAGGTGTTTATAAAACCTTGTATGGCTAAAACATTTATACTTCAAAGAACTATTTCGTTGACCATTTTGAAGCAACATTTATAAACAGCGGTTCAGACACAGCCGTTATAGCTACGATTTCAGAAAGACTCCGGCGCAGTCATAATCCTTACCTGGTTTCTGAATGACAGCATTGCACGCGTTGGCGATCTCCTCCCTCTTCGCTTCATCGGGATACTGATTCTCGTTGAAGTAGCTTGGTGACAGATGAAAGGCCAGGGATAATGTATCATCACAAGTTGCAGACCGGAATAGCAAGCATCAATCTTATGTGTGTTGGGTGGCTGGCTGCATCAGTGCCTGCAACCCAAGTGGAACAATGCTCACAGTGGCAAGAACTGAGCTTGAAAGCAATCAGGCCACTGAATACCCAGAAGTCAAGGTCACAGCTGGTGCTGCAAGCTCCCCTTTTAGTCAGAACTATCAGACCTTTTCATCAAATCAAACAAGGCTCTGTAATTTGCATGATTTAGTGCTAAAGTACCGGCTGACCTTAACAACTGCTGCTCTCCCTCTTTCCCATCCTTGTCGCTTTTATTGTTTATTCCCTTGTCGAAGGCGACGTTCTCAGCTGTAAATTTTCCATTTAAAACATTTACAACTTCGTGGATTTTAAAACAGAGCAGCTGCTTTTACTGGACAGCTCAGGTGAAATGGCCTACCGACTGCAGCATGACCTGACTAACCAGAACCGGCCATCCTCTGCCCACAAAGCTTGCAAACCTTACTTGGCAAATGACCCCGACTGCCATGAGATTTCCCCTTGTACCTTGGGCCACCGTACCATGGCTGCCCCGTTCACCTCTCCACGCCTTCTCACCTCTCCATCACAGCTAGACACTCTTTCCTCCAGGTGAAGCGGCTTCCCCGGCGCAGGCGGAAGCTTCCGGGCGTGGAGCTGATTGGGGGAGGCGTCTGTCTCCATTCCACCTCGTCCAATGCCATGGGGGCGGGCCGCATGGTCAGCGTGGCCCCTGGGGTGTGCATTAAAAGCTCATATTCTGGCAAATGGCACACTCATCCGTAGCTTACCCACACCAGAAAACGAACGCAATTGGCTGAAGATCCCCACTGCAGTACGGACATCACCATAACCGGCTTGTTAATGTATAAGCTACAGGGCTGCTGATTTACCGTTCTGTGTTGCACAAACTTCTCACCATAAAAAGCTGACAAGCTTCCCTGACTGCGCTTTTATCTTGATTTAACTTGATCAGTTACTTAAGTGCTTGTCAATTAAGACTTACAAGGTTGAAATATAGTATGTTCTATTCTGCCTCTCTCTATTTGTGCTTTAACTATTGGATTATACGCGATGGGGTCAATACATCAAAAGATATTTTTTTAAATAAGACTTTACTGCATCTGTATGGGGGGCGGGGGTAGCCCCCAGTTGCTGGTTTTCACACGGCCCCACGGATCCCGGTGCCATTGTGGCCCATTAACTCGACTGTTTGAACAATCCTCTTATTCAATGACCCGTCAACTGTCAACAGAAACCAAACCCTGGGCAGAGGAGACTCGGCGTACTGTGAACCGGTGGGCTTTGTGAACAGGAGGTGACCCCAGTCACTCTCGAAGGAGGAAAAGGAATGGAAGCAGTACACCATCAGGGAGTTTGGAAGGAAACTTGGCCGTCCTTCATTAGAAGAAGGAAGAAAAATGCCTTTGCTGGTTTTGGCTCAGTGCCAGCACTATGGAGCACAACTCAGAGTGGCAAAGTACATGGGGGAGGATCTATAGGTACACGTACACCTCTGACAGCATCTCCCCTTGGCCCACTGACCTTTGTATTTATACGGACAGACACACAAAGTTGCAGCACTTCTTGAATGTAGTTTATTAAAAATCATACTTTCCGGACAAAGAAAAGGTTCTCTCGACACCCCATACTTCAAAGCACGTGTGCATAGCCAGCTGGGGTATGGAGCCCGTTCTGTCTGGTCCACCAGCTTTCAGCCCAATCCAATAAAAAATTATGAGCCTAGCTACACGCCTCGCCTCCCACCAGAAGGAGCCCTGTAAAGGGGGTCTGCTTTCCACCCCCATACCATTCAACAAAGACTCATAGTGGGGGAAAAAGAAACAACAGACAATGACAAAGAAGTCATACTTTCACGCTTTCGTGACAGACCAATAGAGTGGAAGAGCAGTAGGGCGATGAAGAGCAGTGAAGCTGAGATGTCCGGGAAAAGGCAAGGGGATGCAAATTACCGGGGGTGGTCTTCTCCATCTGGTACCAGCGAAAGAAAGCCCTCTTCTTTTGCTCGCTGAGGTCTGAACCCTGCTGCAGTAGCCAGTGGGAGATCCGACTTTGGCTGATACCTTTTGGGGGGGGGGGGAATCCATCAGACAGCGATCAATGAATAAGCCAATACACATCTGAGAAGACACAGAGGTACACACGCAGAGGTACACACACACACACACACACACACACACACACACACACAGAGAGGTACACATACAGCAGTGCTAGTCCATTAGCATACACAGGGCACCCAGGGATAAAACACATTTACAACTCAAAAGAAGTGCTATAAAACCAAAAGTTATCTGGCTTAACGACGACCAGCTTAAAGGCAAGTGCAGCCAAATTATGTTTTACGCAACATTTTTACTGCAAGATGTGCATGATTAAAAAAATAGAATATTAAAAAGAATCTTTAATGGAAGTTCAATGTGCTTTGGCAAAAAACAACTTTAACACAAGGACCCCAGAACAGCACTTGCCAAATCATGCATTCATCTCCGTTCTGCCCTTAGAAAGTCATTCTACAACGTAATAACTTTGCGATAAAATATTTGCTATAAAAAAAAAACGTAGCTAGGTTTGATATTTGTGTTTGTGGTTTCTGATGTTGGAATGTGGACAGGAACATGCCGCTGCACAGTATTTGGGGAATGCAACACGAGCAGCGCACATGTGGTCGCACGTCCAATTAATCCGTACGCGCTCCCGTGTACACCCATGCCGAAAGGCACACAGAACGCAAGCACGGACGACGGGCGACTGCCTGTACCTGAAGAGCGGAGACAATTGGGTGTGAAATTGTAACAGTACAGAAAGAGAGCTCATAATCAGAAAGTTGCTCTTTTTGATCCAGCCAGTGGCCCTCGGGGCTAACCTAAATTGCTTCAGCAAATATCCAAGTATATAAATGGATAATGTGAAAATATGTGAGCCAAGTAAGCTGCCCTAGATAGTGCTGTCTGTTGAGCAAATAAAAACAATTCCTGCCGGGACCAGATTACCCAGACTTTTAGAAAAGTGGGACAAACACGGGCAAACTAATTAAACTATATCATCCTTAAAGCGGGTGAAGCTGCAGAGAGCGACTCCATCTCACACACACACCTGTGACCTGGGCCACGACCGCTTGGGAGATCCGACGATTGCCCAAGAAGGCTTTGATCTCCTCCTTGATAATGCTACTGTCCCTCCTGTTGGGGAAAGAGAATGAAAAAGGGGGGGGGGAATTAATACCAAAAAGATGGAAGGAGTCTTTGATATTGATATGATCGAGACGAGCTGGGCCAATGTTCTCAAGACCTTTCTTCAGGCAGGGGTGACCTGGAGCCTCCCTTCTATTCTAAGGTCTTTTTTTTTGTCATTTTCCAAAACATGAACAAGACAGAGACGAATGGCAGGTCGCTTCTCCATTTCCGAGAGGGAATCCTCTGGTGCAGACCGCCATGCCTATTTCTGCCGTCACACTGCCACATGCTCCTTGTGTGATGAACTTGCGTCACAAACCTCGATGTGCAACAACCTTTTCACTCAAAGTTTCAAATAAATAAATTTAATAAATAAATGGATAAACAGGCAGGGAAGCTAGGCTCTCTCATTTACATTTATATTGATTTTAATTAACAGCAGCCAGGCCTAAAAGTGTGCTTGCAAAATGCAGTCAAAATCTGACTTAAGTCTCTCCCCCCAACATAATCAAATCAATACCCTATGCATAAATGAGCCTGGGGTGTAAAGTGCCCTTGAAAAAAAGAACAACTCTGCATAAAGACATACCTCAGCTTGCTTCCTCTGGGACATTCAGCTCAGCACCACACAGGCAGCAGACGTTAAGAAAATGATTACCCCAGAATCTTACCCACGTTTTTTTAAACCTTCTATAAACCCTAGTCTGATCCACAACAGGAGGTTTAGTTCCCTTTGTGTGTGTGTGTGTGTGTGTGTGTGTGTGTGTGTGTTGGGGGGGGGGAATCTAAGGCAAAATTATTTATTTTACTTTGTACCAAAATTGGTAGCATTTTAATAACTTTTGAAAATATTTAAAATGAGATCAGGGACAAATTTGTTTTCCATGTGCAATCCTGCATTTTTTGTCCAATGAAACCCATTTAAATGCACCCAAAATACATCTACATACAAAAGTTGCAACAACAATGTAAACGTCTCCCTGTCTGCCCCTCTACTCCAGAGCTGTGGGTACCTGAGCCGCCGTGTGATTGCGGGTAACAGCTGCCATCTGGTGTCATGAAAAGGAGAGAACTGTCCAATTAATTATAAAAGAAGGAGACAAAAAAAGTAGCTAGGGAGAGGATGGAGGCCAATCCAAGAGAAAGAAACTTTAGGGTTCAGTACTTTCTGCTCAACTCCAACTACGATTTTATGAACACTGAAAATAATTTGATGGCAGACACAAAATGGCATTTAAATAGTCAGAAAAAGCTTTAATGTACATAAATTAATATAAATAACAAAATTTGATCACAGAAAGTTTATCAAGTAGACTTCAAGCCTCACATTTACCAATATATGAATTTTCTATATTATATTTGACCACAGCGGCAACTGTCTTGTCAACTGCTCTTAGAAAAGAAAATTTACCATAAATAGTACCATAAATGCAATAATGTATCATTTGCAGTAATACAATATAGTTCAGTGTCACTTTCCCAGCAATGGTAATGAATTTATTAGAAGATTTGTGTGTTCTATTTTTGTGAAAAGCTCTTTCACCATAAATACTATGACTGACCACTAGGAGACAAACTGTGGATATGACCATCACTTCACATCACGTCAGATCACATCCCATCCATCCATTCACATCCACCCGCATCCATTCATCCAGTGCAGGGTCAGGAAGCACGGGGCACAAGGCATAAGACACTCTGGCTGTGATGCTAACCCATCACAGGATACACCCACGGCACAACAGGGATTCCCCTAACCACAGGTTTTTGGATTGTGGGAGGAAACTGGAGTGCTTGGAGTACATTTACAGGATTACAGGGAGAGAACCCTAACTCCTCACTTACGGAGTTGGGATCAGGAATCGAACCCATGACCCTGTAGCCGAAAAGGGCTTAATGTCATCACACTTCCAATTCAACGATCGACAAATGGCAATTAGCACTTTCTCTGTTGGCGGACGCTTTGATTTTGTCACGAATCCTTCACACTGACCTCATGAGCTCCTCCACTTTGTCGTCGATGTCCAGCTCCTCCTCCGCGGCCTCAAAGCCGTAGCCCCGCGCCGCTGCACTGTTCACCGGGTAGCGAGGAGGGGACAGCTTCCCGTTGGGGACCGCGGAGAGGGCGTCGCGGCCGTTCTGGGCCACTGCGGCGAGGGAGACGGCGGCCGGGGCCGGCGGCGGGGGTGGCGAGGTGTCGTAGCTATTGCTGGGCGAGGGGGAGAGGCTGGGGGCGCCGGCGCGGAACTGTGTCTGCGTCGCTGCAGTGGCGGTGGAGGAAGACGCCGGCGTGTTATTTGAGGATGGGGTGGCGGACGAGGTGGACGCAGTGTTGCTGGCTACGGAGGCGCCTCCGCCTCCGCCCCCCCCATAGGCGGGCCGCCGCCCGAACTTCTCCCCGTGCTCGCGGTCCAGCCGATCCAGGGTGTCGAGGGCGTGCAGGATCTCCTGCTTGGTCATGCCCGTCCGCCGCAGCCGCTGCAGCAGGTCGATCTGCTCGATGGTGAAGCGTGGCTCGTCTGTGTAGTGTGACATTCTGGGTACAGAGAAAGGAGAGAAAAGGAGGGGTATGCATTTATTAAGCTGCTCCACCAACGACTAGCGTGTCAACGGCTTGGCCGTCCGTCGACCTCACACATCTCACAGTGCTGCAAGTGCTGTGGCGATTCCCCCTCTGGCGGACCAGCCGACGTTGACTTCGTTATTCGTTTACCTGGTTTTAATACCTATTAAGTTCCATTTGGTTTATAATCTTATCTGATCCCATGGCAGGTGGTCATTACAGGAGAGCTGATGCAAGTAATTTAGGGCAGAGGCGAGCATTAAACGAGACCATTTTGGTTTCCTTCACAGAGGTAAGACTGACAGTCTAAATATAATAGCACTACAGTAGAGAGGAAAGGCTGTAATATTGTCAGTTTTTCCTCCCATTACTAGAAGAAATGCCAAAAACAAGAGGAAGACATGCCATTTTTGTGCCTGTAGATGTAGACAGAGGGTCAGTGTCGAGAGAGCGGCCCTCCGCCCCCAGGTGTGAGCCGTAACCCCTCCGCCACCCGGTGTGAGCCGCCCCCCGGTGTGAGCCGTAACCCCTCCACCACCCGGTGTGAGCCGTAACCCCTCCGCCCCCAGGTGTGAGCCGTAACCCCTCCAGGCACGAGCAGTACAGAGACACTCTGGCAGGGGGCTTCCGCACCAGGTTTCATGCACTGATAGCCTCAGTAAATTTCTCCACTTCCCTTTCTTAAGAATATTTGAAAAAAAGTCATTTCTGTCTGAAGCCTACTGGAGATCTTCCCACTTGATTGTTAGCTATTTTTGGAAGGCACCAAAAGTGATGGACTGGCATCCTGTCCAGGGTGTTCCTCACATTAAGCCCTGGGTTTCCTGGGATAGACCCAAGGCGCAATACGATCCATCCCTTGAAAGAATAGGGGTGTAACGGTACACGAAAATCATTGTTCAGGGGACACCTCGGTTTTGAAGTCATGGTCGAAACATTTTCAGTACAGCAGGGGTAAAAGAAACAAAACAAATTTCCTTCTTTTTTATTTCTTTTTATTTATTAAACAATGGTTTACTGAACAAAGTATGACTGTCTTAAAAAGTGTTTGTCAATATTGCTGCAACCTACTAACAAAAAACTAAAATTTACTTTAAAGTAATTCAAAATATTCTCTCAAGTAAAGAAAAATAAATATCCATTAAGGTGCACATTTAGAAAATGAACTGTGTCTCAACTGTACTGTGTTTACATTAGCAGCTTTCAGCTTCATATTAGAACCGTGCAACACATATTGCCTCAAAAATACAAGGAATAACAAAATAAAAATCCATTATGGTGCAGCATTTCTATAAATACCTGTGCTGTACTTGTATTGACATTAACAGCTCCCAGTGTCAGTTAGGATATCCGCCCCTCCCCGAATGCTGCTCGGGGCAAACACACAA
>JABFEA020000029.1:10512419-10527064 GCA_019775915.2 Cyphomyrus plagiostoma
GTGATTGGTTGATTAGATAATTGCATTAATGAGAAATTGAACAGGTGTTCCTAATAATCCTTTAGGTGAGTGTATACCATCCATTGTTGTAAATGTAAGATACGTTTCCTCAAACTTTAATTTTAATCAAGTAGTACAACTCGCATTTATCATGGATACCAAGTCAACTATCTTCTGCAAGATTTGCCAAGTGTAGTGAATCGTTAGAAGCCACAAAGCTGTGTATTAATTGCCCTGCCCTCTAATTGTGCTAGTTTCCAAATTTCAAAAGTTTCAATAAGAAACATCGTAAGAAAAAAAAAAATCTGACCCAAAACAACTTAATTGTATTAATATACAAGTTTCCAACCATTAAAATATATCTAGACGTAAAATAACTTTGATAAAAATATTAATAAATGTTTGTTAGCATTTCGGCACAGTTGACAGGCATGCCTAGACATATTGACAATTCTTTGCTTCCAAATTTGGGGGAACAGTTTGGGGAAGACCCTTTACTGTTCCATCATGACTGTGCCGCAGTGCGCAATGCAAGGTCCATAAAGACATGGGTGGATGTGTTTGGTGTTGAAGAACTTGACTGGTCTGCAGAGCCCTATTGAACATCTTTGGGATGAACTAGAACAGGTCTTTATGTCCAACATCAAAGTCTGACTTCACAAATGCTCTTCTGGATGAATGGACAAAAATTCCCCACAGATAAAATCTCTTGGAAAGCCAGAAGAGTTGCAGCTACAAAGGGGAGCACCAACTCCATACTGATGCTGAAACTGAAACTGATTTAGAATAGGAATGTATGCAAGTTCCTGTGGGTGTAATGGTCAGGTGTCCCAATACTTTTGTCCATAGAGAGTAGCTCTAAAACTTAAAACTAACCTGCATGCAGGCCCATCCATTCAGTCTACATTGCTTTCTAGCTGACCCTCCCCTTTTGACAGAAGAGAGAATGACTTTTGGATGAGAATGACTTTTAAAACTTAGGGTACAAACCCAGGAATGGAACTAGACAAAAGACATGACAATTAAAAACAGGCAAGGCAGTTTTTTTACATTTTATTTGCAGTTTTTAAGAGTAGGTAAAGCAGAGGTCGCATGGGAAAAGCTGCTGACATGTTGCAGTCCCTGAACCAAATGAGAAAAGACTTGTATTGATTGTTCCCAAGAGTCAGCTTTCAAAATAATGCATTTGATCAAAGTCTCCAAAATGCTTATGTCAAGGAAGACACGTGTATGCATGTTAGTGCACGTTTGTTTATAATTTGAGTTTTTCCATAAAAGCAAAACCTTTGGAAATTGGGTTCTGTTTGGTTAGCATCTCATGACTGTAAGGATTTAAACTAGAACACATTTGTGAAAGTTGTGAAATTTTCAAATAGGGCCTACAACGCAAAAAGAAAATACGGCAACCCCATCTCCCCCCACCATAAATGATAGTCGGCTGATGGCCGATATTAGGCTGTTTTTTTTTTTAAGTAGAAAAATTATAAAAAATGGTAATAAAACTGTCTCTTTAAAATATTTAACATTAATAACAATCAAAAATAATAAACATTAAGACAAAAATGGAACATTAAATCACAATTTACACATTGGTGTACAGCATTTTAAAAGTGATAGATAATAAAAACTATTATTTAAGCACAACCAGTGCTCTCTCTTTGCCATTTCATATTTCAACTTATGAGAAAAGTACTAAAGCAATGTTTTTACAAAACTGAGATCATTTTGGCTTTGAGGTGATCTTATTCATCAGCTGAAACTGATCTAAGCACCGGAAGGTAGAAACTCTCACCTTTGCTCATCATGCAGGTTCAGTGCTGTACTGTAGGAGCTGATAAACCACACAAGACTGGAAGTTAGTGCTGCACGTGGTTGTGTGTCAGAGTCACATGCAGCTACCACTATAGTGCCCAAGTAGTCCGGTTAATCGGCTGATTTTTCTTTCCAGACCGACTGATCAGTTGTCCATACAAAAGCAATGCCATAAAGCCAGTTTTATTTAAAAATCCGGGTTGAAAACAATGGTTCGTCATTATGTGATGTTCGTGGGCTCGAGGTATAGTACTCTATGTATGGGCTGATATTTATGCCACTAGAAACTGAATTTGAATTTTATATATTTGAATCTGCAGTTATCCGCATTACAAAACTGAATCTAAATTTAATAGTTTGAATCTGAATTCCAGTAACTCGAGAGAGCATTTGTCCTACCTAAACGTGGGAATGGCTCGTGTTGTGAATCTACGGTCGATTACTTTTCCTCAAGGACCCGGATGTCTGTCACACCAGATTGAAATTGAATTTCAAGACTGAATTTTTCGAAGTAGGACAAATGCTATCTTGAGTTACTGGAATTCTAATTCAAACTATTAAATTCAGATTTTTTAATTTGTCATTTGTCATTCCTAACTGGTTCAAGCTGATTGAAATGTAACAGTAACTCAAATGACCACTTTTAAAACCAAGGTATGCAGAAGAGCATCTCTGAACACTCAATACATCTCACCTTGAAGCAGATGAGCTACAGCAGCAACATGCCACAGTGGGTACAACTCCTGTCAGCCAAGAACAGGAAACTGAGGCTATAGTTGGCTTGGACAATGGAAGATTCGAAAATCGCTGCGTGGTCAGATGAGTCTAGATTTCAGCTGCACCATTCAGATTGTAGAGGGTCATAACTCGACATAAATCTTTTAAATGTCACAGCTTACCTGAGCACTGCTGCTAACCATGTGCAGTGTTTCCTCTAGGTTTACAGCTTTCGGGGGGGGGGGGCAGACACACACCGATAGGATTCATGGTGTTCATGTGTCTCTTTTAATGACAGCAGTCAATTTAACAACATAGATATATTTGTCGGCTTTTCTGGTAGTATTTTCCGACGCGAACTCACTGTCCGCTGGCGGGAGTGTGCTCACCTGTATGTGCACGCACGTGTTTGTGCGCGCGCGTCGGGATGGAGCTCCGCCATGCGTGATACAGAGAGCAGAGGAGAACTGTAAACCCGCGACCGTGTAGAGACAATAATGACAAGCTGTTGTGTAAATAAGATGAATAACATAAGGCTATTTAGCTTGTTTAATAAAATGGACAATGTATACACCTGTTCTACTGGAAAGGTAGCCTTACATGGCATCTGTTGTGATCTGGTGCTGTATAGAAAATACAATTAAATAAAATTAAACTTGACCTTCAAGGGGGGGCGGGCACCCCCCTAATATAACTGTAGGAGAAACACTGATGTCCATCCCTTTATGACTACAGTGTACCAAGCTACTAATGGCTACTTCCAGTAGGATAATGAGCCATGTCACAAAACTCATATCACCTCAGACAGGTTTCTTGAACATGTCAATGAGTTCAATGCATTCAAATTGGCCTTCACAGCCGCCTGGATCTCAATCAAATAGAGCACCTAAGGGATGTGGTGGAACGGGACGTTTGCATCATGAAGGTGCAGCGGACAAATACTTGGGCAAGACGAACCACATCATGATACAACACAGCAATACAAAAAACCGGTTCACGATACATAAAGACATGTATGTAAAGATTCTCTCATTATTTTGAAATTTCAGATTTATCAACCGTTCAAATCTGTAATAAAACACTTTAGTTATCAGCAGTTTACAATTGCATTAGCACACTACTGATATATGATTGTTTTTTATTTTAGTTTAGCGTACCAATATCTATACAGTAGACCAAGTAGGCCTAGTCCCAAAACACAAAAGGTTCTCAATAATGATATTAGTCTTTAATTTTAATTTAAGATTGGCGATTAAACTTCAAATAATGACAAGTTCCATATCATTACATTTGCTTGACAATAAAATATCTTTTGAAGAGTTACTGTTTCTAAATAACTGATGGCAATATTCAGAATACGTAAAACTAGTTCATTGTGCAACACAATAGCTCTGCAACAAGAGAGTTTGTGGTAATAATAGCTGTTGAAAAATGAAACAAGGCTAATATAACATATCTATCTATAAAGATATAATATATCTTTGGTTAAACCCTAGGCATTTTAATAACAGTAATTGAGTTCATGAAGATTTCTTGTATAGCAGAATTCAAATTTTTATTTAAATAAAATCTAATAAAAAAAATTATTCATCTGTAAGAAATAAATCATCATATATAATGAGTACTTAATCTCCCATAATACTTTTGTAAAAAACAGACAAATAAATAAAAATACATGACATTAAATAAAATACAAACTTGCAGGCATAGGCCTACATATTATTCTACTTTTAGTTTTGTACGTTACATATTCGAAATAAGAATATAGATGAATATATATGAAACAAATGTTTTGTGAAAATCCAGAATAACGAACTGGCAAATTCTAAATAAATGGACACTGCATTCGTTTCGCAAACCCTCTGATGTTTTCGGGGGCAAATATTTGCGCTCTAATTTTAAACATGGTTCACAGACTCCCGAGAGTCGGGATTTTCGTTAGAGCCCTTGTGATGCTATCATGTCAACATGTACCACAGTCTCCGAGGAATGTTTCAAGTATCATCTTGAATCTGTACCACAAAGATTTAAGGCATTTAAGGTTCTTAAGACAAAAATGGGGTCCAACCCAGTAGTAGAAGTTGTACCTAATAAAGTGGCAAGTGAGTGTATATTTCATTTCTAGTACATAAACATCAAAATTTTCAGGATAAATAGCTTTAACTTTGCAGAGTTAAAAAAAAAGAATGATATGTGGATTTTTTTTTTTTTTTGCTAAAGCAGATACCAATTTTTCAACTTTATCAGACAATTTCAATTCACATAACTAAGCACGGAAAATATGTTTGCATAATTATGGAGTCATCAGATTGTGAACCTTAGATTTCCTTCAGTGCCACACATGTGGCAGTGTTCCCCAATTAAAGTCACACAGGACACACTCCAGCACCTGGAGAACTTGTAACTGGTACACCAGGAGGTCGCATACACTATTTTTAAGTACCGTCGTTGACAAGAGCTACAGCATAGAGAGTAAAAACCAAAGAAAGCACTGAATGGGTAACAAGGAATACATGACACCCCCAAAAAAGGCCATTTACATTCACACAATGCAGTGGAACCATGATTTCACACATCAGCACATTAAAACCTGCGGCTTATTAGAAAAACAGTCCTCTGAGCACACTCAGCATTGAGCAGAGTAATAATAAAAACATCACATGAAAAGACATAGAGCATTCATGTTTTGTTTTAAACAGAAATTATCACACCCAATCTGAGAATAGAGAAGCAAACCAACAGCCTAGCTTCTTCTTAAAAGGCAAATGATACAGCTAAGTGAAGAAAAAAGCAAATGAGTAAGTAGGGGGTAAGTAAGTAAATAAATAGCAATTTCAGGCAGGCTGTCATGAAGCAGCCAGACTGTAAACCCATGGTATGTGGGTTCACAGCTTGTCTTCAGAAAAGGGGTGAGAACATCTGTGAACGGGAGATGAAACAGGCAGGGGGGGGGGAAGCTGTGGAAGGAAGATTATGCATGTGGATGAGTGCAAAAAGGAAGCATGATGTTAAATAATAGGAGAGTAAAGCAGGGAAGTAAATGCAAAGGGGGAGAGTTGTTTCTGTCCACAGCTGTTGTAAACCACCTTGTTGTGACACGTTTTGTGGACAAAGGGTGTCGGCCTGACATTCTAATCAGTGCTCCCCTTTCAGACCGGCTTAGGTGAGACTGTCTCAGAAAGCTGAACACAGGTAAATCAAGGCAAGCTTTCACCTTAAAAGGTTTCACACGCCATAAAACATCCAGAGTGAAATGGTTCAAGGAGTTAGACACACACACATTCAAATCTACAAATATAGACTTAGTTATATGACTAAGACAAGAACTGCACACGTTTGTAACTCACAACGCTGGCTTTCCCATTGACAAATAAAGGGAATAACTTTCCATGACATCAAGATTATGTTTAAACCTGACAATTCCAGGTTCCGAATCCTAACATAGGCAATGAAACAGAAAACAAATTACATGTGTAAGCGATGATAACCACAGAAAACCAAAGCAAATGTGCTTCAAACATCTCTGATTTGAACTGAGATGCAGCTGTTTACCATTGATTAAGGTTTGTGTGTTACTTCTGCTTGGGGAGGGGGGGAAAAAGTGCCATACCGCATCAAATTCTCATCAGAACAAAACGAGCTTCCGAAAATACTTCCTATCACCAAAAATGACCCAGCCTGCACTGCCTAGCAACAACATATCTGAGTACAAAATGACACAAAGTTGTGTGAAAGTCTATAACTTGACATTGAGGAAATTCTGCTTAATAATATTTGGATTATGTAACTAAATAATCGAAATGACTTACACTTCATTATGTCATAAGCTAATTTTATGGCATGTTTCTTTTCTTCAATAATTTTTGCCAAAATAACGCCATAAAATCCCATCCGTAGGCCCTTCACCATATTAAATCAGGGTCTATGTTCTGCAGTCTGTGCTAGAAAGCATACAGCGTGTGCAGGTTTATCAGGAAATCAGTCAATTTCAGGCCACTCGACCCCAAAATTAGATGTATAAATACAAAGGCAGCAACATTAAATGACACAGAGATAAACACTGGGTATTATTTAAAATCATAGTAAGAGAGCTGGTCAATCAAAAAACTCAATTCAACCCACAGTTTCACTATGTCTCAATGTGTAATAAGGTGAAAAAATACATTAAATGGCAAATGATATATTAATACATTAATTAGCACAATTAAGTAACCTAAAGGTTATACAGAGTCATCTAAATACTACTTATTGATAACGTATCATTGTAAGTTTTGGTTGTCAATTAAACACGACAAAAATACAAGATCAGCTAGGAAATTTCCACACCTATACAGAGTGTGTGATCTTCAAGCTGCAATAATACCTGCATAATCTGGGCCAGTAACCAACCTTGAACAAGTGTCCCAATGGAAAGCCTAAAGAAACTGCATCAAATGGCATCTTCTTCGCGTCTCCCATTCCCTTGGTTATTCATGACCTCCATATTTCCCCGCACAATATCAGCCATGGAAAATTAAAATCTATTAAGCTTCTTGACAGCTGCCTGTCAATCTCTTTATAAATATTTTATGAAGAATTTTTAACATGCATGTTCTATGCATGTTGTTCTTTGCGAGTCCAAATGCTGTGATTATTTAATGGCATCAAATTTAACACATGAAACAGGGTTGTGAATGGTGCGATATTTAGTTAACTGATTTTAAGATCAGGGTTTTTAATTATGAACTTTCAGGACTCTAACGCCTCAGAACCTAGAATCATAACAAAAATGTGTGTCCTTTTAACTGTTACATGATAGTCTTATTTATCCTAATGCTACTTCAATGATCAAAGAAAAAATATTTATTGAATTCCCCTTCTTTTCTGAAATGCAGGGTAACAAAGCAAAATTGGCTATATTTTAGACTAGTAGATATGTATCTATGCATATTACACAAATGTACACTTTTGTACTGTCACATATTTCACCATAATGGCACATACTGTTATTATGAGCAGCATATACAAATGTTTCCTTTCCTTAACAAGGAGCAGGACATGCCCAAATGTCTTTTGCCGTCTGGTCATTCCAGGGAGATGGGCTGGCTTGCCAATATTATAATGTCCCTGAAGATTACATTTTCTAAGTTCAGCTGCGACTTTGCATATCCTAGCCAGACCACAGTGAAAAGCTGCACAAAGACACTGGCGAGAACTGTCTAGAGAGTAATATATAAAGTGGTGAAGTCTAACGCACTGGCACACACCCTCTGAGAAGAGAATGTAACACAATCACAGATTTTACATAAATATGCTCTTCTTCAGCTACCTGACAGGCATTTCAAGCATTGCTTTAAATAACTTCAGCAACAAATACAGTTCTCAAAAGAGATGGTATTTAGACAATGAGTGCAAACACCTCATCACTTGTGCACTGGCGACTTTCCACATTTTTGAGACTCATAGCAAAATACCCAATTAAGCTGTTTTGCAGTGTGCTTCATGATCCAACAACTACCTTCCGGCGAATAGTTGTCACCTGGAACTAAAAATGTAAAGGCACCTCTAGTGAACTTGCTGTAAAGGATAGATTTAACATTATAAACTACGCACAGACACTATCCACTAATAAATAAATAAATAATATATATACACATACATACATACACATATACATGCATACATACACATATACATACATACATACACATATACATATACACACACACACACACACATATAATACTATTTCTTATATATACATATACAGGTCTGTGTAGAACATCTGCATATAACAACAGCCAGAACAGACAGTCCGGATCCTCATCCAGAGTAGGGTTAGGCCATGGATCTAGTTACAAAAAAAAAAAAATACTTCTAAAATAACAGTGTACTTTAGTGCAGCCAGCAATCAAAACATGACCTAGAACATGTATATTACTGAGGTTCTGCAAAGTGGCAGATACTACATGAGATCCTAAACACTGCCTTTAAAGGACTCAGGTGTAAAAAAATAACCTTTATGGCTTCTCTTGCAAGGAAAATGATGCCTAATTCAGTCAAACTGCAAGTAACGTAAGGCACAGGGTTTAAATTGAAAGGAGAGTGCCCAAACAACTTTGCGAGCTATACAAAATGAGACAGTACTTTCTCATGCTGCATGATTAATGGGAATGTCAAAACAAATACAAACAAATAGCAATGCTTTCAGCTAGGCAGATCCATTATGGCCTTCATATAATTCTGATCTGTGTCAGCTGGTGTTTTCAGTTTCCTTCCAACCATCTAATTTGGTTTAAATGTACTTCTAATAATTATATTTTTTAATGTAAATGTCATAAATATTTTATATTGTCAAATTTAACATGCAAAACAGAATTGATATGGTCTCTTACACGTCAGAATATACCATGGTTAAACATTTAACATTATCTTTACAAAATCTACTAGATACTTAGAAATAAAAAAAATAACATGGGCTCAACATAGCCAATGAATCTGGTCCATATTCAGACCTTTATTTTTATTTCTATTTATGCAGCAGACTCCCTTATCCAAAGCAATGAAAGTGAGGAAAGTCTGGGTCAGAGACCAGTGCCAGCCAGCATTCCTGGAGTAGTTGGGGTTAAGTGCCTTGCTTGAGGAGCTAATAGTGATATGATTGCTCTGCCAGTCACAGAACTCAAACTCACAACCTTCTGAACTCAGACATATATCCCAAACCCACAGTTCCCTGTATAAAGTGCTGCCTGAAATGTTGTCACTTGTAATGACCTGCAGGAAGTTTATATTGTTTATAACATACTCTGATCCATTTCTGAGAAATATTAGCAAGGGCATTTAATAATGTAGTGGGGGGAAAAACAGGTCACATGAAACATATCTACTTTTGCATGCTATTATCAGAAGTCTTAATCATCCAATAAAAATCAAAGTGCACATAAATACAAAAACATCTTTCCACGTTGTGTTTTTCAGTTATAAAAACAGAACATTGTCCTTACAAATCAGTGCCATGAAGTACGAATTGAAACAAGGGCACATTGCTATCTTAACATATACGGATCACAAATTACACAAAGCAATCATGGACACGGACTGTAAAATCATTTACAAAGTGACTTTCACCCCTCACATTGCGAACTACAAGGGTTTGCATTCAACTACCTGTTCTGTGCAACATAAGTAAACCTTGTAACTATCCGTCTGCAATGCAGAGGGGCAATTTAAAATGTTCAGTATTAACCGACAAGTAGGTATCGGACAAGTGAAGTGTTCAACCTAGTTTTGCCTCCAGTTAAGCTATTTCCCCCTCAAATCTTCAAATTTGAATAATCCCAACGGTACACACATTTAAATGTAATGCAGCCCATCTAAAAGGCAGAAATAATAATGATTTAAAAAAAAAAAAAAAAAAAAAAAAGGTTATCCTTATATGCCGTTAAGGCAGCTGCATGTGGCACGGACATTCAAGTCCCCACCCAACAAACAAAGCTTTGAAGTATTCAGGTCAGCTCCACTTATGTCTCCGGCAAGGGTGACAACTGCAGCCGCATTTATCATTCTCCTATAGCCTTGATCTAAACAGAAACAACACTTCTGATTACCATTTCTGTTTCCAACAGAAAACATGAATGGAAATACAAAAGAAATTAAAATGCAGCATTTCTATGAAAATGAAAACCTTTTAGCACAAAACGGTTGTCCAGATTTTAAGCAATATTGCAGTATTTACTAATAATATTATGTTGTATACATTGTAGAATCCCAGTTTTATTGCATTGGTCAGCAACTGCAAGAATCATTGTGATTTACAATATCGTCACTTTAGTCCATTTTTATAGACTTTAGCCTTCCTCTTACCATGTTGGCTATTGATTTGTTTCAATAACAATCTGACCAGCCATTACAACTCTGGGATATCTTTTTTTTCTCCTGTCCATATAAACTTGCATCAACAACAGAAGAGGTCACACAATGACATCCCTAAGCTAGAGAAATAAGGTGAGAGATAAAGCCGCCACTTACTAAAGGATAAAGAAGTGAATTTTAAATTGTGAAGCATTTCGATTCCGTATAAAAAACACATCGCATCTACAGCGGTCATCCCAAAGACCACAGCACAGAGAAATAAGTATTTTTATTCAGTACGGTGCTATAGCATACATATATATCTGATATATATACATATATCTTCAAATAGAGCATTTACACCAACAATGAAATTTAATAACACTGGAAAAAACACAAGGGCAACAACAGAAGAGTAAAAATGAAAAAGCACTGAATACCACACACTGGAATATAAAGTATCTGCATGTAGATTGTATAAGAATACTTTAAAATTACACTGTACATCTATAAAGACATACATAAAATGAGAATGCATTCTTGCAAAACAAAGATATCCACGTGCAGTTCACATGTGCAAACCATGAGGTTTAAGCACAGTTTCAAACACTTATTGCAATTAAGATCAGTCACTACGCATAATAGACATCCCATTTCTCCATGGATGTTGGCAAATGGCCAGTTGTAAAATGGGCAGACTGTCTCTCACTTCAACCTCTGTTCATAATAATCAATTTAATTACACTTATTATAATTCACCACCTGAATTTATGCAGGGTATCTTGAAAAGCAGGTGCTGGCTTTGAGTTAAAAACTGCATCAAAAAATATGTCCCAATATAACTGAGACAGTAGACTTGAAGATACAAAATTCACGATGATTTAAAACAAGGACTGAAAAGTTATAATAGAGAGATTCTGGGACCACATGGAAAGAAAAGGCAAATGATACACCTGCAGAAAAAAATACAGTACATCTAACCCTAACCCTAACCCCATCTAACCCTAACCCTAACCCCATCTAACCCTAACCCCATCTAACCCTAACCCTAACCATCTTTAAAGGACATGTCATAGAAAGATTGGTTGTTTTTTGGCAGGTATTTTTTGCCAGTGGGGAAATAAAGAAAATAAGTATGCAGATTTAGAGATAAAGAAATAAATAAACAACTGCCAATGGAAAATAACCAGGCTAAACATAAAAAACCTGGTTATGCTTAAGTAAACTCTGATTTACGCCTCCTGTCCTATTACAGTTAGCTAATGGATTACTTGGTAACAGCAGGGAAAGCTCTCAAAGCTCTGGGAGACATTCTTGAGCAGAAAATATATTTTGGAATTAAGTGAAAGAAGCATTATACATCTGATCAAATACAGCACTTTTATGTAAAGTATAAAAAACACAATAACAATAGTAGATGCTTAACAATAAAGCATCTTTTGATAACTCAAACCAAGCAATCAGGTTAAACTTCAGCCTAGCCTTTACAGATTAACTGCAACTAGAGAATTTAAATTAATGATCACCGTTGAAGTTGGGACATCCAATTGTTAGTAGATGCGCAAGGCAAAGAACGAATACCCCATAACCCACACTCCATATCAAAAACCAATGGAAGGGTCTTCATTTATTAGGTCCAGCCTCTATCCTAAAGTCAACATGGGTGCTGTACGTTGTTCAAAAGATAAGTGCCACTTAGAAAAACAGAGTCCGCCTACACACCAACAAAGCACAGGTCTTCATCAAAAACATTTACCCTGGGAAGCAACAGACTGGAGCTGTTCAACGTAACGGTCACTTTTAAAGTGCTCCAGTAAGAGGAAGAGACGACACTTTCCAGTGTAACTTTTAAATAAAAAAGAAGCAGAAATGATGAGGATGAGAGCTCGCTTTTATCTGACTGTCGGCGGGGTATCCGCGCAGTAATGTAATCCTTACGTCACTGCCTTAACAAGCTAAGCGGCTATCGGCAAAGACGGAACGCCCAAACTTACCATTACTAGTTACACCTTACCGGCAGCCCGTTAGTAACAATACGTCCCATTGACATGTAACTAACTCAATATTAATATTTAATCACAGTAGTGAAATAAACATTCGGAGCAAGCTGAGAAACAAACAGCTACCCTGACGTTAGACATCGAGCTAATTTAAGACCTGGAGCTAACGCCCTCTGTGTCCTATTTGACTAGTTAGCTAGTCAGCTATATTTCCCATAGTATTTATTTCTCTGCTTTTCAGCTTAATATATGAAACCGGAGTAACATGATTACTGAGTTAACTCCACGAACCCTTCTTTGCTCGGAAATATTTCGTATCAACTAGTCGGTCAGTCAGCTAGATTTCTGTGCTCCAAGGACAGATGTGGCCACTGCCAACTACTCCACTAGGAAATAGTTAACTTGCGACCCCGCCAGCTAGTCCCCTCGATAGCGATGGTTAACGCAAAAAAAATCACAGTGGGAGCCTCGCCAGCCCGTAACTTTACCGACTTCAACTGCAACACTTGGGACGCGATCTGGGCGTAAAAGCAGCTTGTGTTCAGTTTTAACAGCCAAATCATAATGCGGTAGACAGCTGCAGACTTTGCATTTATCAACAACTGTTTTGATAGCTCGCAGGGTATATGAGCAATCAGTTAATGTTATTCTATCCCTCATTTAACATATGTGTATGTTTTGCATTCGCCCCGTGCATGACATCTGCAAACCCAAACTGATAACTACCCGACCTAACTACTCTGGGTATGTGAGCACAGATGTGGCTAACTAGTTAGCCACGTTAGCGACAAATTTCTTACCTTGGTCTGTGGATCTATGGCCTCCGTCCACCACACCATTTAATAACGGGATAATATATTAGTCCTAAAGTAAATCCGTTCGCGTAGTCCCGACACTGAACATGCGCCAACTGTTTTACAGCCTTGCCGCCTTCTTTTCGCCACCTAATTTGATTTTGCTTGGAGACGAGACTGACTTGCCTTTGTCTGTCTGACAGCAGCCATATTGACATTAACAGAAAATTGATCGCAGTTCCACGGGAATCGTAGTTCTTTTACGCAACAGGGAGCTCGGGGAGGGGGGCTGCTAAATTGTTTTCAAGGGGGGGTCATAGTCTCAGATAGGTCTCAAAAACACTACAAGTCCCGTGGACGCCAAAGGAAAACAGACACTTGGCCATGTTTGTTAGCATCACTCTCCGCTTCGGCCGCGAGCGCAGCGCGAACGTTGACGTAATGGTCAGCCGCTGCGCGAGGAGGGAGACACAGCAAAGACGGAAGCGTGCATACCAGGGGGCAAAAAGGGTAAACGTGTGACTGTCGCTGTGCAGACATGTCTGGAGCAATAAAAGAAATACAAGCTTTGGACAAATCATTCATGCAGTTAATCAACCAGTTAGGTCTTTTTCTATACTCCTAAACGGTTTTAGATGTTTTTTCCCCCAGTGCAAGTCACTGCGTCTTCTGATATAATAGATATTTAACGCAAATTAATGCAAAGAAGAGTAATATAACTTGAATTTTAGATTTTGTATAATTAAACCAATGCATAGAAACAATGCTGTCGAATAGATAACAATAGTTATTTAATTAAACTGTGTACTTTTCTGCATGGTTGTGCCTTTTACAGAGGTCCTACTCGTTTCCATTGTGGATTCGAGCTGTAAAAAATGAACATGGTACATATTTTCAATGAAAATCACTATAAATGTGTCAGCAGTAACAGCATTTGCACACATCTAATTCTAATCTTGGCCCAGCTCTCCCCATTTAGCGTTCCATTTGTCCCTCCATCTCACTGAAGAAAAGGCTTGAGTTTATTGGCGAGGACCCTCGACTTCATTCTGCCACCTGCTGTAAAACTGGGAGTCATTTAATTTCTTCTAGTAATATTACCTGACTTATAACTGCTCACATTCATTTAACAACCCTTCGGTTTCGTTCAGTGTTATAGATGACACCATATATTTTAAGAAGTAGCACGTAGAATTACTTTTTTTTTTGGTTATCTGAAGTAAGTCGCAAGTGGAGTTTTGTGTACACAATCAATAGTATAAGTACCATATGTGTTTGTGTGTGTGTGTGTGCGCGCGCGCGTGTGTGTGTGTGTGTTCCTTAAACTTCCATTTATTTCCCATACTGCCTATCCAGTAATAATAAGCCTATAGGCTAACCCAGTTTATTGTTGGCTCTCAGTGTGACTCACAACATATTTTAACCCTCTGATGCATGAATTATTTTCTGTTTGTTGTTACTCTTCTTAAGGCATGACAAAAACAAATAACTT
>JABFEA020000029.1:10567393-10578164 GCA_019775915.2 Cyphomyrus plagiostoma
AGTCCGATATAATCCGATAGTTTTTTTTGGGCTGATATCGGACCTATTTCCGATATCAATATCGGATCGGGACATCCGTAGTTTTGACCATTTGGTTTTACACAGAGTGTTTATAAGAAGACACTCATTTTATTTATTTTTTTTGTAAAATTGTTTTGTCATAGACGTTTTTTAAAATTACATTTAGCCACTGCTTTCTTTCTTTCTTGGCCTACAGAGGCTTGGTTACTGTAGTGTTTCCAATCTGAATAATCTTCCATGGCAGAAAATGTAAGTGATTTGTATTTACTTCAGCATTATGTAAAACTTGAGCATGCAAAGGTATTACTGTAAATAATAATATTGTTCTGTGACATTGAAATGAAATCATTACATGAAATATGGTACTTAAAATATGTTTTTGTGAAGAACAGTATGTGTTAATTATATATCCTCAATATTTTAATAGGTCCATATATAATCATCCATCCATCCATCCATTCGTCCATCCATCCATTTTCTGTAACCGCTTGTCCTATTTAGGGTGGCGGGGGGTCCGGAGCCTGTCCTGAAAGCTACGAGCACAATTGCAAGGAACAACCCAGTGAAAAAACTATATGTGTCTGAAACACTATTGGTGGAATGTAATACCACTCTCTGCGATGGGCTGGCCCCCCGTCCAGGGTTGTTCCCTGCCTCATGCCCGTTGCTTCTGGGATAGGCTCCAAACCCCCCACGACCCAGTAGGATAAGCGGGTTGGAAAATGGATAGACTGATGGATGGATGATACCACTGTTCAAGAAATGATATCATTTGGTGTTTTGTTCCTGGTATTGTGAAATGCTGAATTACACAAATCCACCACAGAATCATTCAACACGCTTCAGATGAAATGAATGCCGCAGTCATTACACGTGGTTACACTGCTTTTGTGCCGTGTAGCACAATAGCTCTGTACGTATCACTATCACCTGACATCTCTGGGGTTGAGGTTTGAATTCCAACTCTGTATGTGTGTGGGGAGTTTGCAGGATACAAAGATATATAACTAAGCTAGTTGTCTCTAAATTGCCTATTAGGCATGAGTCCTGCCATAGACTGGTATGCAGTCCAAGTTATACCACCGCCTTGTGTCCTGTGCTGCTGGTATGGTCTCTAGGGCTCCATGTCTCTGTCCAGGATAAGTGGTTGGAAGATGGATGAAGAGATTTTTTTATGCTTATGACAAATCTCGTAATCGCTCATGTCCTATGACTGAGTGTGAAGCGTGGAGTGGAGTGGAGATTCCACTTTCATCGGGATAGAAATTCTAGCGCACAAGACGAGCACGATTGCCCAGGATGTTTCTGTTTTTATTGATGGTCATTCTGAGTGTGTCTTATGTTGAGTGGATCTAATTATGCCAGGAAAATGCACCCCACGCCGTAACACAGCTCAAAGTGAGAAGCTAGCACTTGAGCCCATTGGATTATTTTTGACATTCACTGCACATGTGCTTTTATACAGGTCAAGCGCAAATATGACTCATGACTATATAAGGTTTTTTTTCCATTGAGTAAATTCACAGACATTGCAGTTGACACGTACACACCTTTCTCCATAGATCTACCTAGTTCCTAATGTTTTTCCCTTTGTTATCCATAACACCCTGACATTATCCATTGTTCTCATGAAGCACTTGAACAGTCTTTATAACTGAATCTACTGCCAAACAAACCTCAAATTTTAATCTATCTATTTCTATCGTAATCAAACTAATTTGCAACATTCTTACATACAACAGTAAACATGCTGGGATGTAAAGCCCCTATTTTTAACGTTGCTTGCATCTGTGTTTTAGTTCAGTGTTTCTTTATTTTATTGATCATCATTTGCTGTATATATTGTGTACTGCCTGAACCACATACATGTGTTATAAAATCAGTAGTTCAAATACATGCAAAGGCAAAATAGAGAAAATTGTGTTTCTTGTATAATACATGGGAACATAACAAAAGATACATGGCAGAGAAGATGCCCTATAAGACAGTGAATTCCATATCATGGCATTACACATCCGAAAGTGGTGATCACACGCACGGGGAGAAGCGAGTGAAAGATTCTTTATTCGTCACATGCTGATTGCTTGGTAGTATTGATGCATGGGCCGGATTTTCCACAACATGCTGAGGCAGGAATTTGGTTACACTTTTTTGCATGTGTAAGACAGTCTTAAGTGAATTCCTATAAAGGAAACCTTTTACTGTTGGCAGAGACACCAAGTTATTTATGCTAGTATCAGCAGAAAAATAGAAATTCTGATTCTTTCTGAGGTCTAAAAAGAATGTCACGTGTCCTTCTCTTTGCAAAGAGCCCAGTCAAAAAAAAAGTATGTTAATCTAAATCCTGTTTTTCCATACACATTTTTTAGGATTGAAATATTTTGTGATATTAAACTCAAATTGACTTTTGATTCTCTATTATCATCAATGTTAATTTACACTGTACTTTTAAATGATATTCCAAAAGTGCAGCAGGAGAGAGCTTGAAGAGCATTGAATCCTGCTGAGAGCCTTAGGCTCTCCACACCTGAATAAAGTATTACAGGGACTCATTCACTCCAACAAACTGATAACAACCCAAGAGAGCATAATATAGGGGCAGAATATCAAACAAATACCTGTAATGGTTTGTGTGGTAAATTAATTGATAATATCTATCCTGAACATAACAGCATTTGTATTTATGTATACATATTTTTTTTGTCTGTATTTGTTCTGTCAATGTCATATTTGAATAAATCCATAAGGCCCTAGTCATTTACTGGGTGATCTTTTGCTTGTGGTATAAATGAATGACCTACTTGTTTGGTGACATGGAGATTTACTGAAGTCAATTACCACAAGATCACCTTGAGATAACTAGAATAATGAATAAATCAACCCCACTGCCTTTGGAAACAACACTATTGCTTGTCTCAAGGTTTCTTTTGGTTCAAAGTGCAATAGGTAATCCAGTTCTGGGCTGTAGACATCTGTGTCATTTCTTAAATGAATGTATTAATTTTTTTTCATGTTTACATATTTGACAGTTACGACAAAGTCGACAGAGTAAGATACCTATAGTGTGATAATATGCCGCTGATTATGAGTAACTGCTGTTTTATAATCATATACAAATCTATTTTCTGAAACCACTTAACCTATTCAAGATCACAGAGGGTGTGGAGCCCATTCCAGAGGCTACAGGCAGAGGGCAGAGAACAACCCAGGATGGGGGCATACTGGCACACCACTCTCTCACACACACACACACACACACACACACACACACACACACACACACACACACACTCTTTGGTAACTCCAGTTAGCCTCAGCATATTTTTTAGTGTGTGTGTGTGTGTGTGTGTGTGTGGACCAGAGTACCCAGAGGAAACCCCATGATGACATGAGGAGAACATGTAAACCCCATACCCACAGAACCCTGGTGGAGACTGGAAGGTGCCACCCCCACATGTAAATAAATACTATAAATAGTTATGTTAGTCTAAATCCTCGTATTCCTTAGATTACTTTTACATTAGACCTTTCAGCTAATCTTCTGTATTCCCCGTATCATGGGATGCATTACGCTATAATGCTTTGTCTTGCGTAGCTTGCATGTAATCCCACAGTATATCAGGACATCATGAGCTCCAGCCTCACTCTTTACAGTATATCTTTGTTTTAATCATGTGCATTTAAAGGAAACTGCACTTTATCTGGACAGAAATTGAACAGAAGTTAATTAAATGATTAGGAACAAATCCTGAGAAAATGTAAAGTTGTAACCTTCACTCTTAGTACAGAGAGATAGGTTCCAAAGCCCGGGAGAAAGGACTGCTAATGGGCAGCATGCACACTGATTGGCTGTTGTACTGCTGCCCTTCTCCATGGTTTATTGCTGCTCCTGTCCGATGATAAGCAGTGATTTTCTCTAGCCTGCATTAGTGGCCCCTTTCCAAGGGTTCAGGCTTCAGTGGAAGGTTAGGGGAAAATAAATCACTGTAATAGCACTGATGCATTCTAAACACCGGCAGACACATGCCAAAAATATCTATCCCTGCCCATTGTATCTGACAGCATGCAGCCTATTATCTCCTGTTATGGTAGGTATAAAGTTCAGTCAATAAGCATTGAATCAAAGTAAATGAGTTTGTTTACTTCTTTCCTGGAAATGTCTTCCATCAGAAGTATATTTTTAAAAAGTATATAAAAAAAGACATTGATTAGGCAATTACATGAATCTGATATAATGCAAAAAATGTTTGGAAATGTTAAGAAAAATGTCACTTTTGCAAAGTTTCTCCCCTCTGCTCTCATTCACCCAGCGCTCAAGGCTGATACAGTAGCTTTGCCAAATACCTGACAGGTGGATGAACTAAATTCAATTTACTATGCACTGATATTCTGCAAAACCACACATTATGAATAGCAATTACAGAAGACAATCAATATGTACTAATTCTATGCCTCATATGTACTGAATAACACGCCACTACTATTTAAACGTGTCCTTCCCCACTCGTCTGCTTCTTCCGTGTGCCACATTCCCTCGTTAACCCTGCGTGGAATCCCCGTGTGATCAGCACGTTTCTTGTTGTTGTCATTAGTCTTCTGTATATCTGTATGCCAACCTGCGTTGCTACCTGTTCATGTGTGTCTACTTCAATTAAACCTCCATAGGTGGAAATTTCAGGTCCAGAAAGTCCAAATTCAGACCAAGATTTTGTTTCAACCCACCAGTTGAGTACTATGAGACTCTTTATGCTCTGCTGGTTGATTGAAAGTAAATCATGGTCTGGATTTTTACTTTCTGAACCAGAAATTGCCACCTCTATAAACCCCACATTTCTCCGACTCTTGGCATCCAGCACTTCTGTCTGTGCTCTGGGCGCCTTCCTGCATGACAAAAAGGGCAAATACTGCTAAAGTTGGGGATATGGTTAAGTGTCAGACATATACCCGTGAACCATTTATTGACCAATAACAACATAAAATCAATAAAATGGCCTGGTTGGTATAGGACTTGTTATAGGGCAATATGCTGGTTTAGAGGAAAGTGAATTACCTGACACCTATATACTGAATAAGCAAATGGTTACTGTCAACTTCTTGTGTTTCCTTAAAAGAAAAAGATGATAAATATTGATAAAACACAAAAATGTGCTTGAAAATGACAGTGAAGTAAATAATAAAGGCGAAAAAAAGAATAAGAAAAAAATATAGGGAAGTGTAATGCGTTCACTTGAGAAAAAATAATTCTGCTCTGTTTTTCTGAATTAACGAGATAATTATCTCAGAATTTCTGAATTAATGACATAATTATCTCGGAATTTCCGAGATAAAGTTTTTATATAAAAAAAAAATACGCTGTTTTTCTGAATTAACGAGATACGGTTTTTATGTTAAAAAAAAGCTCTGTTTTTATGAATTAACCTCAAAAACTCCCATTTCGCCTACTTTAGAGCAATGTCACTCATTAGATTAATACAGTTTTATTTTGGTTTGGGTTTGAAACTACGGAAGCGTATTGCGTTCACTTGAGGAAAAAATATTCTGCTCTGTTTTTCTGAATTAACGAGATAATTATCTTGGAATTTCTGAATTAATGACATAATTATCTCAGAATTTCTGAGATAAAGTTTTCATGTAAAAAAATACGGCGTTTTTCTGAATTAACGAGATACAGTTTTTATGTTAAAAAAAAACACTCTGTTTTTCTGAATTGGTCTTTGTCAGCCGATGTCACACTCGGACAGCACCTTAGATTAATCCAGTTTTATTTTGGTCTGGGTTAGAAACACTAGGAAATACTCGCAGCTTTAATTTACATAGACGGCATTGTTATTAGTGTGTCAACTTTGCGCAGGTCTTGCGGTTGTTCAGACGGAAAGCTCATTCTGATCTGCAGAACATGTGTTTCTCCAGGACCAGTTAGACCACTATGGCATGCTTCACGGATACAAGATGATGCATCTGAAATGCATTCAGGCTGGCCATGTGGTTTCTTAAGAGACAATCAGACCATGTATTTTCTAATGAAAACTGTATCTGTGTTTGCACTGTCTGATTCGCCATTTTGAGTGTATCGCGTATGTAAACACATTTGGCTAACAAACTTAATGTTTCGTATTCAGTGTTTTTTTTCTCTACAAAAATGTAACGTTTTATGGAACTTGGACACAATGTCATTGGACATAACTTGATTGGTAATGTTTAAAATAAAATATAAACGGCAAGCAGGACACAGGCTCGGTATACAATGAATTTATACAGATCCTTCCAGGCATCATGTAAAACATTAGAAAGCGTACTTGCAAATGTTTCTATACTTAAACAATAGTTGGGCATTGGTTTGTCAGGGCACACAGTGACAACCTTATCCAGCACTGCCGCTTATAATCCATGCATGTGAATATACATATACATGCAGTGATACACTTGTCATTACAGTTTTGCTGTTTACTTACCTTTAAAAAGCATTCACACACCACTTTAACACGAGCATATTAATCTATTTCTGCTGCCCTCCATAGTAAGGCTAGTCTAACCAATGTGAAAATACCAACTTTAGAAGACAAAAAATGCATATTCAGTAATATTACTCAAACAAACAAACAAAAAAAACATATTAGTTGCCTTTATGAAAATACCAAGAGCAAACATGCATGAAGATATCGTGTTGAAAGTCATCTCCTTCTGTCTCATTGCTGCGACCCAGGCCACTACCCGACGCCTCTTCGTTATCTCCGCTACCTGATGTCCATATCCTCTTTTCAAAGTGGGAAACCGAAAAAATCTCATGTTGTAGTCCACCTTTTTGCCATTTCTACCATGTGACTTAGTATGACAGCCTTTCCCATAGCGTCTCATCTTACAAGAAATAATGCCGACGCAAATACACACTCATGCGTTGTACACAACCAAAATGGCGATACCATCAATGACAATACACTGTGGCTACAGCGAGTGTGACGTTGGCTGACAAAGACCAATTTTTTTTATTACGTGAAAACCGTATCTCGTTAATTCATAAAAACAGAGCGTTTTTTTACATGAAAACTTTATCTCAGAAATTCCGAGATAATTATGTCATTAATTCTGAAATTCCGAGATAATTATCTTGTTAATTCAGAAAAAGAGAGCGTATTTTTTTTACATGAAAACTGTATCTTGTTAATTCAGAAAAACAGAGCGTATTTTTTTTTACATGAAAACTTTATCTCGGAAATTCCAGATAAATACATAAAATACTGTATAATCGTTCACCATTTTTCCCCTATTTATTCATGTTGTTTTTTGGTTCAGTCCAAAGATTCCTACAATATTTTCATGTTCAGAGTGTTTTGCCATTCGTTCCCTTTTGGAATGATTCCGCCTTCTATAAGCATATATTAAAACAGCCCGCTGGTGTGTTCTTTTTGCGTCTGAAAGCTGCGCTGTTCTTTTAAGGGTACAATGGAGGGGTAATCATCTCCTCAGTGCTGCCAGATAATGATACTCTCACCTTCACGTATCCATGACTGCTGCTGCTTCCTCAGCTTAATTTGTCACAGACTCCTGTGGCTGCTGCTGCTGGCAGCCACTTCAAAAACAAAAGGATAATAATTAATAGACATAAATTGCTTCTTTTATCGTTAAGAAAGTCGTGTGATTATAAATAGGTGTGATGCTGTTGAGGACGTGTTGAAATAAATGTTTGAAATTTGCATTTTGGCTCCAGATGAGAATTGCTGCTGTGGAATCGGCAGACAGAAGCATGAGATACCAGGCTGGGATAAACAAGTATGACGTATACCGGGGACAATGTTTTTCTTTTCAGGGGTTGACGGATGGGGGCCTTAAAGTGCTCTCCATGACACAGACGGGAAGCATGGAAATAAAACAGAGCCACTTGGACAAGGAAGGAAGTCAATAAAAATTGTGTTTGGGCAGTGGTGTCAGAGAGAGAGCGGTGACAGGAGGCAGGGTAGGAATGGGGATTTGGGCAGGTCTATTGGGAGATAGAGAGAGAAAACTAAGCAAAAAAACAAGGAGCAGGTGGACAGCAGTAAGCTCTGCACCTGCGTCTGCCTTCCTGAGATGATCTCTCTCCTCCCCAATCTCATGAATAGTCTTCTCCCAGCCAACTAACTAGGCAGCCTGATCGCCACAAGGGGGCCCAAACAAAGTCATGAAAATAAAAGAAGAGAGGTTGAAGTCACATTGTTATGTGTGCTGAGTTGGTGGAGCACACAATTAAATCATACCCATTCACATCAGAGAAACGAACGCAATCATAACCAATTTTGTTGTAGCCAGCCAAGGACAGCAAACACAGTAAGGTTGATTGAGTCATCGGAGCACTCCACATGCTTTTGGTTTGATAATACGTGGCAGAAATAAGGACCTTCCAGGAAGCTTTGTAAAGAAAGCAACAGGAGATATCGTGGATAAACAAGGAAGAAGGTGGTGTTCTTTTTGCAGTTTGACACACAACACACTGGTTGTGTGAACTATTAAACTGGAAATGCTGCAAACTTATTTCATCACTGCAATCCATCTACCGATTTTCTGAAACCACTTATCCTATTCGGGGGGGATTCCAATGCCTATTCTAGAGGCAATGGGCACATGGCAGGGAACAACCCAGGATGGGGCACCAGCCCATCACAGGGCACACACACACTCACAATTTGGTAATTCCATTTAGCCTCAGTATGTTTGAAGAAATAAGGTGCAAATCGTTTACCTTGTTGATTAAAAATGAGTTGGATGACAGCTAACAGAGTCAATATCACTATGAAGTGCCTTTGAGAGTTCTTCATTTCCAAAAGAAAATGCAGAGACGTTCCGTTTATCCTCATATTAATTATAGTATATTAAGTTGACCTTATGCTGTTAGAAATGCATGATAGTCAAGCACCTCTTATAAATTAACTGCAAGTAGGCAATGTATGAACAAATTGCAAAATATGCCTACCCTGTCATAGAGAAAGTAAAAAAGTGCAGTAAATACATTTCCATTACATAGTGATTATAAAATGTACATTTTATTTTGTCCCTTTCACAACACCATATTTTAGTTAATAGGAAAATGTTTCCATAATCAAAGCAAAGTTTTTGTTTCCATATGAAATCTGCAATCATAGCACTTTGTTTTTAAAATAAAAATTAGTAACAGACTGTCATGTCCTGTCTGCCTGTCCCTCTCGTTCTCTCACCTGTTGCTTGTTTTGTCTTATCTATCATTTCAGCCCTCGTGTGGATTACTCCAGGTGCCTCTCATCTGCTCCTTCGTTGGTGGTGTTATAAAGTGCCTTCCGGTCATGTGCTCCTCAGTCCAGTTGTTGATGTTGCTACCTGTGTATGGGCTCCAGAGTTTGTACCAAGCTTTCTGCCCTATCTGGACCTCATCTCCCTGTTTTGACCCCTCGTGATCTTTTGTGTTTGCCCTGTATTAGTTTTGGTTTTTCCTAATAAAGCCCCTTTTGTTCCTTCTTACATCTTCCTCATCCTCACCTCCTTCCATATCCTGTCTCTGGTCAAACTTTCAAACAATGCTATTTGTTCCTTACTTGTTTATAAAGAAATCACTAACTTGTGAAAATAATTTGTTTTTTTTCATAAAGCTTGATGAGAGTTTTTCTGTTAAAACACCATCTTCAGAACACTGCAAAAAATACATCGTGCCACTTATTTATTAAGATTATCAGTGAAAAAGTGGTTTTAACTTACAATGCTGGTAATTTTAAAAGACGGAATGATTGAATAAAAAAGACTGTAGTTTTCAATTACTGTTTTGTGGGTAGAATCAATTCTCTACATTTCTGTAATTGCTGTCTCACATTTTTCCAGTCGGCTCTGATGAAAGACATTAGGCAAAGTATCTGCCCAACACGGGGACCTGGTCAAAAGAACCTGTTCATGCCATTGCAGTTCATATACTTAACTTTCACACTTTGTCCTTCCTCATCCATAATGACACATAGACGACCTCCATTGTTGTAATTAACAACAAGTCACTCTCCAATGTGCTTCAACTCAATTATTTCTGGTCTCCTGTGGTCACCTGGTGTCTGTCCACATGCTGGGGACTGATCAGATGAAACAGGAACATCAGCAAGGGTGACCTCCTGAAGTCTAAAGCAGGGGCAAACCAAAACACCTTCCTCCATTTCACTCAGACATGAAATGACTCTGTACCTCATCTGGTCGGTCATCAACCTGATGGCTTGATGGATTCTCATTGTGCTTTTTGTGGCAGCTATTGCAGATACTTAAAGTGGGATCAAACAAAACACAACTATACACAACTTTATCTTTGACCACAACACATGAAATACAATCACACCTGAAACAGAATATTAATCACAGTGTATTGAAGACAATCTGCAATATATGATTAGATTTTACCCCAAGCCCCTCCCTCCTGCCCAAAACAATAAACGAAACAAACCGGGGCAGATGAACTAGGGGGCACATTTCAGCTTCACACTAACCCCTCCCTCTGAAAAGTCCAGTCAAACATTTCCTTACAATCCGCTGACCACTTTGCCTAAACTTGGCTTGCCAATCTTGCCATCTTCAGGGCTGTATTTTTTACAGGTAATGAAATTCATTATATGTACTTTGTTTTAAATATTTCAATCTGCTTTAATTACACAGGGAAAAGATAATTTGATTCCAGTATCACCAAAATAGTCCATATTGCCCTCTCGTACTACAGTACGGTAAACTAAATCTACTGTTATACAGGAGGGGTAGACAGGGTGAACCAGGCATTCAG
>JABFEA020000029.1:10628331-10638543 GCA_019775915.2 Cyphomyrus plagiostoma
ATAAATCCACAGGTGCAAACCCATAAATTGAGAAATAAGTGCTGTGGTGTCTTAATTTTTTCCAGAGCTGTATGTTCATGAGTATTTCTGGAATTTCTGAGAAAAGTTTCATGCATAAAATGAAATTAACAGGTTTTCTTATTGTAAAACCAATCTATATTTAAAACCGAATCCAAATTTTGAGGCTGCATGATGTATTACCTAAGTTTCACAGATAGTAAAATGAAATTATGGAATATGCATTCCCCTTATTGAAGTTCCTCGTATTTGTTACTCTGATCTTCTTTTATCAATGTAGGCGAATACAAGTTTGTCTCTGCGACGTATCGCCTCTTCAAGATCCCGAGAAGTGCTCCAAGCACAGGGTGTCTCGTCATATACAATGGGAACATCACTGGGTTTGAGGATTCCCTGACTTTTGACGCCTACCATGCATTTAAGGTTTGAGTTTTCACTAGCTTGTTCTAGTATTATTTAGTATTTATGTGAACAAAGGAATCAAATTAAATCCTTCTGTTATCAGGAACCTTCACAGGAGAACAGTGGCCAGTATAAACCTCCTGCATATTGTACAGGTGAATGCAGTGGTTCCCGTTGATGGAGAGCTGGCCAGCATCCTGAGGACATCTAGGTTTGCTGAAGAGTTTAGCTTCCAACCTTGCCTGGCAGATCAGCCAAGCTCTTCATGTGTGGGCCCAAAGGTTGGTGCTGGTGAAAGATATACTTGTAATGTCCTTGAAGGGCTTCCAGAGTATTACCAGAAGCTCTAAGAGCGTACTGTTTCTATGCAACATAAAGGGAGGTCACACCAATAATGTACCTACTAAGACTCATTCTTGATGTTACGGTTGTGGAGCTCACCAAAGAGGGATTTTTGAACTATGTTTCAGTGGCCTCCTCGAATTTTTTCACGAATCAAATGGGTTTTCAGAAAAGTATCCTTTGTGCAAAAAATTCAAGGCTGTGGACAGTTAGATAGCGTTACCTCAGATTAAGCTGGAGTTCGGACAGTTAAAGTTCCCAGAAAGACTCAAAAACTGGGATTGGCTGATCGTTTCCAAGACAACCTGGCATAATGAAAATGCAGCTTTGCTATCCAGCACTTGCTTCCCCATTTCTTGAGCTAAACCTAAGGTGAAAGATAGAGGTGGAGCATCTTCTTTTTCTGAGGGCGAGGGGACAGCTGAACAGGGGTATGTTTCCCAAAAGCACAACTGCAATAGCAGCGATAGCAACTTTCATAGTTAGAACTATGCGACTGAATGGTTCCAACTATATAAGTTGCTAATGGGACCTGTACCCCAGGATGCTTCACTGAAATAAAGTAAATAGGTATGTGGCAATGCTGTTTCTGCTTAAATGGTGACACACATCAATCCATTTTATCCCTGCTGAAACCAGACCAGCAGGATAGTGATCCAGAAAAGGCCATGAGACGTATAATAATAATACATCCAATCATATCTGCATCAGTTAATGCATACTTTATAATTTCTGAATATTTCATACAATTATATATGATATTGCATTCATTAATATATTTAATTTACATACATGCAATGTACATGCATGCAAGATATAACTGTTGTGAGAGTTTTTACTTTTCAAATTTTTGCATGGAGAGGTCATGAATAGTTTTTTGTAGTGAAAATCCAACTCCTGACATTTTTAATATATATACTGTATATATATATATATATATATATATATATATATATATATATATAATATGAACCAAGTACACCTGAAAATCTTGTCTTACCTATGAGATACAGCTGCAGTCAGTTTAAAAGATGTGAGAATCCAAAATACATAGTAGATAAGTGATTATCATGTACACCAGAGGGCAAATGTGATTATGGTAACACTTTCTATGAATGCCAGCTCTATAAGAATCTACCAATACATTCATATCATAATGCGTAAAGCATTATAAACATGGCTTATAAATATGTATTTATAAAAAAAGGCACAACACGTTATAATGCATTAATAAAGCATTATAAACATGGCTATACATATTTATAAAAAAGGCATAACACATTATAGCCATGTTGATTATGCATAATGAATGCTTTATCCCACCAGTAAAGTACCACAGATATCTTCAGAATACAGGACAAAGCATTCTTAATTCTCATACAGCCATTATAATGCATTATGGAGGTATCTACAGTGCGTCACAGATGAGAGTTACACTGGAGCTTATGAAGTATTATAATCAACACTGCAATGCCTTATGACTGTCAATAGAAGATGCTGTAATGCTTTATTAATACTGACCATTTTAATGTATTACGAAGCTATCTATAATGCATTGTAGATGACAGTTTTAAGTAAAAAGGTATTGCATTGAACAAACACAGTATATTTCCTTAAAAAACAACGGAGACTTCAATAGTCGATTTCAGTCAATTTTGCAAGTAATATTTGAAACTAAAATCTTGAAAATGGAACCATCCATCTATTTCCAATACTCGCTAATCTTATGCAGTCTCGCAGTATTGGCAATCCAATACTGATTTTAAAAGCGTTTTCACAAAAACCCAACACTTTCAAGTATACTTAGTTCAGAACTAGCCAATAGCTTGTCATTCAATGACTTGACAGCCCATATTATGCTAGCAGCTATAGCTATGCATGTTGGGCATTATGCTATCGCTCAGGTATAATTGCCCCACTTTCCTAACATTATATTTCCAAAACTCATTCACCTTGAAAGGGAAAAAAATCTCATAGTGAGCTGTATAACAAGGCAACCTCTATCAGGTCCATCCATATTTCTATTTCAAGATCTGTCAAAGCAGCGGGCATCCTGGGCATAATGACCAACAGCTATCAGGCTTTGCCGTTTTGCGGCCTCTCAACAGATGAGGTCTTTCTATTTTTCTCTGTAAGACACCAGACACTCTGACCAAAATTGTGTGCACTCCTGATTTTTCAGCCGGGCCACACATATTACGCCAGTGTTATTATAATAGTACAAAGGGGAAGTAATTAATCTGAAGAATCAATTATTTATGTGTTTTTCACTGCATTGTAACCCAGTGGACATATTATACAATCAATACATTTCAGCAGTTGAAGATGAACTGTTGTTTTCATTGTTGTTATCTTCTAGACTGTATATTTTGATTTTGAACACACCTTGAGATACAAGACACCCAATGCAACATTGAAATGCCTAGAGCAAGAGAAACACTCCATTATCTTCATGAATATTGTTCATGCTTCTCCTGAGGACGCAGCTGATGATGTCTGAGACTCTTTACTTTCTCTGTCTCTCTGAGGAAGAAAAGGGAAAAAAACATGCAGTCAAGTCACTTCTGTGAGAGTTAGCATGTCTGTGTTATCTGTTGTGTTTTCCCGTTGGGGTGAACTAGAATATTTAAATCCACAAACTTAAGAGAAAAAAAAATTACTGTTTAAGGCATAAAAATTATATTAATTAGTCGCAAAACTATTTAAAGCATTTCTGTAAAACAAAGAATGACCAACATTATCTTCTAGAAGAAAGAAAATAAACTCTGTTGTTTCCCCATTTTTGGCAGTTTATGTTCATGTCAAGTTATGTTCACATATTCATCTGAACTTAAACACCTTGGACACAACATTCTGTGTTTATGAAACTGAATCCATCAGATCGTTCCCTTAGCTGAATATCTGTCAAGGCAAGCAAAGTCACAGTTCCATTCGTCTGGCTCGTTATTGCACAGAAACCAAAGATTTAAAATTAAACTTATAAAAAGAAATGCATAAGTAATGAAAAGAGGAAAAACAGATTAGGTTAATCTTCTAGCATCTTTCACAGCTAAATTCCCAGTCGCAATTATAAATGAAAAAAATAAAATGTACAGTGCTTGGGGAGCAAAGCAGATATAACAGCGATTTAGCGTCATTAAGTGTTCATTTTGCCGAGTCGTGACCCTGTTGCCATCAGAAAAACACTGGGGCGATACTATGTTTCACATTTATAATGCATCCAATGAAGAAAATCCCTTCCAGGAAAATTACACAGGGAATGCCTTCGCCTCAGAGCAGGATTCTGCATTATAGAGATTCATTAGCAGGAAGTGCTGTTGAGTCCCAGTCTGAGACCTTACCGTGTCTTGGTTCTGCTGCCAACCCTGAGCTCAAATAATTCGTTTCATAATGCATTCGGGGTATAAGACAGCGTTCAGTTGTTAATGCAATGCTTCCATAATTGTCCTTTTAATTAATGAATACAGCTGCATACTGTATCTTATTGACTCAAATAAATGGTACAGTATATCAGGAAGTCTGATTTAGAAATGATTATTATGTATCAGTTTTATTATTAACTGCATTTAGCAAAACACCTTCTTTAGTCATCATTTGCTTTTAGGTCATAGGAGTATTTAGTACCAATTCTCCTAGTACCAGTTCTTTACACACAAGAATGTTTATACTTAATGAGCACTTATTCTGATGTTTTCGTCTCAAGTTAATGATAGGGTCTGTCATTTATATATGATCATGCTGTGTTTTCATTGGCTCTATGGGCAGTATTAATTTCAAAGTAAGTCTTCACATACTATACCTTGTTTGACTGACAACTCAGACTTTACTGTGGATGTTTTCCATTATTAGTTATAGGAAAATATATAGTGAAACTCTGGTTCTTGTTTTTTTTTTACATGACCTTGCCTAGTTTTTACATATCAAACAGAAACTCTGTACTGTGACATAAAAAGGACACTGATAAAAGCTTGAGGTCCTTGGTAGGACTCCAGTAAAACAGCGTAAACCATCAGAGTTTGGACCCCATCTTCATTATGATGAAAATGACACCCAAAGCTCAAACCTTGAAAGACAGGAGGACAGAAAACGAGGAAACTAAAACTGAGGCAAAAAAAATGGCAGGTAAAAGAAAAAGCTGAGCAGTGATTTTCTTAGCGCGGGTGTAGTGACCTGGAGCAACAGCCAGGACAGATTCAAAATACACTTTAAAATCCTTTTAAACCCTCACAGCGCAGAGTGGGAGGAGAATAACAGGCTAAAAACAGTGTGACCACAGTTAAAGTGCTCTTTCTCGAGAATTAGTAGACTCTGCAACTGGTAGGTGGAGCAGGTCCCACCGATTCTGCCGTCTTAGTCAGAGCTCTTTGCTCCAGCTGAGGGCCCATAAAAAGAGACACTCATACATAAACTGTATGTTTAATACACTGTTCAGGCATCACTGTGTTTAATTCACATTTCAAAAAACAAAATGCTGTCTACATTACAGTCATGCGGCACATAATAACGTTTCGGTCAACAACTGAGCACATGTACAATGCTTGTGCCAGAAGATTATGCTGTTATGAAGTTGAAAAATTCCTATCGCCAAGTGATGTTGCAGCTGTCATAATGTTGCAGTGTAACGCATTACTCACGTGTTTGTGGCGATATTGGAGTAAACAAACCTACTGCGCTACACTGCAAGTCATATAAAATTGTAGTACATGCACTTATGTGCAGTAAATGATACTTAATAACAATAATAAACAGCTGTGACTCATTTATGTATTTATTATACTGTAGTTTTAATCATTATTTTACAGTGTACTCTTTCTTCTTATAGAAATCAAAGAGTTTACTGTAGCCCAGGTGTGTAGTGTCCTGTGCTATCTAGGTTTGTGTATGTACACTCTATGATGGTTTCACAGTGACAAAATTGCCTAACGATGCAATTCTCAGAAAATATCGACTATCAGAATCGGTGCCCGTCTGGCCCTGTGTCATGCGTGTTCTCCCCATCTGGCCAGCAGGTGTCACTGGTCATCCCGTTTGGTGTTACCCCAGTACGTTTCCCTATTCACCATATGGCTTAACAGGTCAAGTGGTAGGCCACCATTTATATTTCCCTTTTGTTGTGGGTTCAACGCTGGTCAGCCTCAACTAATTATAACATTTACTTTGTGGTTTTTCTTGGTTTGTTTGTGTTTGTAGTATGTTCGGGTTTCCTTGGTTTTGTTTTCCTTGGTGTTTGGCCCTTTTCTGTATATGATTGCCCCCCACCTGTTCCTTGTTTCCCCCCAGTCCTCTGTGATTGGTTAATTGGTTATTATTGTCACCTGTCCTTCGTGTAGTCCTGTTGTTATTGTACTTAAGTGCCTGCTTTTATTCTGTTCTCCAGTCAGTTGTTGTGGTTGTTATTCTGTATGTTAGTTCCTGCCTCATTAGTGTTCTAGTCCTTGCTTGGTTCCCACATGTCTTCCTAGTTATAGTTTTAGTAATAGTTTTCCTTGTGGTTTGGTTTAGTTAGTTCTTGTTTTTCCTGTTTTGTTTTTGACCCTTCATGGTCCCTATATTTTCTGGTTTCCCTTTTGTGTTTTGTTTGGTATAAGAAAACCTTCCTTGTTTGAGAGCTGCTACGTGAATTGTCCTTTCCTTCATCAAACTCCACCATAACAATCCCTGTCATTAAGCAACACATGATTGTATTTCATAGTTGCATCAGTGTGTCTACTAAACTTTAGCTACTTAAGTTAAATCTGTCTAGATTTTCCCAGTCCCTGAGCAGGAAACACAGAAGATACACAGATGGATGTTTAGCTTTCAGGTTGCATCAAAAAGCCAGTACATAATAATTCACCCACCGATCTTAAAATAAAACCTCCTTCCAGAGGATTATAATGAGTAGTAACAGTTTTTTTCTTGCCTGGTTTGCTTGTAAGATTTGCTGTAAGCTGGATGGTGAACAGGACCACATAACACAAATGCATAAGAGAATGCAATCGATTTAATTCTCCTACAGGTTTAACAGAACCGTGGAAAGGAAAAAAGCAAAAGGCAGGCATTTGGCTTCAGCACAAAGAGAAATGGGCCTTAGGGATTGGGATAGAGCACAGCTGGATACAGGTTGAGGCAGGCTGAATCAAGTTAGGCTCTCACTGCCTTCCTTCCTCCTTCCTTACTCTTTAAGTATGACCAACCATCTTCCTACTTCCCAGTTCTGTAGACACAACCTGCAGGAAATAATCCCCAGTATGGTACAACCTTCAATTTTTATGCAAAGTGTTACCAAAATCTGTCACATCAACCCTCGCACCTATACCTCTCGGTTTCTATATCCAGTCTATTTCCCTCATTGTCCATTTATTTCAGTGTTTCACTTTAGATTCCAGCTTTGTCGTTCCATTTGTTTATTCCTCTCTCTTTTGTTTATGAATGATTGTTTATCATTCATTAGCAATACTACATAGTATTTAGTGAACTTGTAAATAGAAATAATGAAAATGATAATGAGCCACGATAGTGGTAGCACTGCTGCCTCACATCTCCACGCTTAGGGTATTTGGATCCCGTCTCTATCCTTCAGCATTTGCATATCCTCCCTGTGTTGCGTGTGCTTCCTCTGGGTACTCCAGTCTCCTTCTGCAGTCAAAAGGCATGCAGGTAGGCTAATTGGTGTCTCTAAAATGGTGGTGTGCGTGTGTGTGTGCGTGCGTGTGTGTGTGTGTGTGTGTGTGTGTGTATTACGTTTGTATTGCATTGTGGGGACCAATAGTCCTGAAAAGTGCAATAAAAACCTGTCATTTTGACATGGGGGGGGGCATTTTTTCAGGTCTCCTCAAAGATCTGTGAGTGCAATCAAAAAACTACAAAAGCCTGAAGTCTGTTTTTGGTTATTTATGGTTAAGGTTAGGGCTGGATAGGGGTTAAGGTTATCATGTTGGTGTTAGAGTTTTCCACATAGAAATGAATGGAGAGTCCCCACAAAGATATAATTACAAACATGTGTGTGTGTGTGTGTGTGTGTGTGTGTGTGTGTGTCATTTGAGTTGGGATGGGACGTCCTGCGTCCCTGACTTGAATTAGCAGTTAAAAGATGGATAAACCCTCCTATTAGTTAAAAGCTTGTACTTGTATTTTAAATAACTAGCACATTGCTTTGTCGGTTAGCAAAATAAGGCCACACAATTAAAAAAATAAATACATTAAGAAATATGTACTTCATTAAATTTAATATCATATAATTATGTTTATAAGCATAATAAAAGTCAAAGGCAAAAATGTCACCGGGAACGCCTTCCATGGTTCGTGTCCAGGGATCCCAGTGCTTCCAGGCAAGGCATCTTCTGGGGTCCTTGGATATGAGTTCAGTGTGAATTCATACCTTTTTGTTGTCACATTTCACTTTAGCACTGTTATATGTGTCATTTGCTTTGAGAATGACAATCACAATGACCTACTCTTTAAACTCGATAACGTCCCATTGGAATGTTTCACTTTGTGATTCCTTAGTTGAATGTACATTTGTTTCTTCAGAAATCCACCTGTTAATGTTGCCATGATGGGGAAGAAAATGTACAGAGCATGAACTTCAGAAGACTGTGATGATTTCACAGCAAAGAAAGTCATTGGAAAGATTCTGATTTTGTGCACACTACATCAGTATAACAATGAAACAGATCCATACCCCAAATGTATAAAGTAGAAATTGAAAAGTTTCACTACCACTTTCAGTTTAACATAGATGTATTCCTGATGAGTGAAGGCCAGACCAGTCCAAAGTCGGGCATGAGAACATGGTAAATACGCTGGCCTAAATTGACTTAGAAATAGAAATGAAACTGTAGAGCAACAATTCAGTTTCTGTCCAATAACCTCATCACTGTCAAATCACTGTCAACCAAAGCATCATCTTTACACCTCAATTTTGCCTTTGAGAAACCATGAGAAACTTATTTGATATTAATATTTATTAATTTATCTGACAAACTGACTTACTATTTTTGTAAGCTCCCTGAGATTTGAACCCACAACCAGTAAAATATGTGTGCACTGCTCTACGTGTGGAGCTACAGGAAAACTAAGAACTCCTAGAACTGTAGAAAAAAATTAAAGAAAACATCCAAGGGAAAAAAGGTGAGTTAAGAGCAAAGGATTTAAAGCAGATGAGAAAACACACAATAAAAATTGCAAATAAGAGAAGGGAATCCTAAAGGAAAGATAAAAATGTGCAAAAGGTTCTTGTAAAGGGGTGAGATGGAAGGGGTGAGAGAAAGGTGAAGGAACTAAAATCCCAGTTCAATTAAAAAATGCTTTATTTATCACAAAGGGAAACTATTATTATTATTATTATTATCATTTTCCATTTCTTCATGTATTATCTCTGTAAGGTGCCGGTACACTGATTGACAGGCTCCCTGACCAATCAGTAACAAGCACGTGATGACCAGTGGGTACATACCCTTTCCATTTTCAGTGCCATTAATGTTGTAGTGTTTTCGCTTTTGCTGGTGTGTTTTTGAATTTGCTGGTGTGTTTTCGCTTTTGCTGGTGTGTTTTTGAATTTGCTGGTGTATTTTCGCTTTTGCTGGTGTGTTTTTGAATTTGCTGGTGTGTTTTTGAATTTGTTGGTGTGTTTTGCCCTTCAGGGCTTCCGTAAGGAATCCCCCGGCACTCCACACACAGTAACTCAAAAAGAAACAAAACAATTAATAAACGCAAATAAGTACTTAACACATTATTCCACAGTTAACTAAATGTGTGTGCATCCTCTAGTAAACTAGTTAGCCTAAATGTGTTAAGTAAAGACATACATAAACAAAATTGTTGAATATCAATTACCAATATTCTGGAATTTAAACTAAACAAACTCAAACATAAAATGACAGATAACCATGAATGATGCCTCCTGGCCTTCAAATTGGCTGTGTGACTGTGGGGGCAGCCATCACAGTGGTAAATCATGAATTCCTTTAAGATACCAGGAATGTCTGAGACTTGTAATACAACTTTACACAGTCAAAAAGAATTAATGTTGATGATCATCAATGGCAAATATTAAATGATGGAACAAAGATCAAGCACAGCTGGAAGGAATATCCAAAAAACTATTATAGTAAAGACATCAAAAACCAAGATACATTTAATGAGGTCTGCTACATGGAATAACATCAATAAGGAAAGTGGAGGTCAGATTAGCGCTGAGATCACTGCTAAAAGGAAGGTATCCCAATGGACATATTATAAGCAACTGAAGGGGAATCCATCAAAATGATGATTAAATTATGCCAAAAATATATGATGTAGCTCTTCAGTATGCTGACACAGACAAGAACCTGTGACCCTGGATCCCTTTAGGCCTGTATTTTAGCTAATCTCAAGGAGAACCTGGATACCTTTTAGGCCTGTATCATAGCTAATCTCAAGGGACCCTGGATCCCTTTAGGCCTGTATCATAGCTAATCTCAAGGGACC
>JABFEA020000029.1:10640671-10652198 GCA_019775915.2 Cyphomyrus plagiostoma
CTCCCCAAACGAGCTTGATGGGCCGAATGGCCTCCTCTCATTTGTATAGTTCTTATGTTCTTATGTTATGTGTAATATTTTCTACTTTTTGTGTATAATGCACATACATTTAACACTATTTTGATAAACATCCAAGAAACCAATGGTATTCTTTCCTGGTTGTAACAGAATCCCAGAATTAATAGCTACTGCGACATTATAATGGTTGTTAATGGCCTGTGAGTATCACACAGGTGGTTTTAGGGTAATGTGTTCTACATCCTGCATGGTGTGTGATATTTGGCCGAGCCATTTGGAGCTCAGGTAATTTTGACACTCTATGAACACCCTGTGGCTGGTATTTTGTGGATACAGGCCAGACAATGAATGAAATAAAAATGTAAATTTGTATTTTTTTTTATTTTTTAAATGCAATAGTTAAATACAGTGCAATATGTAAAGGACAGTAAAGTGTTTTTCTCAATTTCCGGCTATTGTCATGAACAACATGTAATTAATGCGTAAAATCTGAATAACGTAAAGATCGCCATCCACATAAGGTACCTTGATCAGTAACTGGGGGTCATTGGACCCATTTATCTTCTAGCTCAACAGGGGGAAAATGCTTTTAATGTGATTTCAGCAAATAACCTGGGGAAATCCTTCACCATCTATCATAATAAAGTGACTTTGTCAAAGTGCAGTAAAGCTCAGTTTTTTTCTATCAACCCTAAATTATTTTTTAACCTGTGTTAAATGATATTATTTTTCACTTCCTATCGTTTTATCTCCACCATATGTTAGGTATACTATAAGGTCCAAGGCTCATTATGATGCAGCTTTAGTTCTGTTTTTGGAACAAATCATAGATTATCTTAATCAAGCAGCTCAATGCTCATGCATGTAAACCGTCTATTGGAACTAATACATGGCAAAATCATGTTAATTTTATGTGCGTTAATATTATCAATTGATTAAAAAGTTTAGCTCAACATTTCCCATCATTTCCTTCATGCACCAGTTAAGTAGAATAACATCTAACTGTAATTTTCTTAACATCCCAGCCTGATTTGGGAAATTTGATTAAATTTGAATGTCAATGTATGGGTCTAACACAATTCATTTCTGACCAAACAGTAGGGCTACATCATCAACTTTAATATCTGCAGAAACCCCCTGGTTAGACTCCACTTTGACAGCTCCTTGCTGGTGAGAGGTGGCCGCAACTGCATGATCTCTGTATTTTCCAATGTACGAAATGAGGTACGGTGATGACTTCGATCCAGGGAAGAGACAGACTCCGAAATGCAGGGGAAGGGTTTATTTAAACGGACACAGCCAAAAGCAGCCAAAGTTGGAGGAGAAATCCAGAAAGGTTCAAAGCCGGAGAGATCAGTCCTATAGAGAGAGATGGGACGAGGAGACAAAGGGATGGATCGGACCCGGCAGGCAGGACAAGAAGGCAGGGCAGGGAAGGCAGGCAGGAGCAGGCAGGAAGGCAGAGACGACCGGGGAAGCAGGGCAGGCGAGATGGCAGAGCACAAAGAGGCAGGCAGGGCAGGCACGACACAAAGAAATTCTTAGTATAGGTCATTCATATGGCAACAATACTTCACAATTGCAGTTTGGCTGTTCTTGCTTTAAGTATTGTGGTAGAAAATCAGGTGATTATTAGCCGCTGTGCTGCCCCTCCCCTGTGGGCATGACCGGTACCACTTTACAATAAGACTATACCCTTATAAAGGCTTTAAGAATGGTTTATAATTAGGCTATTAATTTGGTTGTAGCACTTTGTAAATCATTAATAGATGATTATAAACAAGTGATAACAATTTTCTTTTAATTAATGAGTTACGAAGGGGGGCTTATTGTAAAGTGGTATCTAAAATGCCTGCTTTACATCTATCTATCTATCTATCTATCTATCATCTGTATATCCTGATGTTGAGTGACTTATAGCTATACTCTGGCTGACATCATGAGCAGAAGTAGACAAAGCTGAGATTCACTGGGGGTTAGTGTTTCATTTCCAGAAATAACTAGTGGCAGGTGAAGATTATTCTTCACAAAATGACAAACAACTATAAATGTAAGGTTTTCAGTTTTTATTTTGCTGATACTTTTGTCCAAAGCAAGATACAACTGAGAATCAGAGAGCAGTATCAGACACTCTCTACAGAAACGGTGGTTGAGGGCCTTGCTCAAAGGCCCAGCAGTGAAATCACACTGCCAGCTTTGGGATTTAAACCAGTAGCCCAGCCATGGGCTCAGAGCCATAAACTGCCATAATGTTGAAATAGTTTAAAAAGTATCCTGCAGCTGTCACTGACAATGGAAAAACATTGAATATGGCTAGACTTCTACTGTGTACATTTTAGCTTGGTTTACTAACCAAAACTAAAACAGAAATCAAGAATGAATGCATGGTTCAACAAATTTGTAAACCTAATGAATACGGACATGATGGGTAATGTAACTCTCCCTTGCAATTTCCCTTGAAATTGGAAGTTATGCCAAAGTTTCTGTAAAATCCTTAATATTCTCTAAACAAACAAACATACATACAAACAATCAAACACATACATACATACATACATACATACATACGTACTGTACATAATGCCTTCTAATTGCATGTCTGGTTTGTGTGACCACATTGCTGGTCATTGGTTCTCATTTTCCGGCCTGACTGCCTTTTTGGTAGTTAAATGTACCACTTCCAACTGATTGTATGTGTGTCTGTCCTTTACATGACAGATTACAAGATGGAAAAGAGCTTTCAGTGAGCTTGAAGGTCATGCTTTGAGTTTTTGAAAGAGTGGCATTTAAATTGTGATTCAATGACGGCATCGGGTATGATTGCAATTTTGTTTATTCTAAGCACATAAAGCATTCCAGCTTGGAAAAAAAGTATCAAAAAGACTACTACTGGTAACATCAATGTTTCAGCACAGTTATTCACATCTGCGATTTGTAACTGGTAACATAGACTTATAATGATACAACTCACTAATGAATCATTTCGTTTTTATTGTAATAGTCAAATACTTGCCATTTTTAAAGTGGTGTTAAATGGTTAGAAATTTGTCAGCAAAAATGCTTACGTTTCGATCAAGCAGTAATTGTATTTTAATTGTAATAAATATTGGTGTAGCATCATTTGTTTGCTTAAATTACCCTTGTGGCTTGTGCCACGCTGAGAAACCATTCATAGTAATTTCTATCTCATTACAAAAGTAATGAGCAACCAGTATCTTTTGTCTCATAATGGCATTGTGATCATCTGGCCTAATTATTATTGGAACAAATCATTTGCTTTTAACTTGTGTTTTTTTTTTCTTCCTTCTACCACATTAAATACATATACATTTCAATGGGAAATGGAACACAGCCTAAACTACAGGTATTACCCATTGCCTTCATAAAAAGAAACGGTTCATATGCCTCATGTATCAGACTGGAACTCAGCGCACACAGTGCTTTGACTGTGCTTTCAGAACCAAAGCAGAGCACACAAAACTGGGCCATCCATCCACACTGGTGGCTGAGATCATAAGACAGCACACTGCAAGAAACTGGTAAGCCATGACGGCAGACTGGATTGGCAGTTCCAGGACGTGGTGCACAAAAGTCTGCAGACAGAAAACCAGGAACAGGAAGCAGAGCACAGGAAACAGGAAGTGAGGCTGAAGCACAAAATCAGAATAATCACAACAAACCTAAAAATGATTATAAACCTAAGACAGCAGCTGCCTGTTATACAATTTGCAGAACTTTGCCCGAATCAAGACCATAAATCTCAGAATAAAACACTGGCTAACCAGGAGCAGCATGCTAGCCATGAAGCACCAATGAAACAAGATGTTGGTACCCAGAAATGTGCTGGCAAACATGAGAAAAACCCAGGAGTTACACAAACATAGTTATAGGAAGCTCCACAAACTGGGCCGTGAATCACCTGAAGCTCTGAGCTTTAAGAACAATGAGGAGGATTTACCACCTAGCAATGGTCCCTGCTCTGTAAGATTCAGAACTAATTACCACTGGTTAGAGTACAATCACACATCCCAGGCTCCATTATCTGTATTTTTTACGCATCTACCTGTGTTGCATGGAAACATGTTGTCAAATTAAAATAAATATTGCATATACGTCAATGCTTACAAGTTGTTCCTAAGCTCCATTGTTTGATTGTCATCACTCACACATAATTGTTGAGTCTCTGCAAAACTCTTGAAATATTTCTGGTTTATGAAATTTGTTGTGTATTTACGAAATGCAAATTGCCCTTTCTGTGTTTCTGTACCCTCCTATGTTACGTAATGAGTACACAAATGTCGTTATTGGAGTAGTGTCTTTAAGTGAATAAAAAGAAAAAGACCAGCTCCCTCCTGCTCCCCGTGTTTTCTTCTTAACACAAAAATGTATAATATATAACAAAATCGTTTATACTGTAGCTTTGCAAGGAGCAGAAAAGTACTTTATTATTTTGTTAAATAAAGTCAGAAGAAACATCAGTCCCAGAAAACATCTGTTTGTACAAATCGCAGTAAAATCTAAAATGTCCTTGGGCAACAGCATGCGAACTGGAGATGCTACAAAGCATATTTTTGCTTTCACTATAGTTAATTCACTCATTTAAATATTTTACCAATTGTCAGCAGGCTAAACCCTCACCCCTTGCCTCAGGAAAAATCAACTTATAAAAGAGATTTGGAGTTGTCATTGTGTAAAAATAAATATATTTAATTTTTTATGCAATATTGTTGTGGAGTGATATTGGTCATGCTATACAGGCATGTTTCACAGATAGTTAATATTACATTTTTACAATGATGGTTATTATATTCTAAGGGTGTTATACATTGGAAATCCACCAAATTACATTTCACATTGTAAAGGTGCGGCATTTGCTTAATTGACAATTTTATGCAATACTCTCTACACAGTCACCCTTGTCTAAATAGTTAACTGTCATATGTCTATAGCTTGTTATCTGTTGTTCTTACTACAACCGTGAATCTATCACAAGTTCAATAATTTAAAAATTGTAAATATATATACGTACACACACACACACACACACACACACATGCATTGTGTGTATATTCATAAATAGATAGTCTTGTTCTCAAACTACCGAAACACCTTGGCTGTTATTAAATTATATTATGAATTGATGTTTACACATTATGGCACCTTCATGAAGTTTCCTATAATATGTATGAACGGCTTGGTTTGTTTCTCAGGGTTAGGTTTCCGATGTAGGCAAATGGGCCCCTGGAGAAGTACAAACGTGTCATGAGGGGTCAAGCAGGTATGGCCTCCGATGCTGTTACAGGCACTTGCCCCAGGCAGTAATTGCCTTTGGGAACATGAGCATGCTGTCAAGATGACAGTTGTCTTGCTGCAGCATTAAGCCCCTTAACTGCTCAGGCATTCATCTAACGGTGCTCATGAGTGATTCTCTTAGATCCTTCCTGCTCTCAGATATGACTTGAATGCATCATTGTGCGTGTTCAACCTGGGCCTGGAGTATTACATCGTGCCAGTAATTATTACAAGGTTTTTAATGTCACAATAGTTCTCTGGTTTCCCAGAAGGCCTCTGGATTTCCTTTGGACTGGGAAAAGACGGAGCCATATGTCTGCATAGATGCGTATTGTAAAGGTGCCCGGTTGGATGGCTGCATAGATGTGTATAGAATAGGTGCCGCCAACCAATCAGGTACCTATGCAATACACATTTATGCAGCCATCCAACCTGGCACCTATACAATACACATCTATTCAGCCATCCAACCTGGCACCTATACAATACACATCTATGCAGCCATCCAACCTGGCACCTATACAATACACATCTATGCAGCCATCCAACCGGGCACCTATACAATACACATCTATGCAGCCATCCAACCGGGCACCTATCCAATACACATCTATGCAGCCATCTAACAGGGCACCTATACAATACACATCTATTCAGCCATCTAACAGGGCACCTATACAATACACATCTATTCAGCCATCCAACCGGGCACCTATCCAATACACATTTGTGTGTGTGTGTGAGGGGGGGGGCTACAACCTATTCCAGGCAGCATAGGGGACAAATTTCCATATATAAGAAGAGTGTGGGTGGATAAAATTTAACGTTAATTTTGAATTAAAATATCCTTCACCTTCCTTTTCCAGGTTGAATTGTAAAAATTTGTAATGAAGAACTTTGCACTTCTGTATATGTAAATTGCCAAAGCAGTTTAATTGCAAAGACTGATGAGCCTTCAGATAGCTATTATGGTAGAATGTCATTCATGCCTTATAACGTAATGGGCACTATGGCTGCTTCGCTGGTTATTTTGATCTGGGCACTTAAGGGAAAAGAAAACAATAACTGGAAGGTGTATTTCTACTTGTCGGGTTTGTTTAAATGTTATTATCGTAACACACAGTCAAATGTCACTTCCTTAGGTAGACCTAGCTCATACTGCTCCAAATCTGTTCCAAGGCCAGTTCAGTAGTGTTTTCAGAAAAGCCTTTCTGCACACTGCTGTTTTACTGAGCTGCTATTCTTGTCCTGGCAGACTTAACGAGCCATTTCCTCCGACCTCTCTCATTAACAAGTTATTTTTGGCTACAGAAATGCCATCCACTGGATGTTTTTCTTTGTCCGCTACACCATCCCCCATCAACCATGGTTGCTAAAGTGTGTGAAGACCTCTGGAGATCGCAAGTTTCTGAGATACTGGACTAGAACCACATGTGCCCCCATGGCAAGCCGGACACTAAAACTGCAGCCTGATCACCCACCGTCACCAAGCAGCCATAGCTATTTAACTGTCGATTGAATGTATATGGCTGCCTTACTGACAAGTGATGCTGAAGAAGGAATTAAAGCTGATTTGATCTTAATATTGACCATTACTGCCAATGTGCTGGCTAATGTTATGTCAGTCAGTGGTGGTTTATAGACTGAAAAATATCATGCCATTGCACAAAAGTTTAGAACTGAATACATTTTCTGAAAAACATGATAAAGATATCAGCAGCAGTTTTCTGAGACATTCACTGTCTCTTGTAACAATTACAAATACAGTGGATCCTTGAACTTCAACCACATCCGTTCCAGGAGATGGTTTGACTTTCAAGTTGTTCGACTTTAGAATTTCCTCAAAAGAAATAATGGAAATTTGGCATGCACAGATCCCCCTTTTTCTGTCCCGAGACCAATATCGGAGCCTTGGGTGTCAGCTGATACCAAGTACTGATCCAATACAGTACCAGTGTTTAATGAATAAGCTGTAGACTAACCCTCACTACACAGAGGAGACCGTGATCATTCTTTTGTGTGTAAGGGAACATCAGGCTTAACTGAAACAAAGCTTTTATATATATGTAACACCGTGAACTCTGCATCGTTTGATCAAATTACTTGTGTTAAATGGTTTGTTGTCCCTTCCTCCACTTGACAGAAACAGAACAGACCTTGCAGTCTAACAAAATGCGTTTTTGAGTTTTAACGTAATGTTGCAATTAAGTGGTATCAGTGTTTCCATCCATCCATCAATCCATCATCCATCCATCCATCCATCATCCACCGCTTACCCGAGGTCGGGTCGCGGGTGAGTATGAGTATTTGAGCGCAGTATCAGCCCAGAACCGGATGCTGGTATCGGTATCAGTGCATCCCTAATGGAAATTGAAGCAATCCATTCCAAACCCCAGAATTTACGCAATTTAAAACATTTAAGTGCCTATTTCAAAAGATAATATTGGTAAATGATAATAGAACAATATATTTATATTTAATTTCAATAATTGAATACTTTTACCAATTTTCCACTACAGGGTAAGTTACTTTTTCATTTCTTTCATAGAAATTACGACCTTCCTATTAGACTTTCACTGGTAAGTTTCTTTGGTGTATTATGAATGGGTATTATTAAAGATCATATTAAAATATCCCAAAGAACTAAAAAAAATGTTTACAGAATAGACTCAATTTCAGAGATGCTCAGTGAAACAATGTCAATCAGATGCTCACAGAACCAAAGCTTCCAAGCGACTGGGTATATGACCAAAGAGAGAGGTAAAGTGAGCACGTGATTCTTTGTTTGTCCAAATTCCAGTCACTTATCCATTAAAGAGTTACAGTGAGGCTGGGGTCAGTCCGGGGAAGCACGGGATCGAAGGGAATGCTAAGCGGAAAACTGCACACAGGATTCGAACACAGAACCAGACATGGAAGGCAGCAGTACGATCTCGACTTATAGACAAATTAAAATAAAATATGTTTAAGCTTCAGGCCAATTTTAGGAACATTCCAGTTACATATCAATAATTTCAGCCCAAACAACAATAGCATGCATACAATTCAAAGCTACTTGGTCCCATAATGCTTTGGGCCACATTTTATGCCTCAGTCTATACAGAATGGCTCGCTTAGAAATCAGTTTGTATGGCTTAAATGATTTCCTCCTTTAATTAAAAAAATACAATGTGCAAAGCAAAAAAAAAAAATCATTTTAAACCAATTTGTCTTTCCACTTCGTATGTATGTACCAAGACGAACAAGCAGTGCTTTATTAGCAGTAAGTGCACAGTGTCTCTTGGCTTGAAGCATATTGATGTAAACTTCACAGTGATATATGGGGAGTTTATTCCAAGCTATTTTCTATCCATCCATTTTCAATAACTGCTTATGTGATTAGGCTTGTGGTGGCCAGACCCCATCTCAACAGGTGGACGCTTTAATGCAAGTCACAGCAGTGCACTGTAAAGCACTTTATAAACACACATACATCTATCTTTGGACTGTAGGAGGAGACCATAGTTCAAGATATTCATGAAGGCGCACAGAAGTATGGTGAGCACAGACCCCTGGGAGAAACCAAAGCAGCGCTGCTAGAGATGTCTCATGAGCTGTACAGAAGTGATGTTCAAATAGTAAATAACTATTTCAGTATTTAAGTGATCTTGATTGTGATTGGTTACCTCGGCTGGTTTTCACTTTGTCCTTGTCTAAATAACGGTGTTGTAAATGACAGCGTGAAACATGAACAGAACCACTAAAAACTATACATAAAAAAGGACTAGAAAAATCACACAAACATGCACACACAAAAATGCGCGCACACAAACACACATATACCCAGGTGCCTATCTAAATGGCGACCGTCCATATCCCCTAATCCCAAATAAAACTAAGGTTAATCCAAATGAGGAACTGAGAAAATGTCTCCAAAAGTAAGAATGTTTCTGGTTTTACCGCACTTTGGGGACATTTTGGTCCTCAAATGTGTTCTATGCAACCCCTCCCCCCCATACACACACACAAATGCTCAAACGCCAGTTACCGCGCAGGAGCCCCCTAATGGCTGGGGTGGCGAGCATGGTCTCCATGAACTAGAAGCATATCTGAAGGTCCTATAGGACTCAAGTCTCAAGCCATATGCTGAACTGAGGGCACTCCCAGCAGGGAAGGGGGAAAGCAGGTGGTCCAGCTTCACTTTGATTGGGGGAACAAAAGAGGTGGAGGTTTGAACCTTCCATCTCGGAGAAACAGCATTGTGGGAGCCCTGGATGCAGGAGTGATCAGGTAAGGTTGTGACAGCAATCACAGGTCGACTGTATGCAAGTTCGGCTCTTGGCCCAGTGGGGTTGAAACCTCATCTGCTCTCTCCGTTTCTGAGTTTTTATTTCCTGTCATTGGGTGTCATCATTATGCATGCTGAATTAATGGAGTAAGGGAAATATTTCTGAATGAAGTGATATGCCACTGGCAATTGAGTGAGTGAATTAATAAAGAAAGTAAAAAGGCAAACCAGGATTTTGTTTCATCCAACTAGCTGAGTATAAAGAGTCACTGTCACAGAGTACTCAACTGGTTGGTTGAAACAAAACCTTGGTTTGTATTTTTACTTTCTGGACCTGAAATGTCCACCTCAGAATGTCAGAATAACATCATGGTAGAACAAGAAGCAACACAAAGGAGGCATTTTGATAGGGTGGCAAAAGATTGGTGAGGTGCACTTATAGCCTCAGAAATGATATTAGACAAGTGTGGCTAAGACTGCTGCTAGCATCTCTCTTATAATGAACAATGTAGGCGCTGTGGTCCTTAAATGCACTGCGCTGTGGTGCCTATAAATGCACTGCGCTGTGGTCCCTAAATGCACTGCGCTGTGGTGCCTAAATGCACTGCGCTGTGGTCCCTAAATGCACTGCGCTGTAGTGCCTAAACGCACTGCGCCGTGGTGCCTAAATGCACTGAGCTGTGGCAGCGCTGCTTGGGAATTGGATGCTCGATTGCCACCTCTGGCTCTACATACAAGGATTTTGGAAGCTTTCTCTACGTTCGCATGGGTATTTTGGCTGTCTCCCACAGTCTAACAATATGCAATTAGTTGAGTTTGTGTCTCTAATTTTCATTTGGTGTGTGATTGGCTGGAAGCCTGGTGTGCAATCTCCCCCGCACCTTCGGACAGGGTCCAGCCTCACAGTGACTCTGCAAAACTGTATACTGGTTTTGTAAAAGGCATGGAATCACATTATTACCTGTATGTTACACAAATGACAATAAGACTGCATTTTAAAACTAAAAATGTGAAGTCTTCTTGGGGTAGATACCAGTAATGTGTTTTAAAACTTGCATTCTGCTAAACTGCAGCACAGCTTTACACCTGTCAAATCAAGTTTTGAGATGGCATTTGAAAAGAATTTTTGACAGCTTATCGGTGTGTTGAAGCCTATTTTTCTGCAGCTCTTTTTTTTTTTTTCCACTGTGTACTTTAAAGACATGCCCAATTTTGGCATCTAATATTTAATTCAAGTTATTTTTAATAGAAAAAAAACACAATCCTTGATTAATTTCAATGTGATTTGCTTGTTCTTTAGAGCTGTGTTTCTCAATTCGGTCCTCTGGGACCCACAGTCGGTCCATGTTTTTGCTCCCTCCAAGTTTCCTGCCAGACAGTTTACATTTTTGCTCAACAATCTCTGGGATTGGATTCGGAAACATTGCTCGAGAGGACAGTTTTACCAGTAAAAACACAGTAGTTCAAATTTAATGGTAAATATTATGCCAGCTAAATATTTTTCACCAGTACCTCTAGCCCCTAGTTAGTCCTCAGACTTGGCCCAGTTGCAGCACCATAAAGCAGAGGTCCCCAACCACTGGGTCATTTGGTATCGGGGCGCATAGAAAAAAATATTTTATTTCGTCGTATTTTCGTCATTTTATTTTGTCGTATTTACCCCCCACACTTTAAAGACCGGTCCGTGAGAATATTGTCTGACATGTAACCGGTTTGTGGCGCAGAAAAGGTTGGGGGCGGCTGCCATAAAGGACTGACACCGTTTCAGTGATTTATTGGCACAACTGTAAATTATTTTAAAATCTGCTTATGTCACTATATTAATTAAAGAACCCTAATAGATTTATATTAAATATATATGTATATATATATGTGTAACGGTCCGGGTGCGCGAGCGGAGAGGACATAGCAGGAGTCGAGCCAGACGTAAGGTATACAGACGGGGTTTTA
>JABFEA020000029.1:10682871-10704458 GCA_019775915.2 Cyphomyrus plagiostoma
CATACATACACACACACACACACACACACAGTGTGTATAAATACAGTGCCACAGTGTGTAAAAATACAGCCCCCACACCACACAATTGGTAAATACAGATGGTCTAATTTAACAAATCTAAATATAATTTAACAAAGAACAATGAACAGTGCACTTTGCAGTCATTTACTCCATAATAAAAACAAATGTAATTTTGCTCTGTGGAAAAATGAGTACAGAGGACTGCTCAATTTCAGTGTATCTGAAGGATTCAACTCAGAGTCTACCAGGTAGTTGTCATTGTGTTTGATCGATTCAGTTCAGGAACTGATGCAATTTCAGTATATCTGACTGATTCTACCCAGAGGTTGCAAGGCTCTATATAATATTACAGTATAATAACTGTATAATCCAGTTTAACCGACCCAAGTGACTAGCCAGAAAGCTGGAGCCATTAGATTGTAATGATTGTATTGTACAGTACTTTTGCACTAAAGCTCCATAATGTACTAATACTGGTCAGAGATTGCAACAATACCTAAGAATTTACTACAGGCTACAATTTCAAACAAACAAAAATTGATCAAAACATAATTTATTTGCTGGGTTGGAATATTACACAACAATAGCAACTCAAATCAAAGCACAGAGATCAACCTAAACTGGCCAATTACATAGCACACACAGAAAACCATATAATGACTCGGGCTAATGCATACATAGTAGAAGATACAAACAGTACGTGCATGAGAGATCTGATTACAGATGCTAGCAACACAATACCACCCATGAGATCTAGGTATAGAATGACTCGCCAGCAAGTGCGCTAATGATATGATACCATGCAGGAGCTCTGAGTCCAGAGAGACCCTCGGGCTTATGAACCTTACCTGAAAATCTCTAAATAAGTTAAAGATATTTCCATTAAAGCAATCATTGACCAGGCATCAGAACCTTTTTTCAGAGGATATGACTATTGATCAATAAGCAACTGGATCACAAGACCTACAGTACAGTATACTCAGCTGAAAGTCTAACTGTGGGGTTATTAAGTTTCTTAGTACACCAGCAAGGTACATCCTTCCAACCAGGTAATATCTCCCTAACTTTCAATATCTTTATAGCAATGTGTTATACTTTAAGACTCAGACCTTTGTACCATTCACACTGGGCCATTCAAATGAGAACAAACATGAATATAGATCACTGTAAACAAACATTACCAGGGTCCTGACCAGCTGAGGCCAAGGACAGGGGTTCACTTCTAGCCGTTCAAGCCGGTTTGATACCATATCGATGAAATTCAGAAAGCAGAGACAAGACACACTTTTGATTGAGGGCAATACCCTCTCTACTGTACATGGGTCAGATTTTGTTCCCTAGATGTGGACACAACCTTATCTGCATTCATAGCATGCAGTAGTAGCCATGGCAGCTGATATTTTGGCAGAACATCCCACAATACACACTCCCATGGTTTCTTCAACTCCACAAAAGTCCATCACCACAACCTGCAATGTTCAGCCGTTGGGTGGTAGAGTCTCCTATCTATTACACAGGCATTGGTTTTCCTATGGAGCCTGAAAAGTATGATCCCCAAGGTCATCTTCCCCTTTTTAAATATAAGACCACCATTCTTGCTTACCAGTCTAAAGATACTGTACCTGCCTTCTGTGAATCACTGAATGTGCATGTTTATCACCCCAACAACATGCAGTGTGCTCAAAACCTGCAGATGGATTTCATCTATAACTGTAGCCTTTTCACTGCAGAGGCCTCTGACCACCATAGCACCTGCAGCCTCAGTGACTCTGCTCAAACAGGGAGTCTTAAACACTGTCTCCTATTGGCCGAGAGTTTTCACCAAGTTACGGAGTTCCACAATATTCCCAAGGCGGCCTGCAGGTCCCCATCCTGGCTGAACACAGAATGAACAAGATCTGCCCCCCCCCTCATGAGGCATCACATGGTTTGCCAAAAAATCTTTAGGGCCACCAGTCAGTCTGTCTTCACTGTCGCCCTCTGGCCTGTCAGCAATTTCAAGCGGCCCCAAAAGAGCCCCATGCAAATTCTGCCCTTAGAGCTTCCTTATTCGTCTTGGCAGCTTCCATCGCCACAGGTGTCCATCACTGGGTCCTAGGGTCAGTCACAGCCTTCTGCTTATGGCTCTTCTCAGCTGCTGCAACAACTGAATCATGGCCTCATTACAGCACGAGTCCAAGTCCAAGGCATTATATACAAAACAAAATTACAAACACACAAGCAAATATAATGTGCAAAATATGAGTTTACTGGTTTTATTGAAACTGCTTTGTACAATAAATTAAAAATGTTAGTATTCATTTAGGGGGTGGCATGGTGGTGCAGTGGTTAGCAGTGTTGCCTCACACCTCTGGGACCCGGGTTCTGGTCTCCGCATGGGTCACGTGTGTGTATGTGGAGTTTGCATGTTCTCCCCGTGTCGTCGTGGGGTTTCCTCCGGGTACTCCGGTTTCTCCCCACAGTCCAAAAACATGCTGAGGCTGATTGGAGTTGCCAATTTGCCCGTAGGTGTGCATGTGTGAGTGACTGGTGTGTGAGTGTGCCCTGCGATGAGCTGGCCCCCCATCCAGGGTTGTTCCCTGCCTCGTGTCCATTGCTTCCGGGATAGGCTCCATACCCCCCCGCGACCCAGTAGGATAAGCGGTTTGGACAATGGATGGATGGATGGATAGTATTCATTTAGTGTCCATCAGAAGAGTGATGACTGGCAAAGAGCTATTTCTAACAGTATTAATGTCAATTAGACAATTGGAGAGAGAAGAGCCATCGGCTCAGTTGTGACATACAAAGCGCATACATAATACCCGTATTGCAAGACCTCGCTTGTTTATGAAGTTGAAATTTATTAAAAAGTTTTGCTCACCTTGCAAAACACTCGCAGACCAAGTTACTTGCAATCCAACAGGTTTACTGTATATCCTTATGATAAATCCTAACAGCTAAATAGCTTTACTTCAGGATTAGATTAGGATGATCCAGACTGATAAATTAATCCTGTGGGAGGTATCAGTCAACAAATAATTTATATGCTGAAAATACGCTATGGGCTAGATGGAACATGTTAGTTTTTTATTGTCATGTTTTCAGTTTTACTGAAAATTTATAAGCGATTATTAAACGATAAATGGTAAGAAATCCATATAAATTGTACAAAATAGCAAGAAAAACATTGTGAATTGTAGTGTAAAGCCCTTCACATTCAATTCAGGACTAAGGTCTCGATATGAAAAAGTTCAGAAACCCCAAATGAAGTGATTCCTTGCAGTCCAGGACGCCTCCTTTTTGAAGATAGCATTTTCACCTGAATGAGGTTGATTTAATGAGGTCATTCTTGCCATGTCATCTCCCACTAGGTGACTACCACAGTCCTACACTTAATTCCTTATATTAATAAAAATCAGAAAAGATGAAGTGCTGTTTACTGTTGAGAATTGTACTATAGATAATATGCCACTGATTAACTACTTAGGTAACTTTCACTGCAACTGTTCTACAGCAATTTGTCATTATTTATAAAACAATTTAAATAAACTTATTTAATTCACTGGGTTTGGATTCACATTACAGAAAATTAGCTGCATTGAAGTTTGATTATGAAAGACATTTTTTTTTTCCTGTGTGTGTGAGACAACTCAAAATTTGTCAATGAAATACTGTTACATTAATTAAGATTAGTCACAATGGTAAAGCAAGGATTGACAGCCTTGAGTAAGTCTCTGTGTTGATTTGCTGCTACTACCAACCACTGCATGAAATTGAACACAACAAATTACTGTGGCGTGTCCTGCAGTACATTGGTTCCCAGCATTTTGCCATAATGAGAAATATGTGAGAACAGAAAGATGAGTAGTGGTGAGATGTAAATGTTTTGCTGTCTTTGAAAACCTCATATTCAGAGAAAAGAGTTTGGCATTCTAGCATGAAGAAAACTATACAATAACAGTAGGAGCAAAACTCAAGCTATATCCATGATGTATACACTTGAATAGATTGTCAGTTTTTTCACATGTATTGTGTTACACATACAAAATAGAGTTTTCTCATATGGGGACCAGAAAACCAGGAAAATGTTGAAAAAAAGGTTAAAAGAGGTATTTATCACGTTGTGGGGACATTTGGTTCCCACAAGGTAAAGTATACCTGAACCACACACACATACACACACACACACACACACACTCCATTATATAAATACACACACACACACTTCATTGATTGAACATTCTTCTCTAATCTTCCATATTACCAAGATCACAGAAATGCCATTGACTAGATTTGTTTGCCACACCATTCTTTGCCAGGAAGGTGGCTATTTCTGAGATTCTGGAATCACCACATACACTGCAAACAATCAAACTACATTCCACATCACTTAGATCAGGTGTCTTAGCTATTTTAATGTGTAATTGAACAGCACACAACCTCTGGACCCTGTCTGCATGCAGTATGTATTCACTGGCAGCTGTGTGATTCACTGTTTAGAGGGGAGAAGGCTTTCTTATATAAGCACGCTCACCTCATAAACTGGCGACTGTGTATATAACATATTTAATCTTTATGAAAGATCATGGTGAACAATTCCAACCTATGTACATCATGCCAGTCAGGTGTCACAAAAAGTAGGGAACTGTGTGTACAACCTTGAAATGGTATGAGTTGAACAGTGTTATGAAAAGACTAGCTAATCTTTAAGCCTTCCCAAGAGCGCAAATGTATGTGAAAATAAATCTGAACTCGTCTTTGAAGTAAAACACTATGCAGCATAAACAAAACCCAGAAGATAGCCTGATTAAAATCATCCCTATCGTCAAGCATGGAGGAGGAGACCTTGTGCTGAAAGAACCTTGGAAGCTGGTAGATGTCATGCACAAGATCCCCTGAAAACAAGAAAGTTTGGTGACGTTTTACATGAACCTCACCATCAAATAATATATGATGACAAACGTTGTAATTGTCTAATATGATGTTTGTTATTAATGTATATTAAAGCTCTTAAGGTATGTTAGGACATTAACGTATACTTACATGCTGCTTATGAATGTTCTATGAATGCATTATGAATACCTTATGAAGCCTTTATCGGTCCTTAGTAGTGGGGTAAAAACTACATAATTATTATATTATATTATATTATATTATATTATAGAACCAAAAAGCTAGGTTCTCTGAAGACCCTTGTAACTGTTTTATTTTCTTTTAAAAAAGCAGTACATACACTTAATTTGCATATCAGGTTTGAGCAGTATGCAGTTCAAGGAGTCCAGTCATGCGTGATATGTTGTCTATCTATGAATAATTAGAGATGAGGATTTGCAAATAGGACACGGCGAGAGACCTATACACAGCATAACACAGCCTGTACCCTTTGTTCAATATTGATTGACAGTTGCACCACTACTGAGTTCTCAGTATCCACTGTGTCCACAATGTATTCATAGTTTTTATCTTCATATTCTCTCCTCTTACTTTCCCATATGTGTAATGGAGAGAGGAATTCCGAACGCCGCAGTGAAACCTCTCTTGGGCCACTGTCTTCAACATTCCAGATGTTTCGATTCTGCTGTTCTATCAATATTGTGTTTTTTTTTCTTCTTGCACTGTTTCTTCAAAGTCATTCGGACTACATGAAATGAATTAAAAATAATTAAAGCACACTTGTTCACTTTAGGCCTTTTAAAAATTATATATTTTTATTTTTTCAAAAAAATTGATTCTTATTGAAATTAAGTAAAGAAAACGTCATACTAGTTCATTTATTTTGCTTACAACATATCACCTATTAGGCTTTTTTTTAAATCCTATTACTTTACTGTAGAAATATGTGCTTATTTAAATAATTTAATTAGCAGTGTTGGTTTCTTTATAATTTCATCATTTACATAATATTACTTTATATTTTACAATAAAATTTATCTATGTAGAGGATAAAGATAACGCCATAGGACACTGATAGATATCAAGTATCCATCCATCCATCGTCTACACCCGCTTGCGCAATGTGGGGTCCTGGGGGTTACCCCATAAGTTATGGGCACAAGGCAGGGAGCAACCCAGGATGGTGGCAAGCAGATATAAAGCATCTTGCATATCAAATTAACAGAAAAATAACTGACATCACTCTGAATTGTGCAAACAAGCAGGTTTCGTTCCACAGCCATGTTAAAAATAAAGTGCGAAGATGTGCAGCAGTTCAGTCCTGGGAAATGAAATGGGGATGAGTGGCAGGCAATTCAGTGACCCACCTAGGGAAGAAGAGACATGAAATGTACATGGGAGATTGCAGTGCAATCACGGTGTATTTAACAACATTTATTCTGATTGTATTTCTTCAAATTGCGCATGCTATGCTTTTTCTTTGCACTTTTGTTACAGACGAGGGGCGTGTAGCTCACAGAATTGAGGGAGACGTTCCACTGGTGGCTCGAAGACAACAAAAGGGTTTATTAAAGTAATTGAAAGCAAACTAGGGAAACTACAAAGTGAGGACAGGACAGGACTAGGGATTTTAGCAGGACTATAGTATACCGTAACATGGCACCATAACATGCCACAACACAGGCACCAAATGCAACGACTGACTAGGTAACTGAACAAAGGCAGGCACTTAAATACAGAAATAACAAGGACTGACAATCAAACAGTCAACCAATCACGGAGGGCACAGGACAACTAATAGCAGTTGGAACAATTAATTACTGGCACAGGGAAAACAGGCAACAAGTAAAATAACTGATAGTAACAACCACAGAACTAGGGAACTAATTAATGACAAAGCGCTTAGGGGTAACAGCACTAGGAGCATGTACAAACAAAACCAGAATTGAAAACAGGACACAAGCAGGGCAAACTGAAAACAGGAAAGAAAAACTACTAATAAACACTAGGAAATAACAGAAAGCCAATAAATATAAAATAACAATTGACCCTCAAACCCACAAGCAGAAAGTTAACAGACTGCGTGTCGCACAAGCAACCCACTCAACTAGAAGCAGTCCAGGGAACAGAGAAAACACACTAGGGACTAAGACAGAGGGAACAGGATGACCAGCAGCACCTGACAAATGGGATGTGAACACATAGGAAACGGATGGACTAAATGACAGAGAGGGGGAAAGGCCAGCAATGCCTGCTGGGCAAACGTGGAAGGGTCACAGAGGGCGGGGTCAGATGGTACATAACCTGACAGCTTTATGAGTTTATGAATGTTTCAAAGCCACACCCAGCTGGACAGCTGAAGGTAATCTCATCAAACCTCGGCTATATTTGTGACAAGGACATAACCAAAGCCAACTAAATGGATTATTAATGATGGCACCTCAGAGCAATCATTTTGAACATAATATATTGATCGTGGTCCCAGCAACCAAATATTCTTGGAATTCTTACACGGGTTTTAACTCGTTTGCTATTCATTTGTTTATTTGTTTATTGTATGTTGCACAATTATATTCTGAGCAAGTCTTGCTTTTTTGTAACATTGGGAACAGATGGGCAGATGGGCAAGCAAGGACATACTGTAAATTAAATTGGTATTTTAAAGATAAAAGTGACTTATTTCAGTTTAATCTCTATTCAAAGTCAAACGGCATCATTCCAAAGTCATAAATGTTTAATTCTCGTTATCCAGCTTCCACATCTTTAGGCATTTTAAAATAATGACAACAAAAACAATAATAATAGACTATAATAAGGAAGAAGAATCATGCATTTATTATATCTATCTATCTATCTATCTATCTATCTATCTATCTATCTATTTTATTATTATTATTATTATTATTATTATTATTATTATTGCCAATAATAATAATATATTGTTCTCAAACATTTAAGAAAACTGAAAATGTTTTTAGTCATGCAGTAGGCCACTCAAATAAATTAATATCAAGTTAAGCAATGAAACAAAGGGAAAAAAATTGATCGGACTAGTATTTTCATTTTGGCTTGAAGCAGAGTAATAAAGGGGTCTCTCAGAGAGGATTTGTATGGATTTAACAAGTCGCATAAATCCAGTGTCTGAATCAATACAATCAGTTCACCAAACTTCCATTAACTGCCAAGAGGAAAATACGTCATCCCAGATAAGAAGATTGCCTTAATGTAATTCTGGATGGTGTATTTCCTATTATTAACATTGGCAGAAAATCCCCAAGGTTTTATGTTGTTTGGTCAGTATATCTTCGCCACTAGAGGGTGATATAAAAAGTAAAAAAAAACAAAAAACTATTTCTCCCAGGTGAGATTTCTTAACGTTCGCTGTTTCACTCGAATTTTTTAATTTCTGCCATGCATTTTATTTTTATAATATGCAAAATAATTAAATATTCATATCGACCATGCTAAATTTACATGTGCTGTAGTACCCTTAGGTAATTAACAACATGGCGATACTGATTCTCTTAAATTTCAGTTAGATCTTTTCTTTGAATATAGTTTCTTTCCTCTCTAAATAGTAGCTAAAACTTTGGTCCATACAGACGGAAAGAGTAGACAGCCTTTTTAACACAGACAGTTTGGTTACGTAAATAACTATTAGTCTGATTTTATTAAATTGGCCATAGTCAATAACTAGCTGATATTTTGCCAAGATTAACAAATTCACAAAATAAATTGTCGCTGTATACAATGTAGCATGTCGGTAATTTGGATTAAGGTGAAAACATTACAAGTAGGTCGAAATCTGTATATAGGAAAATTACTGGCTGCAAATTCTTAAGACAGATTCTGTTAAAATGTATTAAAACAATAAACATTGTGCATTCCGAGCTATGAAACAGAAACTTAAAAGAACAACAGGAAAACTGGGGAAAGTAAGTTTGTAATCATGCCAGTTTAGTCCAATTATTTAACAGCATTAATATTATAACAATAGCTTGCTGTCACCAGTTCATTAACATTACTTAATGTTTGATAGATTTTTTGTGTATTATAGTTGCTATATCCCATTTATGTCATAAAAACAGGCAATAATGGACTTATTTTACAGGCACTCAAAGGGTTTAATTGAGCAATAATACTGTTTTCCACTAGATAATGCTACCTAGCACCCATGCATTGGGGGACTAGTTTGAAACACAGGAAACTTTCACTTATGGGAATATCTCTGCCTTTTAGTTTGCAGAGCTGTCCCTTTTCATTCACTATGTGATATTATTCAAAGACAAAAATGTATTCAAATTCATTTGTTATAGAAAGATGAGAAAAACCTATAGGAAAGCCTTGATTCATTCTATTACAAACATGATTCTGAGTCTCTAAAGAAGAAGGCAGCTCTTTAAAAAACTTAAACAATGTTGATTCTGCCTCTTCGAATGAAAAAAATGAGTGTAAGCATAGAATTTTAAATATATGTAAGAGATGCCTCTTTGCTAAGCACAGTTAAATGAAATGAATACCATGATTAGTGCTTATTCTGCTTTAAAGAAATTTCTTTTCAACTATAACTTGAAAATAATCACATAAACTGACATAAACTCAAAGCTTTAGTTGTTTTTGAGTTGCATTGTTTATTATGCAAGTACTGAACCTTTTTACATGCTAAATATGACGAAATGCCTACTTACTCAAATGTTTAAATGTGCCTGTGTATATATAAAGGAAATCAGACAAAAATGACTAAGTAGGTGAAAAACTTTCATTTCAAATAATGGTTAAGAGAGACAATGGGAGGTCTACATTTTTAAATTAATGATGTAGATACATCATGAAACTAAGCATGCAGCAAAAAATATACTTATTCATCTGTATACCAAATAAGCAATTGATCTTTTATGAATAAATGATGCATAAAATCCACAATAAACATATCTACAATTATTATTATTATTATACTTTATTATGTAATGTTTTTGCTAATTATATTTAAATAAATAAATAATATTTAAATTTAATGATATTCCCTGCAGTTTATACAGTCAAGTAGGTTTATTAACCATGATGAGATATTTAATTTTAAGTGTCGTTCATCCTTGTGTTATATAATTTAACAGCATTCAAAAGCATTCTATAAAATGTGAAATCTTTTGCATCATTAAATATAATTTGACTGAACAAGAATGTTGTTAAAGGGCGGTTGATTAAATTAATATCCATCATCACAGAAATGTGCACACTTTTATATTTTCTACATTGTATTTGTGCAGCAGGCATAAGGAAATTGGCCAAATGCAAAATTGCCTGGTCAGAGTCCAGTTTTGAACCTTACAGAGAAAATTTGGTCTCACTTTAAACACAAACTAAGCAGGAAACATTTTTCAACTAAGCCATTAACACTAAGTCGGACAACTTTAACTCCTCTTTCTGTAAAAATCTGTCTGCAAGTGTACCCACAGAGAGGCACAGACCAACCTTACGAAAGAATATCTCACGGGCGATATACTTAACTAAGAACTTTTGGGGAAAAATTTCAGAAGAGACAACTTAAGGTAGAACTTACTATTGACAGCCTTAAGAAGGTTTCAGGAAATGAACTCCAGATCAATAATTCTCTGGTGAGACCATTAAAAGCTTAATGGTTAGCAATTTTGGGTATGGGCCATTGATATTTTATTTTTATTTTTTGTCCAGGAGCATGTAGAAAATAATGATAGCAAAATATTATTTAAAAATGTAGTAACGTACTGTAGGAAGATTAACATGATGAAGCAAAACACTCCCATAACGATGAATGACATCCCCGGAAAAGATTCCAGCGTCAAAGAATATAGACCATTGAATATCACCGCTCCAATGAGGATGCATGATGCTTCCACTGAGGCGCTGAAGGAAAACATAGCACCTTTGAAGAAAATAAAAACGAGTTCAAACATGCATATGCTATATAACCAAAGTTAGGTAATTCAGGTCCAGAGAGTAAAAGTCCAGACCGGGATTTTGTTTCAACCAACCAGTTGAGCATAAAGAGTCACAGTCACAGATTATTGAACTGAAACAAAATGCCGGTCTGGACTTTTACTCTCTGGACCTGAATTACCCAAGTCTGTATATAACAGGGCTCACAGATCCACATCAGATTAACCAAACAGAATTTCATAAACTTTAATGAATGAACAATGACTTTCAATATAGACATCAGTATATAAAAATAATGGGAACTGATCACTGATCATTTCAACTCTTTGTCGGGTATTTTTCTATTTCCATCTATATCAAACCTTTTTACATTAACTATTTCAATTCATAAGATGCATTATCAACTGGGTCTGGATTAACTTGTGATTTGGTCTCGTCTAGATCATGGTATGGACTTTGAGAACCCCTGCTATATAATATAACAAGGAAAATGGAAATAGAAGTTGTGTACAGTAAAGAGTAATCTGAAGTTTTGAAGCTTGCTCCCGAATATGAGTTTGAATCTTATTAACACTGAGATTATGAACCTGGGATGACAGCTGATCAGTGGGAGTGGATAGGAGCCATTCTGAATAGGCTAACGGAGAATCTGACAAGCACCAAGGCACCTGAACGAACAGCAAAGCCAATTTTTTATTTCGAATGAGGAAACTCCTTCAGTGGACAAACACTCAGTCGCAACATTCTATGAGTGAACCAGTCAACACATATAAATGTCAGAGCTGCCTAGTCAGGAAATATTGTGAGGTTCAAATATTGTCAGACAAAGACTGAATAAATACACAGCACTGTGCAAAGAAGATGTTTAAAGCTATTTATCTGGGTAGTTAGTGTGTATTTCCTCAGAAAAAGACACAATTTAATAGTAGGACATGTGCAAATTAACAGTTACACATAAAAAATAAATAAGATTTCCTCCTGCTTTCCGAAAAGTTACTGATATCATGTTGGAAAGCTAAATGTACCTAAGGGGCACCTCAGTCATCCCATGTATTTGTTAAATTTCGCCAACACCAAATTAATTGACTTAATTAGTTAAATAGCTTAATCAAATACTGATTAGGCAGACTAGGTGTGCTAGTGGTTGTGCCGAAAAAACACACTGATGTATTGGACAGTTGCTGCAAATGGTGGGGAGATTTTAGGAGAGGTTTTCAGTTGGTTAAGCTGACACATTTTGACAGATATCTCTGTTTTACGACACGAAGATTATTTAAATATAATTTTCTTTAACTGCATAAAACTATTGCACAGTACTATATATTATGAAGTAAGTAATATATTTTATGTAACAATATATAACTATAATTAGTATAAAGAGGGGTCTCTTAATTTACTTCTTGGAAATGTTTAATTAAAGAAATTCTGTGAATAAGAAGTTACTCACTGTATCTGTGATTCACAACTTCTCAATTTCTTATGCAATGGGGATAAAAATTTGTTGACACAGAGAATAATTAAAGAGACTTGGGGTGATCGGCCTGACCCTCTTTTACTTGTTTGTCTGTTTTCTGGGATCCAGGCCTGACTTTCCTCCCATAGGTGCTTTTCAGAGGTACTATTGTGCATTACATTCGCCCTGAAAACAACCAATAAAAGTTTGTGAAAAAGGAAGTGCTGTGGGACTCACCCTGTTCATCTGGTTCAACAACGGCGGAGCACTTGGAGCGAATCACGGCCTGAGGGATTCCACTCGGAGCCCCCACCACTGCCACTGAGAAGATGAGATAAAACCAAACATCATTCCTGGGTACTGACGCGCACAGAAGGTGTGTTTGCGAACAACACAGAGAACCGAACAAAATTCAGATTGGTTGCATATACATTTCTTTTTGAATACAACAACAGCAACAACAATACTCTAATAATTTGAAATTTGTATTATTATTTACTGTAATGAAACGCTGTTTAATTATGTGATCGTATGCTTATTTCAGCCTGGTTATAATTTATTATCATATTCCTTGAAACCTATAAGGACTAATAGAAGGGAAGAAGGCATACTGATAATGTTCTAACATGCAGTCTGATCATTGCCTTGGCTCCCCATCCATGTGTTTATTTATCCATGACACGGCGCATCAGCATTGCAATGGTGGAGATGACCTTGAGCAACTGTCATGCTGACCTTTATAACTGTAGACATATAATGCAGCAGAATGCGGCTGCTGATTACTCTAGATGCCACTTCATCTTCTGAAACCTTTTCTGTATTTTTGATATTCAATTCAATTCAGTTTATTTTTATATAGCGCCCTTCACAACAGAGTTGTTTCTTTCCTCTGCTAGAACACATTGATATACATATAAAATTAACTACATTATACTATATTATACGTATTGTTTCCTTCAGCGTTCTTTCACTGTCTCCTGCCGCCGTATCACTCACACCTGTCATCATGAGGTGTCTGGAAAGGACAGTCATGAGGCCCCTGAAAGCTAGACTTCCCAAACCACATGACCCCCTCCAAATTGCTTATGGCCCAAACTGGTCCTCTGAGGATGCCACATCCTCTGGCCTCCATCTGGCTCTTTCCCATTTCAAAAGGAGCGACGCCTCTGTAAGAATGCTGTTCAGTGACTTCAGTTCAGTCTTCAATACCATCATCTCCCAAAAGCTCACAGGAACGTTGTCTGCAATGCAGGTGCGCATTGGAGACCTCACCATCAGCCCTAACCTTACTGTGCACTGATGCCCCCTAGGGCTAATGTACTCCAACCACTCCTGTTCACCTTCCTGACTCATGACTCTACTGCTGCATATAGCTCCAGCACCATCCTGAAGTTTGCTGATGATACATCGTTCCTGGATCTCATCATGTAGGATGGAGTTTCAGCAAGTCAATTCTAATGTATTTTCTAATGTATTTAATTTATTTTACTGCATTGTATCGTATCTGTATTAGTGTTGCCCATCAAGTTGTTTCATATGCTAATAATGGTGAAAAACACTTGTTTAAGGCTATCGTTTATAGACATGTACACCAAAGGGTTAGAAACGTCATGATGTTAATTCACTTTTCTTGTTCATTAATTATAATGGCATATTGTTCAAGAACTCTGGTCATAATCTGAGTCTTACAGTATGACATAATCACTTTCAAATGCCCACTAAATAAGAACTGACTATTGACATTTTAATATTGTCTTACTGGTACACAGTATGCAGTGTAACTCTTCAATATGAAAAAAAAATTCATACATTTTTACCTATGCTTAAGAAAATGTACTTGAGTTTAATATTGTCTTACCTAGAAACACCATCCATACATTTGTTGAAAAAGCTAGAAGAATATATGATGCTCCACGAACAAATATACAAATTTTTGCCAGAGTCATTTCTCCTATACACCGTAAGAGCCATGGGAATATGCATATGAGAGAAATGCCCTGTGGGGAAAAAAAGATACATTACTACAGCTGGATGAGTCCAATCTGGGACCAATTAGTTGGTCGTTTGCAGTTTCCTGGTTTTCAATTAGTTTTTTTAAGGTTTTTTTTTTAAAAGTTAGCTAATAAATTAATGAATTTCAGCTATTCAGACCCCATGGTATGACTTGCAAGTTCATAAACATAGTAGTGAAATAAAACACTTTTTTATGTTCTAAAAAAAATTAAAGTTAACTAAATTCAAATTTGGTTAAAAAAAATATCTAGGGTGACCTTAAAAAATGAAGCATTCACCCAGAGAACTGGTTAAATCCTAGACCCTAGATCATAGATCCACCTCAGTAAAATGGGTTTAAGTTGGCCAGTTTAAGTCCCACGGTGCCCTTGGGACGTTGTGAATGACGGTGAGATAAGTGCTCCTTCAGCTACTGCCAGCCAGGGCTCTTTCCTGACCCCACAGAGGTGGCATATGAGCAGCAATATGCCTCTTACTCATCACCGACGCAGGCCGACATTTTGCCCCATACTCATCACCGACGCAGGCCGGCAATGTGCCCCGTACTCATCACCGACGCAGGCCGGAAATGTGCCCCGTACTCATCACCGACGCAGGCCGGAAATGTGCCCCACACTCATCACCGACGCAGGCCAGCAATGTGCCCCGCATTCATCAACGACACAGGCCAATATTGTGCCCCATACTCATCACCAACGCAGGCCGACATTGTGCCCTGTACTCATCACCGACGCAGGCTGGAAATGTGCCCCGTACTCATCACCGACGCAGGCCAGCAATGTGCCCCACACTCATCACCGACGCAGGCCGGCAATGTGCCCCGCACTCATCAACGACACAGGCCAATATTGTCCCCCATACTCATCACCAACGCAGGCCGACATTGTGCCCTGTACTCATCACCGACGCAGGCCAGCAATGTGCCCCGTACTCATCACCGACGCAGGCCGGCGAGATCAGTAGGTGCCAGAGAGGGGTGTCGCGGCGTGGCCGGTCGAGTATGGATAAAACTTTTGGATGACGCCCGAAGAAGAAAAAGTTAGAGAACAAAAAACACATATTTGCAACTGAACGTTCCCATTTGTTTAAATTGCAGCTATGATTTAGACAAGTCTAGTGTCATTGGTTAGACAGCTCAAGTTTAAATGCACCGTTAAATAATGAAGTTTCAAATTCATAATACAAGGTGTGTATAAGTTATAAATTAAATTTGTGAGTGAATGTAGCCAAGTGAAGTCTGGCTGCCCCCTCTCCCCAAAAAAAAAATTGTAACTCTCCGGGCACTGTGACTCATTCTTCCCTCATGTTTGTGCTGACAGGTTTGATTTAATTATCCCCGCAGCTCTGGGTGATGAGCCACTAGAGTCATCAACCACCACCCCCCCTGCCCAATTTGGAGCAGAAAGCATAATCAGAATGCATAAACATTTCCCTGAAAAGGTCAGCACATTATGTTTTTAACTTCAATCAACTCAGTAAAGTCTGTGGCTTTTAATAAATTGCTGAGGGCCTACTTTAATTACATGCCAATTCAATCCCCACATTATTTGCAAAACATCACCACAAAACATAAAAACAAATGTGCAGGTATTTTTATATGATTATTAAATTTCATAGTGACATCCTGCAATGAAAAAAAACAAAACCAGATATCAGAGTCTCTATTCTGACATCTTTTCCTTGGGTGCTTAAATTTGGCGAATGACAAAGTAAAGTAATTAATAAATTAATAAATAATAATAATAATAATAATAATAATAATATGGTAACACCATGTTTCCATAATAACAAATAATAATACATTCATAAAACATTATAAACATGACTAGAAATATTTGTTAAAAAAAGCCATAACACATCACAGCCATGTTTATTGTACATTATGAATGCTTTATGAAGCTGCCATTTATAATGCACTATAGATAACTTTATAATGCAGCTATAAAACATTTTTAACACTTATACTGACCATTATAATGCATTATACAGGAGGAGGGGGGGCAGGAGCCTCAAACTATTCCATATTATTTATTCTTAATGCATGCCTTTAAATTGAATTACTCATTTATTTGATACAAGTGCAATGGTGTGTAGAAAGTCGGAAAATTAGTTTACTGACTTAGACCACATGCTACATAGATAGATAGATAGATAGATAGATAGATAGATAGATAGATAGATAGTGTAAATGCTGAACAAATAAATGCTGAACAGACAAGCAAATTAATTCATAAAGAAATATATTATAATACAGTAATCAAAATCAGAATTAAATCATGTCAGCTTAATTAGAAGACAAGACTATTGTGTCACAATTTATTACCATACTTTAAGTTCACTCTTAAACATAAATAGCCTTGTTACGTCCAGCTCCGTCCGATCCTCGTGTGTGCCACGCCCATCTCATTACCCCGTGTTTCTAGCCGATTGTTCTCACCTGTCTCTTGTTACTACCTGCCTGTTTCCTGTATTTATATTTAATATTTAATCTGCGTCTGCGTAGTTCTGGCAGACTTGTCATTGAAGTTTCATGTGCCCGTCGCTGCCTTCCCTGTGTTACAAGGAATAAACCCCGTCTGTCCTCCATTGCGGCTCTACTTGCCTGCTTCCCGGCTGGCCTCCCGACCGTGCGACAACGCCACATAACAGGCCTCTGTCCTCCAAAAAAATCTGCTTGTTTTAAATTAACACCTTTATATTTAAACCAATAAAAGGGAGCCAAACCAGCAAGGTTGCTATAATTGCTGTCATGTACTCAAAGAGTGCTTATTACATATTTATAGAGCTAGTTGATTTCAGAGTAGTAGTCATTGAGTGCATTAATTCAAGAGGACAGCTAATGAATTTAAATTAATATTTAATGTCCAAATACATGGGTTTGCTGCTCAACTTTTCCTTTTAATTTGGATATTTGTCAGCTTTATTGGAGAGAAGTTCCTGAATAAAACATTAATAATTTTCCACCAACTATGAAAAAGTTACCGAAGCTAAATATTTCATTTTAGATTATCTATAATACAATGTTTCGCTCAAAAATTTAGTGTATATATTATGAAATACTGATTTTTATTTACATGTTAATTTTCTGGTATGGATTGTGCCACTGTTTAAGGTTTGATCGAATGCATATGTTTACTTTTAATATCCCTAAGCCCTTAAGTTTCAGAGGTGATAATGGGTCACTTACTGATATAATCATTCTTGCGGAGTTGAACACACCATAGAGCTCTGTTGTGAAATCTCTAGGTTCATACATCAGAAAGAGGAGTAGAATGGCCTGATCCCCTATTTAATAATAAAAATATATAAATATATATTGTATTAGCCAATAAGCTTGCAAAACCAAATGTACTAAAATGTAGCTTTTTTACAATACAAAAATTATAAATCAATAAATTTATGCCAACAAAGCAATTGCTTTCACGATGTAGCCCTTTAGCAATAAACAAATATTGCAACAATTGTCACAAAGTTAGCAGAGAAGTATTATACAGATAGATCTGAATTACTAAATTTAGACAAGGCCAATAGAACACATTCTACAATAAAAACAATAGTTAAGAATCTCCTCACTGACTCACCCATAGCGATAGTGTTGTTCAGAAACAGGCAGAGGATGAGCAAATACAGCTTTTGTTTTTCTTGGCCTGGCCTCCTTTTCATCACTGCCCTGAAGGTCCGCTTCGCATACATTAGGATGGAGTGTCTGGCTTGGGCATCGCTATTGGATTCTGCTCCTGAGGATGCTTCCGGCAGGCATACACTGTTATTAGGAGGCTTGGGGTTACGCAGCCACAGGACCACATAGAGTGCACTCAGGATCTGACAGCCACAATAAGCCCCAAAAGCTGCTATAAAGTCATGGCTCTGGAGAAGGAAGCCACTGAGGAGAAACCCAATGGCCCCACCTATGAAGATCATGGACTCCGCAATTCCCATTCTTATGGTGCGGTTGCTAGAGTCAGAGACGTCAGCTAAATAGCTGAAGCAACTCAGGAAGATGGAGACATGACCCCCTGAAAGCCCGACGACGAAGCTTGCAGCGAGTGACCAATAGACATTCACTCCTTCCACCTGTGATATAGTGATTAATATGCCGCCGCCAAGCAGAGACAAGGCATTTGGCAAAAGCATGACGAGCTTGCGGCCAGCTCTGTCAGACCAGGACCCCAGTAAGATCGCAGGTGGTATGGAAACTAAGCTTAGTGTGGCTGTGAAGATTAGCAGGATGATGGAAGAACGTTCCTGGATTTCCTTGTCTTCCTTGTAATTTTCTTGATTTTTGCAAATTTCTGTGCCAGCATACTGTTCATTGCAAACCTGGAATACAGACCCAATTAATTTCCACAATGAACAGTTATGGAAATATATGCGGTATGTTTCCATTAATAATCTTATAACATAAGAAAGTAAATTGCTAAAAAAGTTGCAGAGAAATGTATGTTTCATTTGTCTAACGATCATGCACAATGAAAAATGTTTCTTGATTCAGTCAAGGACTAAATCAGCAAGACCATTGATCTATATCCCTACTGGTTATGCAGCACAGGATCACAGTGGGGTCTGGAGCGCCCCCCAGGTATTTAACAGTACAAGGCTGCATGGGGACTCTGCACAGGGTCCCACTCCCTCACCACTCAGAGACAGCATTTCATCTCTTAGTTTTTTATAACAAAACATACATATGCTTGCCAAAAAAAAAACCTGAGGGTTGGTGAATAATGGCAGAACTACTTTATGTTGTTATTCAATCCAATATATAACGGATAATAATGGAAAAAACAAAACTTAATGTATGACTTATAACAAAGCACCCTAATATTTAATGCTGTAAACATTTTGCATTGAGTGCAAAAAGCACAATACTGTACGCATTTGTACTGACCCACATATGCTTACTACCCATGTCATAAAATTTAATTATTGACAGAAAGACACCACTGATGACATCACTGCAAACAGAGCAATTGTTGAACGGCAAAAACAAAATGTCCAACCTGCAAATTTTAAGCCTTTTCATCTTTGCCCACCCGGCTCTTGTGAGGGACTGGGAAATAGTGCAGAATATTTATTGTTGCATTTTTTTCCTGTAACATCCCCTCTTGTTAGATTGTTCATAACAAGTAGCTTAATGATAATGTATATTAGTCCTCGTATGGCACTTTGGAAAGCACTATCGCCCCAAGCGGCTCCTGGATTGGGGGCTTGAATTATGGTTCTTTTCTGTATGTGTGGAGTCTGCATATTCTCCCCATGTCCAACAGATTCCCTCCTTGTACTCCATTTTATCTGTCAGATTCAGGCATTGACTCAGCCTAACTGATGTCTCTAAATTTCCCAGAGTGTGTGTGCATGTATGTGTGCTGCAGTTTCTATGCTATACCCCTTCCATGTGTCTTATAGTGACTGGGATAGGCTCCAAACTTAAATTAACTTGTCCTGGGTGAAGGTTTGGAAGATCAGTGCACTGTTTATTATTATTCCCCTTAATTTTTAAGTAAAAATACTGAAATTTAAAACACACCTTTGCTGTTTTTTTCTCATATTGTGTTTTATTTATTGAGTGGCACTCTATGTGGGTAAATCTCACCTGAGTTCTTGAACTGCCTTGCAAGCCATATATGTCTAACTGTCAGCCATGTGAGTAATGTGAGTTTAACATGAGTGTGAATTTTGCAGACCGATAGTATGTTAAAGAGCAGCTGTCCCAAAGAGCAGCTTTGCAATGATTACAGCACAATCGTTCATACCTCAAATGCAATAATTAGCCTTGCAAATTATTTTTTTTTAATCGTCCGCATTCAATCAATACGTGATTTTTATTTTGCACATTTTTATGGCTCTCTAGCACCTTTCAGCCTAGATGAAAAAAAACCTTTCTTTCTCTAATGCGAATGATTTGGTCTTGTTTGGACCAGTGTCTGTGCTTATAATAGGTATTAGCTATTAGAATGGATCACACTGTGCACTTACCTTAGTGATGATAAGTTGCTGATAGGATGGATTTAAAATGAAGATGCCCATCATGTACAGCAATATAACTGGCTCCACAGTGATGTGCTCTCTCAGTCTCTCAGTCAATCTTTGCATGTTTAATAACCACTAAAATACTTACAGTTTTTACTTTAAATAATAACAGAAATAATAGTAATTGTAAGTAAAATAAACAGAAAAACCTAACTTCCTACGAAATATTACGACAGAGTAGTAATGAATAGAATTTATAGTTTAATATGACAGCCTTTCCATGGCAGAAAGCTTACTGATATGTGATATTTCACATGCTTGTCAGCTACATAACAGGAAGTTGAATGTCATGACTAATCAAGAGTTCAACTTGTAAGCAGCTGTAAAAGTATGAATTATGACTCATTTCATGACAAAGTTCAGCACAGTTCATGTGATACAGCAATATAATGCATACACACACACACACACACACACACATACATAGGAGCACAATATGAAACAAATATAGACCTAACTAATTAACCAGCTAACCTAACAACCAAACATAATATTCATGTCAGGATATTATTGTCCCTGTCATTTTGAAAAAGGCTTTATATGATATTTCATTTTTGCTTCATTTGTTTCCATGGCAAAATATAGGTTAAAATAATCCTGAACAATTTTTAAAAGGAAAAAGAAACCGCAGTGAAATCTGGAGAAATAATCAAGGAACCTGGATGTAGCGTGGTTTTAAAAATTCACGGACGTGTGAATAGCAGACAACCTGGGAAATGTAAATACATCTCAGCAAAAGCTTGGTAATGTAATAAATGGCAAAGGTGTAAAGTAAAACAACAACCTGCTGCAGAAATATTTATCACTAATAAAATGTCAATAATGAAAAGAAGAGCGGAAGGTTATTTGCCGTTTCCCAGATGGAGAAATCCTGCAAATGGCCTATAGTCACAGAGAGTGAGCACTCAGTGTTAAGCCCTTTTTCAAAGGGGAAAAATAATTGGTAAAAGTGAGGAGGTGGGAGACACCAAGCAAGGGGTTTTCAAGTCTTTGAAGTGTGTCTGTACATTCATCAACTGATGATTAATGCTTCATACCCACTTACTTGTCACTGCCAGTTCAGCTGGAAAACATATTGAGTCTGAGGTAGACTGTCTTCACCTTTTGTGTCAGACCACCTTACCATCAGCATGAATTGTCAACAGTGCATTGAGGAACCTAAAAGCAGTCACGGTCAAATGCTAGTCACCCTAAAAACAGTCATAGTGAAATGCTAGTTACTGTAAAAGCAGTCATGGTCAAATGCTAGTCACCCTAAAAGCAGTCATGGTCAAATGCTAGT
>JABFEA020000029.1:10726698-10742734 GCA_019775915.2 Cyphomyrus plagiostoma
TCTGTTCGAGCAGGGTCCACCGTAATCTCAACCGGCAACCCCACACGGCCGGGTACCCTTTCACGAAAGTTGGCTTTCACTGAATTTCCACTTCCCCCCCCCCCCCCCCCCATTCCTATACCACTGAATAAATGCCCACAATCTCGGGTTATTGTCTGCAGTCCTGCCCACCACACTGCCAAATAAAAATATCCTTACCAACCAGAGTATTCAAGCAGCACTAGGATTTCTGTTTTTAATTATATATGAAGCTAATGTAATTACTCCTGAGTGAAAACGGAAGCCGATGAGTTTGCCAAGAGGTATGAAATATTTAGGAGGACAGGTGTAAATCCATGAGTTTAGATAATGGTGTTTGAAGATACGCTGCAGGCTTGTTGAGATGAACAAACACCTATACCTTGCATTTAGCCTCTCACGCTCTTTTAAAGAAAGGTAGACTGTTAAGGCACCAAAACGTACTTGAAGGTTTTTGGTATTCCAGAATGACAGAAGCAGCAACATTCTCCACATTCTCTCCCCATTAGCTACTCCCTTCCACTCAAAATGCTAAACGTATACAAGTATAAATTATAAAATAACTTTTGTTTACACAGGTGGGTCGCTTCATTTCCAAAGTGATGGGGAAGCTATTGATATTCTGTTCTATGAACATGGCAACTTTTTTTAAGAAAAAATAAAAAGGGAAAATAACAGAAGTGAGATTTTTGCTTGCTTTTTTTACCGCAAGGCTTTGCAGGATTTGTTGCGTTAAAGAGGAGGGAAATGACAATGCCTGTTCAGTGATGCCTGGAATGAAAAACCAAAAACATTACTAGATTATGCGCGTCTACTCTGCTGGTATTGTTTATTAAGTGCTGAAATGGATAGGCCTTGGTGCTTTTTCCCTAATGGCATGATCTGTATTTGGGGCTGCAGGAACTATTTTTTTGCAGGGTTCTCCAAAAGAAAGAACTGCACTTAAGTGCTGTTCAGTTTCTTTGAATTTCGTTGAATTCGTTGAATATGTTGATATAAGGCCACAAAATCAGGGTAAATTTAAGGTATGGAAGTATGATTTTGTGAGCCCTGAAACAAAAAAATATTTTTTTTAAATATGGATGGATTCCTCATCAATTAAAACTAACAGGCAAATGCATTTCCATCTTGAAATGGGAGCAGGAATCAATTTTTAAATAGTCTTTTGTTCATGTATTTATTCAATTTTCTATTGTCTATTTCTGCACAGCTGCATATTGAGTTCAGTGTGGCACTGAGTCTGCTGCCCTTCCCAGGATGCACAGGGCAAGAGGCAGGGAACTCCCAGGTATGCCAATGTATCAACACAATGCCAGAAAATGTAATCTTATGAAAGGCTAAATTATTTGAAACACGACCTCTAATGAATGTTGATCCACAAATGCCAGCTGCAATTATACAGAACCAAGCCTGGATGATGCGGGATGGACACCCCCAAACATGCATGCCCAGTCCAGTACTGGTTTTGAGAAGGAAGCTAGAATTACATAAAAATAAAATTTAAATAAACATGCAAGCTCTCTTTTTCTTTGCTGTTTTATCATTATGTGAACAAAATATTCTCTTTACACTCAAGGAATAATGTAATAATTCAGTCTGCTGAATGAAATCATGCATTTGATTACAAATAGAGAGTGATATCTAAAAGAACATGAAGTATTTATTATTATTACTGTTGTTGTTGTTGTTAGTAATAGTAATAATGATGATGATGGTGATATACTCAGCGACCGTAGCATTGGTCCGATTTGGATGTAATTTGCAATACAGACCTTTCATCACATGCAGATTCATTTCCACCATTCCGTCTGGGTGCTTGGCTGTTTTGTCACTGAGTGTGCATTTCTTTTTTTAAAACAAGGTTTTGTGTGGAAGAAAATATCAATTTCATGAATATATATTCAAATGAAAGTGCATTTTGAATTCTATGTATGTTGACTTGGTGAAGACTCCTCACTCTGCAGGGACATCCATCTGCAAATATAGAGTCTTGGACTATGGTTTCGCTGTAGAATAGGGAGAAATACTCATCAGAAGGTAAAATTTCCCCTTCAGATTCTGTTCCTCTTGCACTCTGACCTCAGTCTCATTAAGCATGCTCTCCTTCATCTCTGGCCTTGCATGAGGCTGGTTGGTGCCAGGATTGACTCCCAAATCAGCAGAGAATGTCACCCCTGTGCATTTGATTCCTCTCTTCTAGTCAACAGGATGTTTTCAGTTGAGATGCTCTTGATGATAAGTGAGAAGTAGTGTCATTAAGAGCATGCTATTTTTGATACACTCTTTGAAAACATTTTGGCTAAAATGTAACACTGTGTACTGGGTATAGGCCTTAGGGGGCAGTAACACAACCCTTGAATGGGTAAACAAGCAAACTTGTCAGCTACCTTTTTTGGTACATTGGATTGATGACTTGGCCCCAGCCAAAGCCCATTTCTGTACATTGGGAGAAGCTATTGAAATGTCACTCAATGTCCAGGAGCCGCTACAGAAGCAAATCTTCACATCAGAGCTGCATCATTGGGACTTAACCCTCTGCTTCTCTATAACTGGGTAGTGAATTGAACACCGAGTTCTGAAATATCTCAGATATTTGAGTGCCTTGAGAATATGACATCCAAGTAGTTTTATAGGTTTACGTCATGTGTCTTAAAATGACTAACACATTATAAAGCTGCAATATTTATTAGTTTGGTTGGCTTTGTAAGCAACCTGACTTTGGGCGATTCGAATAAAGACCCAGCAAAGCCAGTGATCAAAAATCATAAGCATTATTTAATACACAGAGTAAATCAAATAGAACTTTATAGAATAACAAAATATTATTATGGAATACTACTTAAATTACACCTGTTTATGTCACTCTATACATAAATTGCATTAAAATTCAAGATAAGATTTTGACTATTAGTTGACACTTGATGATGATGCTTAATATTTTGACATGAATTGTGGGTAGTTACTGTGGTGGCACAGATGGACCTGAGTGGTCCTAGACCCACCCAGATAAAACTCAGGTCCACCTTGTTCAAAGTGAGTGATATAATACAATAAAACAATGGTGCCTGACAGGTATGTGTGTGCATAGTTAAATCTCTTTGCCTGGTTGGTCTTCATATTGCTATGGGTCACTTAAAAACTGATAAAAACATATCGCTGAGTCTGTTGATTTTGTTGCCAAATGAGACTGGCCTGGTTCTGTGCCGGCCTGGTTCTGCTCGTCCACGCGATGATTTCTGGCTGCACTGTTGGTGGGTTGCCCTGTTACCTGATATCTCCCGGGTCAGGGGTTTGAATCCTACTTCTGCTGTGTCTGTTTTTTCTCCCTGCTGTGTAGATTTCTTTACATACGTGAATCAGATACATGAATCAGTGTTTCTGTGCTGCCTGCAGTGGGTATAATGTAGCCCTGCGACCTAAAAGCTGCTTAAGAAATTTTCCATATTGACCAGAATAGTTGGAAGTTTCAAGGTAGAATGTACAAATAAGGGGGTGGCATGGTGGTGCAGTGGTTAGCACAGTTGCCTCACACCTCTGGGACCCGGGTTCTGGTCTCCGCCTGGTTTCGTGTGTGTGGAGTTTGCATGTTCTCCCCGTGTCGTCGTGGGGTTTCCTCCGGGTACTCCGGTTTCCCCCCACAGTCCAGAAACATGCTGAGGCTGCTTGAAATTGCCAAATTGCCCGTAGGTGTGCATGTGTGCGTGACTGGTGTGTGAGTGTGCCCTGCGATGGGCTGGCCCTCCGTTCAGGGTTGTTCCCTGCCTCGTGCCCATTGCTTCCGGGATAGGCTCCAGACCCCCCACGACCCAGTAGGATAAGCGGTTTGGAAAATGGATGGATGGATGGATGTACAAATAATCTGTCTATACAGCAAAACTAAACTAAAGGCATTCAATAATGGTAATATTAGTATGCTGCATCATGGTATAACATGTAGAAGTTACCTTAATATGCTATCAGATGTGCTATTTATACTGTATGTGATATATAAGAAATTCCTGGCAATAAAAAAATGTTCCTTTTGTGTTTCCACCACCCATAGTTTTAGGCTTGATAATAACGGTAATCACTGTATGACGTTTCAGAGCATGACTTCAAGAGTGAACAGGATTTCTATTAAAATAAAGCAGTAATTTATAACTGTGAATTTGAAATCTGTTTTCAGGGTAATATCTAGACTTGTGGTCATCTAGGTGGGTATCATATGTAAATCTTTATAATGGGGAGGATATTGCTACCAGACTGACGTATTTTGCAAAGTAAAACCTGACATAATGCTATTACTCTGGATGTTTTATTTCAGTTACGTCATTCATTGCAACAAATTAAATCTATAGTGTTCATGGGCGTCACCGCCATTAAATCTGCAGGGGACGTGTCCCCCTCACATTTCATAATTATTTGTTTGGACCCCCCCACATTTAACATAAAATATGAGTTTTATGCCAGTGCGTCCCCCCCACACTCAAAATGCTGCTGACACCCCTGATAGTCTTGGTGAAGCTTAATTAATAAAAAAAAAATTAATCACAATATAAGACTAATTTATGCAATTAAATTTCAATAACGGCTTCAATGATTTTAAATAATTATAGTGGTTCTAACTTTTTTGTGCCAAGAATATGTGGGAGTCTTTGCTGTTTTTGAGAAAGAATTTTTTCAAAGCAAATATAAACACAGTACTATGTGTACCTGCCATGTTTACTGATTCAATGCATTTGTAAAAATAAATGTTGTTATGTGAACTTGATTCAAATTCGAGATACTTTGGAGTAACTGGCATGGAGGATTATGTCACCTGTATATGCTATGGCAGTAGAGACTGTCACAGTTGCGTGACATGTTTACCTCTCCCTCATGCCCCCTCCTCCCTCCATGGCTGTAACAAGCCACGCCCAGTGCCTGTCAGCTTTACCTCTCCTTCCTGCCCCCTTGTTAATCACTCTCAGCTGCCCTGTGTCTGCTTCCTTGTTAAGCATGTATATAAATGCTCCCCAGTTCTGTGTCTCCTAGTTCTATGCTCCCCAGTTTTATGCCCCCTAGTTTGGCCATTGTTGTTTGTTCATGCCTATGTTCAAGATAATAATGTCCCCAGAGGGTTTTGTCTGAAGCATAGCTTGCAGTCAGGTCGTTCTCCCTTTTGTTGGCATGACAGACTGTGTTTGATGAACTACAAATTCCCCATCAGTCTGTTTTAACAGGATTCTACTGGTCTTTAGTTAAGCATGTAAAGCACTTTCAGGGTTAGAGATTGACCTCGTGTCACTTGTTTCGGTCATTTGAGATTTGAACTGTTTCCCATTTCTGGTCCTTATTAGGTGACGCTTTACATTAAGTGCACCTTCATAATGCATTCATTAAGTATTCAGAAATCATTCATAAACATCATGTATCTATACTTTAACATCCTAGCATCACTTAACAGCTTTAATATACATTACATAATAACAACAAACATTATAATTGTATAATCATGTAATGTTTGTTATTAATCTATATTAAAGCTGTTAAGGAATGTTAGGATGTTAAAGTGTATTTGCATGCTGTGTATGAATGTTCTATGAATGCATTATGAAGATGCACAGAATGTTCTATGAATGCATAATGAATGCATTATGAAGGTGCACTTAATGTAATGCATTGCCGTTTTCACTATATCAATTATGGTGGAATTGAGCACCTTACATTTCACTGTAGGTGTCAGTCTGACCGTAAACATCCCATGTGACAAATAAAACTCTTGAATTCTTAAAGCGCAAAGCTGGTCCAGGATAAGCCATCTGTCTATCATCCATCCTATCATCTTCCAGCCATTTATCCTAGTTTCCCAAATCATAGGGGAGGCTGGATGGGGCCACTCCAAATCTCGAGATGGCACACCAAAACCGAAAACCATAGCCGAATATCAGGAATTCTGTTATGCTATGGTAATACATAGACTAGTTGATAACTATGTCAATATGAAGGTTAATGAATTGCATTGAAATACTTTTGTTTTTCTTATTTGTTAGTTGATTTATTGTAAATCTAGTGACTTTGTAGTCACTTTTTTTCACCAGTGGGAGGGGCAGCAATTGAAGCAGGGTGGCCCAGCTGGGTCCCCCCCAGGACGGATGGTATCATTGCTCTGGACAGGATGCCACAAACATGCATGTATAATGATACACCTCAGGCAAAAACTAAATAGCCTGACAATGTGATTTTGGATGTGTGTGAGGACAGTGTACCTTGGGCAAAACTGTAGTTATGACACGGGGAGAACATACGCAACACACAGATCATGTAGAATAATTTTATTTTTTAAATATGGACAAACAATGTAAAAGTATGGAATGCTTTTGTTCAACCATTCAAATATTATTTTAATAAATATTTATATAGTAATTTCTATTATGTTACCATTTGTATTTGTTAATGTATGCATGTGAGTCGCAGATCGTTTTATATATCCTGAGGATCCCTGTAAGCGGAACAGGGTTTAAGTGTTTTTCTCCACTGATGCTAACTTGCTAATGTGACTGTGAAGCAATAAATCATAAATGGGCGTGAAAAGGCAGTGCTCAAACAGGAAAACGATTCAAGGACAGAAAAATTCATTCACAGTCGCCGTGCAGCAGCAGCAGTGCACGATTCCTTCTGCGCTGCTGAGTACTTCAGCATGTAACATTTTTTTTCCTTGAATGCTTGTTACTGCAACCCACGACAATTAGCAGTGCATATTTATTTTAAATTTGACTAAGCACCATACTGACAAATGCCTAGAGTATTTTCATTTGAGTAATTTATTCTTAGCTGTGATTAAGGACTAGCATAAACAATGATACTATTAAAATCTTTTTGGACCTTTATGGTAACTTAGTGGTTAGTGCCGTGGATTCATAATTCCAAGGTTTTTAATTAGGTCCCAAGGTTTCTCCATATGGAATTTTCATGTTCTTCCTTTATTTCCATGGATTTCATTCAGTACTCTGGCCCTGGTCCATTAATGTGCAGGTCTGAGTCCCTTCAAATATAACAGGAACAATCAATGACAGAAATGTGAAATTTTCTAGGTTTAATCCGTTACTGTGAGCCCCACAGCCTAGTTGCCCTAGGTCTTTGAGTAAAGCCCTTTCGAAGTGTTTTGTGATTTAGTAATATCTTATTGCAAATAAAGTCAGTTAATTATAACTTTGCTGATAGCTTTTCATATTTCTGAAATATAAAGGGTCTTCATTTGCCCAGTTCATATGGTTAGGTTTAGGATTACGTTTAGGGTTAGGGTTAGGTTTAGGATTACGTTTAGGGTTAGGGTTAGGGTCAATGCAGGGCGGTTTCAATGCTACATATTTGCAGAAATTTCCTCTGTTTATGCTGCATAAGCAGCATTGGAATGAAATCACGCAGGAAATGAAGGTTAGGCTTAATTTTTAATCTATCGATTTGTCTAGTTATGAATATTTTATGTAAAATTCCCATGGTTCATATTTCAACTTAATGAATTCAGGAGAAATACAAATAACATTTATAATTTGTAGTATTTCTTACTACCTGTGTGTTCCACTTTCAGTTTAGCATATTTGGCCGAAACAAACCGATAAATTATCCAAAATGACCGCAAGGAAAATATATCCTGGCAAATTATAACACTCTTCGATATCAATTCAATTAACCTCTTTATGGGCTAACTCTCATTATTTATGTATTTAACACTCCACCCCTCCCGCACACACCCAGGAAACTTACCAGTGAACACATTCTGAAAGTATGCATGGAATTCTGGTGACTGCAGCACCGTCCGTTCTTCCAGTAAGTAGCATCAGTTTGTGAGAACTAGGTGAGGAGGGCGGATTCTTAAAGTCTGAACACAGTATTGTGTTTGGACAATTATCACTTTTCCCTTATAAAGTCTTGCATGGCAGCCCCATTGTGTAATCCCAGCACCTCCCAGCAGTGACAGGGTGAGCAAGAGAACCTTTACAGTGTAGCCTCTGACTCCGTCTGCATACGGTAGGTTTACATTCACATGCCAGTGACTTTGGCTTCCTTGATTTTTTTCCTGAGAGATGAAGCACTATGGATGTTCACTAAGCTTTCAGCTGCATTTGCAGGCTTTGCACAAGCTTATCTGCTTTTTATGACAACAATCACAATGCATATTTCAAATACGATTGTTTAATTTCTCAATGCACTTACAGTGGAGGAATCTCTCAATTCCTACCCCATTAGTCAATGATTATGTTCTCTCCTCCAGTCATTATCTGATTGTATAGACAGGCAGATAACATACTGAACGCATTATAGTAAATTTTATTGCAAATTTAAATAGCAATGATTGTGGGTAATGGTTCAGTCAAGAGCCAGAGTTGCTCAAGATTCCTGAATAGACTGCAAATATACAAGTACACAAGACATACAATTTACAAAATTCTCCATAAAACATGCTGGAATTTATTTATTCGGTTTTATTTTATGCATTTCTTATTTGTAAATACAAACAATACTCAACAAGGAGTGATAATCTTGAGATTAAATAAATCATTTAATTATTTTAGGGAGAATCTGTGACTAACATAGTATGTAAACACGAGAATCCCCGGGGGACTGATCTGGGTTAGCAGTTAGAAAACTAAATGATGTTAATATAAGAATTATCATTACTTTTCAGTATGTCCAAGAATTCTGGTAAAGTGGGCAAAAAGCTCTATGACTGGCTGATGGTGAAAGGCATGTATTCATCACGGAAATGCTTGCAGGTAATAACATGCAATATGTGAGTGAACCGGCAAAATAAATAAATCTTTGCATACCTGCATGTTTCATGTTGCTTTGTAGTTCAAGATCTATTATCTCACAACAATTCTCAATGCAAGCAAGGGATATGTATTTCTTTGATATGTAATGGGTGTCTGTTCATAGCAGGATGCATGTTTTCTGTAAATCAGCAGTATATTCCCAAAATCCAGATCAACACCTGCTCTGTGAATTTCAGATTGTCTTCTGTCAATCAACTACTATTTTTTTAATCAACCATCCTATTTCTGTTCCATATCTCCTGGTCCTACATAAAAATCAGTCTTATGCTGAATTCTTAAAAAATTCAGATTTGCAGATTCCAATGAAATTGAATGTGCGCTATGCCCTTTAAACTGGAATTATACTGGCAAATAATGCTCTTCCCAGTCTACGTGGCTGATTACTGTATTATTTATACCTTACTTGGTGAAGAGACTTTGAATGCTATTTACTATCTGTACCTTCTTTTCATTTATTCATAAAATACAGTGGAAAGATAGCAAGCGTTGCAGCCATCACAGCTGTTTCCTGTTTTCTTTGGTTCCCAACCTTTGTGCAATGTTGTTACCAATGAAAAGAGAACACCTATGGTTTCCATTCACAGTAACTAAAAACCATTCTAAATAAAGCACTGATGATGTTTATCACCATTTAATTAGATTATATTTGAACACGTGAAAGCATATCCGTGATATCTGACTTTGTATCTGAAATGTATCTTAGGATGACTAAATCTCTGGGTATTTGAAATAACAACCAATAGAAAGCCAGTTTATCAATCAATAATATATATCAATCAATAAGGTTATTCTAACTTACCTAGCATGGGAAGGTACCCAAAGGCATAGATCTGGCTTACTTTTACATACCTCACACCATATACATTCTTAGTATTTAAATTTAGGTTATTTATAAATAAATAGTGTGTCAGGAATTCCAATGAACTTTAATCACCATGGAATGCGCAATGTGATGCTATGGCTGATTTTCCATGGTAAGTGACTAAGTAAGGCGGCTGCAGTCCCTTATTGGCCCTCGACCTCCGAGCAGAAAAAACCCAATGGAGAAAGGAGAGGGAGGGAAGGACAATCAGCTGCTGCCTCTGCGGTCTAAAACAAAGCACCCTGTCTTATTTCTGAGTGCTACCTTTTGTTTTCTTCTCTTCTCCATGAAACACTTCTCATCTGAGCATAAGCCCCCCCCCCATCTCAGACTGATCTCTCATCCAGCCACATGTACCCTCAATAAAGGTACAGGTACCCACAATAAAGGTACATGCACCCACAATAAAGGTATAAGTACCAACAATAAAGGTACATGCACCCACAATAAAGGTACATGTACCCACAATAAAGGTACATGTACGCACAATAAAAGAAACAATAAAGGTACATGCCACATACTGAGAATACAGAAAAGCTAGAACAGTTTTTAATGAAGAAGCCATGTTTTTCTCAAACATTCTGTTGCATCGATTTGAAACATATCCATTAAGCTCTTTTTTTGAAGTCTAATAACAGTCATGTCTTCAGCTATTTTGATGTAATTTAGATTATTCAGTTATATATACCTATAATTAATAGATATAGGAATGTAATAGCCATTTTTATAATGATTGACTCAAACAATACACATTTATCCATCAAATTCTGTAAAACAGTTGTAAGATAGATATTCTCAAATATAATTCATATAGATTTGTTGAGTCCCGGTGTGAAGCTAATTGGATTAGCATTCAAAAATCCCCCCATGAAAGGTTACAGCATTTGTAAACCATGCAAGTTCATGAAATTGGTTTGGTTGTAATGAGACGGGTCGGCCAGTCAGTTTCATCTTTCCTGCGAGAGAAACTCCAGCGCCACAATAGTTGTCTGTTAACAGTTTTTGAATGTATCCTGCCTAAAATACAAGTAACAACTTAAGTATCTTTACAACAACAACTTCCTGATTTCAAGAGTGAATTTTTGGGCTCACAATGGTCCACTGGACCTTCAGTCAGGCTGGGTTCTTGTGTGCCATTTTCTTGGTGTAGGCTCTCCCTCCACGGAGCACATGTTCTCAATGGATGCTTTAAGGAGTGTTAGTACACAGTCAAACCATGTTCCACAGATGTTCTCTTCACCAGACCTATTTCCAGATTTTTGTTAGAACCTCATTCTTCTCTTAAGAAGTATAGTTCTTGTTCTGAATATCTCTATATGTTAAAAGGGTAATGTGGAGCATGAATTTGGAGTCAAACAGTCACTTTCTGATTGCCCTTTTTACTCTGACCATGGTATCTTTGTACAGAGTGCAATTTCTGCACATGGGAAGGAAGTAGAGTCACAGAATTTATATAATGGTAAGCTTGACAATCCCACCCTCCCGACAGGTTTATGTGGGAAGATATAATGGTGAAACCAACAGGAAGCTGTAGAGGGTATTTCAGCTAGAATCTTGCTTGTGACTGAGCTCTCTTTGTTATTTAGGACATACTACAGAAATGACAAAGTCTATTAAATATATTTAAAACAAAAAACACGGAAGGAGGCTGGAGGAAGCAAACAAACAAAATAAAGCACAAAATTTGTGTGTATTGAAAATTCATAATGTAAATTATCATCACAGTAATATTAATAGTGAGCAGTAAAAATCTATTACATGTGAATTGTTTGATTCTGTTATTTAATTTTAAAAATTGTATTTGATGCATGAATTCTTATGAGAAGAACATTTTTATGTATACAGTACACAGTAAAGTCAGCACATATTGCTGAATATCTGCCTGCAAGTTTGCAGTGAGACTACCTTGTTTACAGAAAAAGACATAAAACGCTGGGGAAACAAGACAATTAAAAAACTATGGTTGAGGGTTTTTACGTGGCTGAGATTAAGCAGAAATGTGAACATTCTGTGCAACATGAAATACACACTTATCTATAAAGCCCCTTACAAAAAGACAGACAGCTTTGAACAAAAAGGCTAAATGACAAATAAATAACTTATTACATTTTATTATATCATGAAATATAACGAGGGGTGGCATGTTGGTGCAGTGGTTAGCACTGTTGCCGCACACCTCTGGGACCCGGGTTCTGGTCTCCGCCTGGGTCTCGTGTGTGGAGTTTGCATGTTCTCCCCGTGTTGTCGTGGGGTTTCCTCTGGGCACTCCGGTTTCCCCCCACAGTCCAAAAACAGGCTGATTGGAGTTGCCAAATTGCCCGTAGGTATGCATGTGTGAGTGAATGGTGTGTGAGTGTGCCCTCCGATGGGCAATTTGGAGGTCAAGTCAACACCTTAAACTATTCTTCATGTCCTTCCAACCATTCCTGAACAATTTGGCACTGTAGCAAGGTGCATTATACCGCTGAAAGAGGCAACAGCCATCGGGGAATACCACTGCCATGAAGGGGCATACTTGTTCTGCAATAATATTTAAGTTGGTGGTACATGTCAAAGTAATATTCACATGAATGTCAGGACGCAAAGTTTATCCCAAGAGAACATTGCCCAGAACATCACACTGGCTCTGCCGGCTTGTCTTCTTCAAATAGTGCATCCAGGTGCCATCTTCTCCGCAGGTAGATGATGCACACTCACACAGCTATCCACATGATGTAACAGGAAACATGACTCATCAGACCAGGCCACCTTCTTCCATTGCTCCATGGTCCAGTTGTGACGCTCACATGCCCATTGTAGGCGCTTTCAGAGGTGGACAGGGCTCAGCACGGGTCCTCTGACCGGTCTGCAGCTACACAACCTCATACGCTGCAGTCTGACAGTTCTAACATCTTTGCCAATTTTTCCTTCTTCCAACAGAGCAATTTCAAGACCCTACTGTTCACTTGTCTATTATAAAATTGCATCCTTGATACGTGCTATTGTAATGAGATAATCAATGTTATTCACTTCACCTGTCAGTGGTTTTAATGTTATGGCTGATCGGTGTATATTAGGCTATATGCAGAATACAGTAACGATAATGAGAAAATTTATTATCTTAAAATTACAACTCAAAATATATTCCAATGATTTATTTAACTTGCGAATGCAAAAATTAATGGGTAGATAATTACTTTAAGGTAATATAATTTGCACCTGATTTTACCAAAGTAATTATGGAAATTAAGTTTTCAATATTTCAAGAATTATTAAGAAACCTTTACTTGTCACATTAGTTAATGTTTTTTGTAACAGACCCGCCATCACATCTTACTTTTAAAAGCATAATATAAAATCTTTGGCATGAATGTTTATCCTCTCCGGGAGCTGACACCTTATAATGGTGGAGGGGTTTGCGTGTTCCAATGATCCCAGGAGCTAAGTTGCCCGGGGCTTTATGCCCCTGGTAGGGTCACCCAAGGCAAACAGGTCTGTGGTGAGGAACCATATGAAGTGTGGCCCATTAGACTCCTTATGAAGAGAAACATTATGGATCCGCGATTTCCCTTGCCAGGACGCGGGTCAATGGGGCCCCCCCGGAGCCAGGCCTGGGGGTGGGGCTCGATGGCGAGCACCTGGTGGCCAAGCCTATACCCATGAGGCCTGGTTGGGCACAGCCAGAACAAGGCACGTGGGTCCCCCCTCCAATAGGCTCACCACCCATGGGAGGGGCCATAGGGGTCGGGTGCCATGTGAGCTGGGCAGTGGTCGAAGGCAGGGACCCTGGCGGTCCGATCCTCGGCTGCAGAAGCTAACTCTTGGGACATGGAATGTCACCTCTCTGATGGGGACGGAGCCTGAGCTGATGCGCATGGTTGTGAAGTTCTGGCTAGACATAGTCGGGCTCACCTCGACGCATGGCTTGGGCTCTGGAACCAGGAGGTTGGACCCTTTTCCACTCTAGAGTTGCTCACGGGGAGAGGCGCGGAGCGGGGGTGGGCATACTTATTGCCCCTGGCTGGGTGCCTGTACATTGGGGTTTACCGCAGTGGACGTGAGGGTAGCCTCCCTTTGGCCTTCGGGTGGGGGGACGGGTCTTGACTGTTGTTTGTGATTATGCGCCAAACGGCAGTTCAGAATACCCACCCTTTTTGGAGTCCCTGGAGGGGGTGTTAGAGAGCACTCCTCCTGAGGACGCTCTTGTTCTACTGGGGGATTTCAATGCCCACGTGGGCAATGACAGTGAGACCTGGAGTGGCGTGATTGGGAGGAACGCCCCCCCCCACAATCAGAACCCGAGCGGCATTTTGTTGTTGGACTTCTGTGCTCGTTATGGATTGTCCATAATGAACACCATGTTCAGGCATAAGAGAGTTCATATGTGTACTTGGCACCAGGACACCCTAGGCCGCAATTCGATGATCGACTTTGCAGTCGTATTCTCGGATTTGCGGCCGCATGTCTTGGACTCGGGTGAAGAGAGGTGCAAAGCTGTCAACTGATCACTACCTGGTGGTGGGTTGGCTCCGCTGGTGGGGGAGGAAGCCGATCAGGCCTAGCAGACCGAAGCATATAGTGAGGTTCTGCTGGGAACGTCTTGCAGAATCCGTTGTCAGGAGGAGTTTCAACTCCTAACTCCGGCAGAACTATTCCCATGTCCTGGGGAAGGTGGGGGACATTGAGTCTGAATGGGCCATGTTCTGCGCCTCCATTGTGGAGGCAGCTGACCGGAGCTGTGACCGTAAGGTGGTCAGTGCCTGTCACGGCGGCAATCCCCGAACCCGCTGGTGGACACCAGTGGTGAGGGATGCCATCAAGCTGAAGAAGGAATCCTAACGGGGCTTTTTAGCCTTGTGGGAGGTACCGGCAGGCGAAGCGGGGCGTGGCTTCGGCGGTCACTGATGCAAAAACTCAGGTATGGGAGGAGTTTGGTGAGGCCATGGAGAACGACTTCCGGACGGCTTTGAGGCGATTCTGGTCCACCATCCGGTGGCTCCGTGGTGCAACATCAACACAGTTTATAGTGGGGATGGGGTGCTGCTGACCTCAATTTGGGACGTTTTGGGTCGGTGGAATACTTCGAAGACCTCCTCAATCCCACTGACACGCCTTCCAATGAGCAAGCAGAGTCTAGGGACTTGGGGTGGACTCGCCTATCTCTTGGGCAGAGGTCGCTGAGGTGGTTAAAAATCTCCTTGGTGGCTGGGCCCCGGGGGTGGATGAGATCCGCCCGGAGTTCCTTAAGGCTCGGGATGCTGTGGAGCTGTCCTGGCTGACACGCATCTGCAGCATCGAGTGGACATCAGGGGCAGTGCTTCTGGACTGGCAGACTGGGGTGGTGGTCCCCCTCTTCAAAAAGGGGGACCAGAGGGTGTGCTCCAACTGTAGGGGGATCACATTCCTCAGCCTCCCTGGTAAGGTCTATTTGGACCAGCTCTATACTCTCCGCAGGGTTCTGGAGGGTTCATGGGAGTTTGCCCAACCAGTCTACATGTGTTTTGTGGACTTGGAGAAGACATTCGACCGTGTCCCTCGGGGAGTCCTGTGGAAGGTGCTCCGGGAATATGGGGTGCTGGGCTTCCTGTTAAGGGCTGTTCGGTCCCTGTATGACCAGTACCAGAGTCTGGCCCGCATGGGTGGCAATAAGTCGGATTTGTTTCCGGTGACGGTTGGACTCTGTTAGGGCTGCCCTTTGTCACCGATTCTTTTCATAGTTTTTATGGACGGAATTTCTAAGCGCAGCCAGGGCGTTGAGGGTGTCCGATTTGGTGACCTCAGGATTAGGTCTCTGCTGTTTGCAGATGATGTGGTTCTGTTGGCTTCGTCGGATCGTGACCTTTGGCTCTCACTGGGACAGTTCACAGCTGAGTGTGAAGCAGCTGAGATGAGAATCAGCGCCTCCAAATCCGAGACCATGGTCCTCAGCCGGAAAAGGGTAGCATGCTCTCTGGATTGGTTGGGGATGGGGTCCTCCGCCAAGTGGAGGAGTTTAAGTATCTCGGGGTCTTGTTCACGAGTGGCGGGGCGATGGAGTGGGAGATCGACAGGCGGATCGGTGCGGCGTCCGCAGTGATGCGGGCGCTGCATTGGTCTATCATGGTGAAGAAGGAGCTGAGCCAAAGGGCAAAGCTCTCAATTTACCAGTCGATCTACATTCCTACCATCACCTATGGTCATGAGCTATGGGTAGTGACCTAAAGAACGAGATCGCGAGTACAAGCGGCCAAAATGAGTTTCCTCCGTAGGGTGGCTGGGCTCTCCCTTAGAGATAAGGTGAGGAGCTCGGTCATTCGGGAGGGCCACTGCTCCTCCGCATTGAGAGGAGCCAGATGAGGTGGCTCGGGCATCTGATTAGGATGCCTCCTGGACGCCTCCCTGG
>JABFEA020000029.1:10742834-10766605 GCA_019775915.2 Cyphomyrus plagiostoma
GAGGAGCTGGAGGAAGTGGCTGGGGAGAGGGAAGTCTGGGTTTCCCTGCTGAGACTGCTGCCCCCACGACCCGACCTCGGATAAGCGGGAGAAAATGGATGGATGGATGGATAAATGTTTATAGCTGCACAGTGCTCTGTTTGCCATTGGTGACTGTTGCCATCGTCTGGGCTTTCTATGCTGCATTGTGGTTTTGCTAAATTTTCACAGTTAACATTTTCTTAATTTATTGCTCGAGCTCTTTTTTCGAAAACGCATCCTTATAAAATGCCGCTACTAGCCCCCTACAGACAGAAATAGTGTAATAACTTGCCTTGGCACACCAGTGTAACATGTGAGAACTGACTAGATCTCTAATCCAATTCTATTACAATCCGATATGGCACATCTCCAGATGAAAGATATGATTAGCCCACTTCATAGAAGATAAGAATGCCCTGCACAGGTATATATTCAGACTTATCTTAAATCCAGGGGGTGACCATTGTCTGTAGTTAATTCACATGCTGACAATGAGCTATTGTATACCTGTAAAATTCCTCAATTCTTTTATATCTGGGGTGGATTTATGGCACAATTTACAACAACAAGTACTGGGAAATCTATCAGTGACTGCACTGTATATTAATCTTAACACTTCCTGTATAACAAAAATCAGCCAGTAATAAATGTGAATCTTCCAACAAAAAAAGCAGTAACATAGTGGGAAAGAATGATCACAATGTTCAACATGCAATTTGTGTAATAAAAGGCTAATTAGTGCCGAATCCCTTGTGATAATTTAATATTTTAGATTGTGAGGAAACAGAAGGAAACAAAATTGCAGCAATTTTCTTGAGGAACCCACTACTGGTTTTTGTAGTTTTTGCATGATTTAGAAACTATGGCTATTAAATTATTATAAATGTGACTATAATACAGTAAGTCTGCTCACCATTGTGCATAATGCTTTGTGCTATTATTTCACCTTCCATGGCTAAATGAAATAAGTGAAAATTTTTGCACCTTTTTAGTTCTGCAACGCACCAACAATTTGTCCCTGAGTGAAACTAAAACATAGAAGATTCTGTATGATTTGGGAAAATGACACGGTAGCAGTTGAGTGAAACTTCAGAAGAATCAGTCTCCGAAAAATGCTACACTCCAGGTGGTGAAATATTCAGCTTCTGGACATTCCAATGACAAGGCTTCTAGAGTGCGGCCTGATTTCTGGACGAGCCAATTATTTTAAGGTTATATACAGACGATCCATCCAGCCATCATTTTTTAAATTTCATTTGTGGGGGGCGATATATACAGACTAATTATACAAAGCTGGAACGATCAGTGGAGAGAAACTAATAGCTCAGTTTCACATTTGTCGACCTCGCTGCATAATTATGTAAATTTTGAAGCATTGTGGAGACTGAAGAGTGACTGAGTGCTTCAGAATCATTCAACGATTTATAGTGAAATACAAATGCTGAGAGGTGCCACGGGCAAATAACACACTAGATATCAGTCTGTTTGTATTCCTGCTCTTGACTTTATCATGTGTATTCTCTGCATTATGATTTCTTGAATTGCCTGTGTACTTCTATAATTCTTCAACATAATATTGTGAAAATGTGCCAGGGCCCAAAATATAAAAGATTTGTTTTTGGGGGGGGAAATTGTATAAATAAAACCGTGTGAGATACATTGCAACATGCAGCTTTATCTCACAATAAATAAAAAACATAATCAATAGCTGTAATATTTATAAAACAGCCCTGACTGAGCATCTTCCTGAATAGTAACAATCTGCAGTTCACCTTCTGAGGTCTGACCTTCTAACTTGTAACCTTGCAACAATGTCAGTTTTATTATTGCTCCATTGTTCATCACAATAAAATAATATACATTTATTCAAGAATGTAATTTCCAAAGGCCTTAATTAAATTTCGTTCAGTGCTTAAAAAAAGAACTTAATCCCACGTGTTCTTCAGCACTTCTCAGAAAGCCAGTTATCCTGTACTGCCTCAAATGATTAAAAGCAAAAATGATGAAAAAAGTAATAACGTGAAACGTCCAAAGTATTAATATTTGAATTTACACCAAGCATCTCTGTACTCTTTCACACCATTTGAATATGAATTAATTCAGAAGACAAACTCTGTACTTCAGATTTTGAGTGCCATCAGAATATGAGAGAAGAATAATATCTGACCATACAGTAGTTAGTTGGCTAAGATCTTTGGAGTGTTGAGAAGTCTACCACTTCGTGCTTTAATTTAAGATAATTCTCAAAGATAAGTGGTAGTAAAATAATTCCTCACTATATATGAATGGTTCTAACAACCGTTTTCATCTTTCTTTTGCATTTATGGGATCAGTCATTGTTAGCTTTCTGTAAGGCATGTTTAAGTGCTGGGGATTGTAATTTTTCACTTTTGGACAGAACTGAAACATCCTTTCATGGGGTGATTAATTGGAAATCATTTTTCTTATAGAGTAAACATTATATATGTACAGAACAAAAATAAGCCTTCATCCATGTATGTGCAACCTATAATTTTAAGATAATATGCTTTCTATATAATATATATGGACCCTGTAAAATATGTTTTATTTGCTCTGAAGATAAAATTAAAAGCTACTAAGCTGCAAAGCTAGTTGGCTATAGTGAAAGCATCTTTACTAAATTAATTATTTCAATGAGCAGAACTTAATATTGATTATTTGAAGATTAAAGCTTTGTGCTGCGTGGCTTTTACTTACACAAATGGCTACATATAAATTATTCAGATATTTCCAGCATTTGATGTAAGCCCACTTATACTCTTTTCCAGGATAACAGTTGCCCACTTAAGCTTGACACAAATCTACCCTATGTCAGTTACCTTGACAACAGGACTCGGGAAGCGGGAAACACAGCAGTGACCCCCAGGCAGATACCCCCCCATGTCCAATCACATCTTCACTTATTTTGTTCAAGTGATCATCATCATGAAGATAACTGCAATTTGACCTTGCATTTCATCTCAATTTCTTGAAGTCTATCATTGACTTTGGTTTATTTCTAGATGTTCAGAAGTCATTGAATCTGTATGACAATGAATTGTGCTCCTTGGCTTGACTGGATTAGGAGTAAGGCCGTCCCATGGTGGACATCCATTTACATCACCTCTGCCTTACATGGATCCAGACCCCCATGCCCTAATCCACAGCTTGCTATTGTCATCTCATTTAGTTTTGAGTGTTTCCCTCATGTTCTGGCCAAACCAGCTGCCTTCTTCATTCCCTTCTTCTCCAATTTTTTGTTAAACCCTTCCCTACCCCCATACCTAAATGAGGCTCCTATTTTTTCCTCTTATTTCCATATCACATAGCTCCAACTGTTCCATCTCAGCCAGAAACACAAATAGGCATTTTTAAATGACCTGACAGGCTGGCCGAGCTCAGCAGAATGACACATTTAGAGCAGGCACTGCGATCTGAGAGATTCTAAAAGTTTACAAAAGTCAAATGGAGATAAAAAAAAAAATCATGCTATATAAAATCCACTGCAAAAAGAGGGAAAAGTCAGTTTTCGGTGCTGGTGAAGACCATGTATTGGATTTGACTGAACCTGTGGTATGTTAGGATACTCACTGCCCTGAACGGGCATAAAAACCACTCATGAAAGAATTCCTAGAGTCATTTTGTTACGCATCGATGTGCACTGAGGACAAGCTGTCGTCTCCTGAGACAGACGATGTCATATCTGTTGTATCAACCTGGAACTGCTTTTACTACACTGCTGTGCCATGGCAAGCATTTGAATATATGATTCATATATTTTAAATATATCTATTCAATTATTAATGCATAATTGTTTCAGTGTTCATCATCATTTTATCTCTTTGTTTGCCAATATTACTCTTTCTATCACTGGTAAATAATTTTGCACATCATCTTCCTGACATAACAACCAATATATCAATACATATTTGCCAAATATGCAGTGTTTTGTTTGGGTAATTCGATATATAATCTCAGCATTGTTTATTTACAAGGAGCTACAAGCCAATGTACTGATCCCTTGATTATATATGCATAAAAAAATCATTAGGGGGTTGATGTCAAATCTACTGTCTGGGTGTCTGGTGTCTCTTGTAAGGATCACAAGACATAGTTATTTGGCAGGAAACCAAAGATTTATTTGGAAAAGTTGTCCTTTTTGGGGATAGACAGGCCTAATACAACACAAAAGTAAACATGGAAAAATAAAAGGAGCTAGTTTGCCATGGGGAAAAAAGGCACAATTTGGGTGTTACACACTATGAAAAAGGGGAACAATAATAGACAAATTGTGGAATATCACACTGGCAGGCCCCTGTATTGGAGAGGAACCAAACAAAACGTTATTACAAAAAAAAGTTATTACCTGCTCAGGCAAACATAATTAACTCCAATAATCGCTGTCACCTGATACTCCCTTGAAAAATAGATCGACCACCCCACTCCATATGAACACAGCATCCATTTCCTGGAAGTACCCGACGAAAGGTCACGTTGAAGGTCGTGTTCACACACACGCACACTCACACACACACACACACACACACACATCACACTGACAGAGACGGCAGAAATCTGTGAGGGGCGAGGCCCCTGTACTTCCCACTATACCAGTCAAAAACAATGGAAATCTAAAAATTAATATTATTCTTGATTAGTCATGTACTGAAAGCCCAAATATACAAAAAAAAAAAAACATCCATCCATGTTCTATACCTGCTGGTACAATGCAAGGTTAGGGTGGTCTGGAGCCAATCCCAGAATCTATAGGCACAAGGCAGAGAATTACCCATGAGAGCCAACACCATTCACATCTACAGCCAATTTTGTAGCTGTGAATATGAGGGGAAGACCAAAGTACCCGGCAGAAACTGCACAATGACATGGGCAGAATGTGCAAACTCCACACACATGGAGCCACGACCGGCACAGAACTCTGGTCTCCAGAGCTTCAAGTGAACAACAATAACCACTGTGCCACTGGCATTTAAAAAAAAAAACAATATTTTTTAATATATGTACAGAACCATTTCCCAGACAAATCAGTAGAGATCTACTATCCAGTAGCTACAAGACGTATTACTTTCTACTGTCAAAGAAGAAAAAATGATTTACTTTTAAATTTCTTTATAAACATCGGCTACAATATTAAATTGTTTTTTCCTACTTTCATATACTATAGAATAAAGAGAGCAGTTAAAGTCGGCCTTTAACTTCAAGGCAAGTAAAGTTTCACTCATGCTTTTTACAAAACAACATATCTAGAGTGACACAGCAAAAGAAATTTCTGGTGAAAAAGGCTGGGTTTGTAATACTTGGCTTGGCTTTTGGAACATTTATTGAGTAAGACAAAGGAATGGCTTTCATTTTCACAAGAACACATAAGTATGAAGATTGCAATTAGCAACGTTGCTGTGTCATGCCAAATGATTTTAAATGAAATAAAAGAAAAAGCGCAAAATCTGTCCACTACGTGGCATTGGATGATGGATGGGGAAAGAAATTAACTACTACCTGCAAACTTTACACACACAGCAATGAGGTGGGATTTGAACCCCCATTGGGTCACCAAGCAGCCAAACCTATTACATTAATTCATTTTCTTAGTTGTTTTTCGGCTATGGGATCTGATCTATATTTTATAAGGTTCTGCGATGGGCTGGCCCCCCATCCGGGGTTGTTTCCTACCTCATGCCCATTGCTTCCGGCATAGGCTCCAGACCCCCCGTGACTCAGTAGGATAAGCGGGTTGGACAATAGATGGATGGATGGATTTTATAAGGTTTTCATCTGCTTTTTCTTTCTCTTTCTTTGTTAGAACCATAATTGTGGGAACTTACCAGTGCTCAGCCAATTTAAAGTCTTTTCAGCTGAAAAGTTTGAGACAGGACACTGTCTGCCTGTGAAAGGTTATGTGAAACTTTAAGTGCAGTCTGAATTCATTAGGGCTTTACTGTTCTCTGTCTAATGATCACTCTGCCATACACCTCTATGCCCCATGGACAGTCTACAGCTTGGTCAATTTCATTTCCAGAATCATGGGGTATTGAAGGTTTTCTCTCTCCTCTATGGAATGGTCACATGGTTCACATATGAGTGTGTTGTCGATCCTTCTAAACAACTTCAGCCTATAGTATATTAGATTTCCTGTCACATTTGTTCTTAAAATCACCTCACAACCTGTGCTGTGCCATGCCAGGACCCGGCTGTGGGTTCTATTTGTCTGTCCCCATGTTCTGGACTCTCTACTGACTAGACCAACTCTTTCTGTTGGGAACCTCAAAAGCCTTCAGTGATAGAATGATTTATGTTGTGCTGTAAAAGGCAGAGCATTGTTCGGAATGTGCCGGTGACCTCCTATAACAAACCACTTCAGCTTGTTTGGACCGGGATCCCATAACTTGGGTTTTCTACTTATGACCCACGAGAACTTTGATTTATGTAAGGATCGACCCACTTTCGTTATTCTCTTTTCTAGGTCTTACAATGTGGAGCATTGTTTTCTGGCCTTGCTGTTAGTTCTGCTTTGTTAATATAAGCGTCGTGACTAAAATGTGTAACCGCAAAGGGAACCCAAAGGTTTGTATCCTATCGCGCACCATGTAACATTCTTAATTGTCTATTATTATTTTAATTGTTTAATTAAAAACATTTATTTATTGTTTTTCGCAATATATTTAAAAGTAAGCCTTAGAGTAGTAGACAGCAAGTTAATTGAGGGTGCAGATTCAGGGACCCAAAGGGATAATGCGGTTGTGCATTTGAACATAAGTGGCCACTTTTTTAGGTACGCCTGCGCATTCACACCTACGTGTATCTGTGACTTCATTCATAAAGCAGGCAGACATGGGGTGAAGGTTCATTTACTGTTTACCAAAGCTTTAGTATGATGCAATGCATATCATCTAACCGGTTCTCAGCGTGTTACGATATATGGTACCAAATGCGGTGGATCCAGCATCTCAGAAACAGCCAGAATTCTTGAATTTTCCAACCAATACATATTCTAAAACTTACAGATGATGGTGTGAAAAAAAAAAGAATCTGTCTTCCATACCTCAAGGAATTCAGGCTGTTCTGCAGGTAAAATGACTAAAACTCAGTAATGGAATTTTTGTTGCTGTGCAGCTCAGTGGTTAAGGGATCTGTATGCATGTGCAGAAAATTTTGTTTGAGTCCTATGGTTGGCAGAGTAACCACATTAAAATTAAGCCTGTGAGCAAGGCCCTTAACCCAGTTGCTCTGGAGTCCTGTACACTGACTGACCTTGGGCTCAGAGCCCAAAACATTCTCTTACCTGTGTATGTGAAAACCAAAGAATTTGCTAGTTCATTTTGTTTGTTTGTTTTGTTTGTTTCTTTCTTTCTTTTTCTTGTTCCACACAGAAGTACTGCAGCACATGAATACTTTACAAGGTACAGCAACTGTTTAGCAAAGGGACTGAAACATACTTGGGTTTCAAGAAAAGTACAGTCAAAAGAGGATGGAAAGTGGCTAGTCAGACATTTCAGGCTGCTGAAGGCTCATTTCACCATTAAACGGCCAGAGCAAATTAGTAAAGCAAGAACTGTAAATGGCCACCCACCCTTTGCCCGGGCAGTAAGTGTAAAGCCATTAAAGGTAACATGGCCTGCAGTCTCTTACTAATTAAGGGATTTTGGGGGAGGGGAACCCAAATGGACAGATAAAACAAACTGCAAAGTCATGTATTATATAAGGCTGAGCCTTTGGGCAGCAGAAACAGGGGAGCTTGATGTGGAACTTACTTCACCCGATGGAATAGGAGTGACAAGGTCTAAGTTAAGAAAGTGTGCTAAGTCTGAAAGGGACTGTAACTATGGATATAATCATCAACAACGTAACTGTGCACAAGAGAAAAACAGGAAAGCAGCAATAGGCACAACCTTTTGACCTCCCTGTTAATGATCTGCACAGAACGTCCAAAAAAAAAGGTGAAAAAATATGACCTCTAGTGGCCATCTTAAACAAAAACCAATATGCACTTCAAGAAGCCACCACTGGACATACTTCAGAAAACCTTAATAATGTGTTCTCTGCTTTCTAATTTCAGCATCTTATACTTCTGCATGTTTTATTGGAGCAGATACCCCGACTGAGGATTCCGTAATAGAACTTGAATCAGCTTCAGATTATAAGTCTGTATGTTTAACCATCATGATTCTGCACACCTGCCGTCTTGCCAGTGGTGGGCATCCTCGACATTAATGGCAAAATTGATTGGCATCGAGCCATGCACATTTGACTGGATTGAAAAGACACCTGTCATGATCACTTTTGCATGACCTAATGTCCATCCAGCCATGCATCCAGCCATCAGGGCTCATCAGGGTCACAGAGGGGCCTGGAACCCATCTCAGACAGGACTGGACACAAGGACGATGAACCCCCTAGAGGGGGCGCCAGCGGAGCACAAAGTGCATGCGCACGCAATCACAGATTATGAACAATTTTGCCTGTTGCATGTATTTGGGCTATAACCAAATATGGGTATTTCCTTTTTATTAAAGGTCATTTAAACAAGTTCACAACAGAAATCAGTGACTAATGGAGGAGCTGAATACTTACCCAGTGAATCACTTATGAGAGAGTAGATTTATTTTTATTATAAGCAAGTTCAGTTACAGTTTGGTTAAAGAAATTTACTTGACTGAGTGATCGCCATAATCAAAGTTAGGAACTAATGTCTTCATAAACTGATTACGTGTTTAATTAATGAATGAAATCAATTAATTAATCAATCAATTGATTGATTGGGTAATTAAGAAAGAGCGTCATATAGAACACTGTAAGCAAATGAAATAAAAATGCCAGTAAATAATAATAAATACAATAAATGTCCCAGAGGAATGACAGTTTTCCTGCTTTACCATCTCATAACCAAATTTCTCAATTACAATGTTACAATGGCAGAAGAAATGTTCACCTTGCTGACAACAGAAAATGTCCCACACACCATTACAAGAAGTGCTGCATATGAGTGAGCTTTTCATACAATTTACATTAGAGATGGATAAAATCTCCATGATATTACGTTTAGCTCAATTCAATTCTGGGCCTTAGACTTCACAAATACCAGATACTAATGTTTTATCCTTCTTTTTATGAACCATTACAGATATGAAATTCAAAGGCATTTTAATCAGTCAATTGTGGTGTTCCAAAAGTCACTAAGTGCTAAACCACATAAAGGGGCAAACTATGATGAGAGTCAGAGAATTAATTTGAACTTAAGCCACTAAATGTTATTGTATACACATTTACTAGAAGTCTTTGTGTCCCAACCACAGCATAAATATAATATTATTCATAACTGTAGCTTTGCCAGATCTTTTAAACTGCCTATAAATGCGTGTTTAAAAATTGATACAGATTTTATTGCCGATATTGTTCTATTTCTACTTGCATTCCAGACGCGTGATACAACTCACAAAACAAGTATCACTCTCATTCTTGCCCTAAATCGAAGGAAGGCTGATTTACATAGTTAGGGTGGATTCTTTGAGGCCGCGTTTAAGTCCTGCATTCCTCACCTGGAGCCAAAGCACATTCCCAGCCTGCGTATCACTGGGTTTATATGCGCTTCGCGTGCCAACATTTCCTGTGCTCCATATCTGGACTGAGCTACCCAATGGAGCAAAGTCATACAAGATGGGAGTGGTTCCGTTATGAGGTCACGATGGGGGACTGAACTGAGGTTGGAGCAAGTGAGGAGCTCGGCACTGGAGAGCGATAAACCTGAGACGGAGGCGCGTGAGCTGAGCGATACCAGGAAGCTTTTTTTTTTAGTTGAAACATGTCGCGTTGAAGGCTCTCGGCAGCGTTGTGGTCTCCGGATTGCGTCTCTCTCTGCATGCAAAGGGGAAACAGCCCGACTGCCGGTCCGGGTGGGTGAACAGGAAGAAATTCCCGAGCTTGCAAAAAAAAAAAAAAAAAAAAAAAAAAAAACCACAGAGGAAAAAAAAGACGCATGAGTAAAGGCAAGAAAGTTTTCCTTGTTGGAAACATTCTGGAGCGAAACTTTGCTGTTACTGTGAAGCTTTTACAATGCACTTTCTTGGCGGGGTGAGATAGTTGCTGGTTTTGCGCCGCTTTCTTGCGTCTTTTGAAGATCAGTCCTCTTTGGTGGCTTACAAGAACATCAACAAAACTTTTAGGAACGGAAAATATAAAGCTATACCAATTAACGTCTGACACTGTAGTTGGACCGCATGCTTTTCCTATATCTATTTGGAACACCGCGATTTTTTTGTTGTTGTTTTTGATCGACTATTGCAACAGCTTGCGGTTGGAGCCTGGGTTTTGATATACAGTAGTGATTGGGGGTTTGGGGGGGCGGGTTGGATATACATTCCTTTTTCCTACATGGCCTCTTCAAGGATGTACCTTCTTGTGAAATACATACTGATCTCCCATCTTACTATCTTGATCGCGAAGAGTAGCCGGGCACTGCTGTGTCTCCCTTGCGACGAGTCGAAATGCGAGGAGCCGAAGCTCTGCTCCGGTGCCGTGGTGCTGGGAATCTGCGGCTGCTGCTCCGTTTGCGCCAAGCAGAAGAACGAGACGTGCGGCGGCGTGTACGGGCTGTACGGGACCTGCGACCGGGGGCTCCGCTGCGTGATCAGACCGCCTCTGGATGGCGGCTCCATCACGCAGTATGAGGTCGGGGTTTGCGAAGGTTTGTATTGCAAACTGTCTTTAATCTCACATTTGTTCGGAACAAAGTTGCGGAAAAGACATGCGGGCGACTTGGTAACACCAGTACCAGTTAAAGTAACTGTAGGGAAGGGGTTGGGAATGAATAGGGGTCGTGAAATTTGCAGGGGTCCTGTGCGACTGATGTGTTGTTTTCTGGACGTCTGAGCGGCCCGGACACGTGTCAAAACACGTATAGTTAGTATGATCAAGTTGTTAATCGGTGGTGATCAGTTTTTAATCGTATAAGTGGCGTGCGTATGTATCAAAATACGACGTCATAAATTTATTTGCTAACTTACAATTTTTGGTAGTTTTGTGTATTCTCATTAACTATACAGATGTTGCGGTTGTCGGTATTGTAGTTATGGAATACTGGAATACTTAACAGCAAACTGAAGTTATCATCCTTCAGCTGTCAGTGTTGTTTAAGAGTGGGGACAGAGACTGGGAGAGACTGCTGGTTAATGTGTTTGCAGCATGTCGGTTTTCCATTGCTTTTGGGGATTGCTAACGGATTCCATGCTGTATTTGGACGCCGTGCCAGTCCCGTTTTTTCCGCCGAGGCTTGTCGGTTTTTCGCCGGAATGTCTGCTATGCGCCGCAGCCTCTGCATTTTACACGTTTAACCGATGGCTGCCGAGAGACAGCTTGCAGAACAGGTTGCTGCTTTTCACTGGTGAAATATAGTTGTCAGTGATACTTTGTGACAGACAGCCTTGCGATACGTGTATATACGATTGACGCTATATCTAATTTTATTGCAATTTAGAAAATACAAAATGTATACGTAACTAAGCAGCCCGACGGAGTGCAGGCTTATAAGTACAACTGTCTTCACTTCTGACAACGTGAAACCGTGTAGTTGTAAAGACCCACTGTTAGTATTTAGGTCTTTAAACCTGTGGTAGACTTGGTGAAGCAATGTCGGAACTGGATGCTGGAAAATACCCGTTTTTTAAAAATGATCTGTCAGGTAAATAAGAGCACAAGAAGACAATAATATTGCAGTTTGCCTCACTGGTGCCTTCTGCTGGAACAAGTTTAAAGGCCCATTGTACTGTCAACGAGATTGAAGCAGGACCTGGAAGTTTGAAAGATCCACATTATAAGCCTGACTATTCCCTAAATACCTTAAGATCCCCCTGGTTCTTTCTGCTGCATCACATCCTGATTAAACCTCAGACTTGCCTGTGATTCCTCTGGCTGCATTTCAAGAGGCAGTCAAGATAGATTTCAGTTAAATGTATTTTCTTCAAGTACTCAAGAGAGGAGGAACAGTAAGAATTACGTTCTGTTTTAGTACATCCCCATAGAACGAAAGAGTAAATTTACATATGTTTGTATGCAGATTTTGAAGTTTTGAAGTTTATTGTCCGGCAGTGTAGCAATTCAGTATTAAGACAACCATTTTAATATTTCCTGTAACTTGGTTGTCTTACTATACACACAATCACCTTTATAATAATACACACACACATATATATATATATATATATATATATATATATATATATAATACACACAATACACATATACCTATTATAAAGGTGATTGTGTGTGTGTATGTATTCCATTCAATAATCCATATTATTATAATTATTCAGCATTTGTTTAACCAAGTATAAAGGTAGCCATGGTTGTGGTGCCTGTATTCTAATGATGACTGAGAGGTACCAGGTGACCTTGGGTAGAAACCCACATGATCCAGTGAGAACTGGATCCCCTGAAGATGTGAGATGATGTTTCTGCCCCCTGAATCCCCATGCAGGCCACCTGTACAATAGATGTATCACAGCTAATAACAGCTAATAGTGAATAAATGAGGCTATAAATTAGGTTACTGTTGTGCCCCTAAGTGGGTGATCTTATCTGGCAGCATCTTTGACAAAATCAGTAACTAAATCAACATTTAGATGTTGATTTATGGGGTTTTATGGGTGTAGAATTTGCTTACAGAAAACGAACTAGTAGAAGCTGTGCTGTTAGTTATGATTTCTTGTATAAATTAAATAGTTAAAAATAGTGAAATATCCATCTCTCATGCCACCAGACCAGTGAAGGGTCACAGTGAGTCTAGTGCAGGGCTGTTCAAGTCACGGTCCTCCAGGTCCGAGCCCTGTTGGTTTTCCTAGCCTTCCTTTACCTGTCAGTCAGCTGTGAAGCCTCCAGCCAATCAGAATCAGTGATTATTAAACCGGCTACCTGGGAGAACTGAAAACAAGGCCTGGATTTAGAGTTGAGGGTCATATTTGATGAGCCCTGGTCTAGAGTCTGTTCAAGGAACAGTTGGGCTACTTTCTACAAGGCACAACGAGGACCTTGGATGGGAGGCCAGTATATCGCAGGGTGCATAGTCACACATTGCATCGTGGGTAATTTGCAGCTGACCTAACTGAACGTTTTTTTTTTTTTTGGATTGTGGAAGGAAAGCCTGGGAGAATATGCAGCATTTACATTTCACGCTAACCTTGCACAAAACCCTGGAGATGTGAGGCCTCACTGGGAGCCACTGAGCCTCAGTTCCATTTGATGTACGGTCATTACTTTGTTAAAATATAGGTATTTACATTCTGAAGGGGAAATCATGTGTCTCACTTCTAATGTGCTTTTACAAAGTGAGCCTCAAAACGGGCTCAGTGCAGAGATCAGCTGTCAGTCTCCTGCCACCATGCAAATAGACTATGACTTTCCAATATGTATGGATTCCCTTTAATTGTTTAAAGAAACTGCTTCTTTCATCTCTTAAGAGCAGTAAGGATTGTAGAGCTCCATAGATATTGCTATGGCTCTGCGGTGTGATGTTGTGGGCCATAATGGGAGGACTGGGCGAGGGACGAACGCGGAACGCTGCTTGCGTCGTTAAAACTCGAAATCCACTTTGTGCCTTCGTGCACTTTCGACATGCTCTGTAACGTAGTCTCTCTACCCAGAGTCAATCTGGAAAAGAACGAGAAGATGGCCAAGGCAAGGTTTGGGGGACTGACTTGGTGACTCACAGGTTTTCCTCCATAAATCCAGTAAAACACAAAGCATTAGTAATCCCTTGGTTGTTTCATTTGACAGGTTTATTATGTCAACAGATATTCTGTTTGCAAGTTTTCTTAACATACCTTCTGGTAAAAATCACTGTGTTTAATCTGCCTCTGTGTCAGGCAGAATATTGAATTTTTTCTCAATTTAAGAAGAATTTTTACACGGTTTTATAAAATCATTTATGGCTCAGTCAGTTTCATGAACTTGTGAGGCCTCCTGGCAGGAGCCGCCATTAACTCATTGAGTTAAAGACCACTGTCCACAGACCCCCTTCCTCAAGCCAGGTAAGGGCAATATCCTGTGCACATGCTGATGAAATGAGTGTTTGATGGCCCCCACATTTGCTCAGTAAGCTGTGTCACACTCTCCCTATTTAAATCATAAAAACAGGCTGTGCTGAGCGTTTGGCTTGGATTGAAAAAAATAGACAAATCTGTTTACATCGCAGCCTACAGAAAAAAATGCAGTTAAGTAAGAATTTAATCTAGCGTTTGATGTTTATTGCTGAATTTGAATAGCTATTAAACTATTTTAAATATGACAAACTGTATATTGCACTGTTATCTTAATTCTAATATGTATGACTGAGTGAAAATGACCACCTAAGTCCAAATATATTTTGTGTGCCTTAAACTTTGCATCAGAGCAGTTTTTCAGTATTCACATTTTACTGCCTTATAAGTGTTTATTAGCTTAGACGGGTATTTATGCACATCAACTGTGTAGTACTTTGGCACTAATAAATTATGCATTTTCACCATTTTATGTATTCATGTCATAGCTGTTAATACAGGAGGAAACTGAAGTAATAAAACAGGGCACTGTTTTTGGAAATGTGTGCAAAGGCATTGTCATAGTTGATATGCTGTATGTTAGCCTAGCAGCTAGATACCAGTCATATTGTGCATTTTCTTGTTTGATAAAAGGTTGCTAATTTTCTAAATAAAGATTGACCTCTTCTATGGAATTAAACAGGTAATTGTTTAATAATCCTGGAAATTTCTGTTTTAGTGCTGTATATGAGCAGGTTTGCAAACTAGCATAGTGTTAGCTTTAATTTGTTTTTATCTGATATTTTAGCCCATTACTGTGTATTGTGGGAGGAAAAAACCTAATGATGTTTTTCACTTCCACTGCATCTTTTATCAGAGGATGTATCATATCACTGGTGCTGTCTTTCTCCAGTATTGCTTATACTTGCACCTGGGCATCCATTGTAAGCTCAGCCTGGCTATACTTACTGCTGTAGCTACTCGACCCCTTGACAGCTGTATGTTTGTAATGTGGCTCTTGCATCAATTGTATGTAGCTTTGGACAAAACCACCTGGTAAATAGCTGAATGGAAATATACCTGTATAAATAAGTGTAACTGGTCCTCTCAAATTGTTGTACGTCATTCATGCCAGCATCAATAAAGCTTTACTAATTAACAGCCATCGGCCATGACTGTAGTGATGGAGAAGCCATCTGTAGCTCTCGGTCTAAGGCATGTCCCGAAAAGGTTAGCTGCAGGACTGGTTCTGTCCATGGCCCACTTCCCCAGTTTGCAAACCTCTGGGGAGAATGTCACTACACTCAGATGCTCATAGGCGATTTTCTCAACAGCATATCCTGCCTTTGGGCCATTTCCTAGCACTGTGTTTTATTGTACAATTTTACAGAGTACCTCTGTTTGACAGTGTTTTTTGGTTATGTCTTGTTTAGCATTTTAAACAGGACAAGTTTACTTAACCATAAACAGTTGCTACAATCAATGATGTCTTTTTTAACTCAAAACATCATGAATATATTAAAGTCAGCATCAACTGTCTTGACAAATCAGAATGATAACTGTCATGGACGGAGTGGTTTGAGACTTGCGTGTTGGGTAGGATTTAAGCATTTTGTCACATGCAAGGTATTCATCAGACTATAGCCTGCAGTGATAGGTGGTCAGCACTGCCATAATTAAAACACTGAAAGCAATTTAGGCATAAAAATGAGCTATATAATAAATATGTAATGGGGAAAGAACAGTTACAGAGAGATGAAAGGTAAATTGTACATTTTCATATTGTGTATACAAAAAGGTGTGTGTCTGTTTCTGTGTGTGTGTGTCTCTCTGTTTCTGATATGAGTTCAGATATGTGTGCGTGTGTGTGTGTGTGTGTGTGTTTAGACCATGCATTGTTTTTCTCATCAGTTCCTGAACAATCAAAAAGGTTTATGGGCATAACATAACTGAAACTGCATTTTGTCAAAAGTGGATTCGAGAAATTGACATAGTTTTCAGGCTGATCAACGTCTTACACAGAATTTTGTACTTTTTAGAAAATGTGTTCATGATATACAAGTGGAAAAAGAAGCCTAGAAACTTTTATTTTTTTAACCCTTTACCTTGAGCTACTGTACTGTGCTAATCCACTTTTCAGTCTTTCACCTGTATATCCTCCACCGTGCCACTGCAATATTATTCTGTGTTCTCATTTAATGTAACAGTTGTAATGGACTACTGTGTCACTGGAATACCAAGGTGCTGTCAGATCTTCTGCTGTGTTCTCTCTGCATGGCTAAGTCACCTTAAAACTATCCCATCTGTTTCAATACCCATGAAACAGTGGGTCAAAATAAGTGCATTTCTTCCGAAAATATGGAAATGAGGCAGGGTCTGTGTGATTCCCAAATCAGTCACTGTGCATCTTTTAGCTTCACAGTGTTTTGGTTAGTAGATCAGCCTAATTTCCCTTTTCTTTAAAAGTGTGAATATTTGTTGATTTCTATATGGTGAAATATTTTTTAACTGGGACCAAAATAATAAGCCTAAGTAAACTTTAAAAGAGTTGTTTCATGCAACCAATATTATATTATGATCTTAGAATAATAATAATAGCAATAAGTAGTATAGCATTACCACAAAATCTTAGGAAAACATTCTATAAGAATTTAAAATATCATGCTAGAGTCACAGCTTTGGTACATCCCATAATCTCTTGATGAAGAATCGGCGCGCTCCAGATCACTGCCTCTCTGCTTGTTTTTCAGTTCATTTTCCTGGAATGTGCCTTTGGCCGGCCGAATTGGCTTAGTGTCCACACTCAAGCTCGCAGGCCGATGCCAAATGGCCTGGGGCTCAAAAATAAGGATAAATGGGAAGGGTGAAGGAAACAGAGAGGGTACAGAGATGCCAGCGTGCTGATAATTTGTCCCTCTGTTGGGTCTGAGCCAACATTCCTCAGTTGCTTTCTGAGCAAACTCCAAGCATGTCAGAGCATGACCAGGTAGACAGGGTGGCAGATGAAAATAACAGTCCGATCAAGATGATGCTTTGCATAAAGATGACTCTTCGACTCCCCTGACAATCATTTGGTAACACTTTCTATGAAGTGTACATAAGATATGAGACCTTTTCTAGCTGCAACATGCGTCTTTTGTAAATGTTTTTGTCCGAGGAAGGCACTTTCAAACGTGCTTGTGTTTGCTTATCTCGTACGGAGTCGTGAAGTGTATGCGAGTGTCGTGTGCATTAATTATTTCATTCAATAATTAGCACAGCAAGTAAACATTCACAGTTAATACTAATATTGCTTAAAGATTTTCTGTGAAACATCTGTGTATTTAATGATGCAAATCTACTTGTCAAAACATTGCATTACTCAGGGATTTTTTTAATTCACTCTGGTCCTAATTTATCCTTAAAATAACTTTCGTCATGTTAAGATTTAATCACATTAAGGTTTCAGGTTCATCGAACAATGTCATATCTGAATCCAAAGTATTTATTGCACTCACTGAATTCAATTTCTGTTAATTTAATAAGTGCCATAAAAGTGCAATTGTTGACCAGCGATGTATGTTTCATTTAGCCATATATAATTGTGCAATTCTCGAAACACCTTGTTTCTGGACATTGGAGTTGAATAAATTATATTGTTGTTTATTTGTTGCTTGCCTCAAAAGTGACATCACGGATCGAAAGCTGAGAGAGTCATTTAGGATAACGGGGATCCTGATTTTTGATGATATCTGCATGTGTCTGTAAGCAAATGATGATGCTGCTGTGAAAATTCATGAGCAACATGGACGTCTGTTTATATTTTGTAAATCTGGAGCCCATATTGGGGGAAAGATGTTGTGAGCGTCGCTCTTCCATCATTAGGATCCGGGAACATAATATCGGGAGTCGGGAGCTGTAAAGAACATGATTTGAAGAGCACAGGGTCTTGAGATTGAATACAGCAGAGAAGCCATAAATTGTCTGCTAGACGTGCTAAGGACCCCCCACCAGTACTTGGTTACTAACCATTCATTGTGTTTTTTTATTCAAAAATAAGACCATGATATATGGAGCATAGAAACAATATCTCTATAACTGCAATATACAATCCAAATGGATTGATTTGCTAAACCCTTGTAACAGTTGATGAGCTAATGGAGTACTGGCTGCAGTCTCTAAAGTAACTGAGGCATCTGATGATTAGTACATACATTCTCATTCAGAATTAAGACTGTGTTGTGTATCAAGTTGTATGAACCAGTTGTGATAAACAGCACCCTAAATAGTATAACTCAACAAGAGAGTTATCGGCTTGTTGCATGAATATATAGCCAAGGAAAACTAAAGATGAATATGGTAACATTTTCTATGAATCTTAGAATCTATCAACACATTCGTAACACATTCATAACACATTACAATGCATTCATACAGCATTATAAACATGCCTATAAATATAAAATCGCATGACACATTATAGCCATGTTTATTATGCATTATGACTTTCTTATGAAACTCTCATGTATAATGCACTATAGATACCTTTATAATGCAATACAAAGCACCCATAATGCTTATACCAACCAATATAATGCATTATGAAGGTATCTATAGTGCATTATAGATGACGGCTTCAAGTAAAGTCTTATGAATACAAAAATGCTGTACTTCTGTCATCATGAATGACACCTGCTCTGTGTGTCTTTGTCTGTGTTTGTTTTTCCTACATTCAAGCAATCTTGTTCACCATTTTACACTCTTTTGTATTGCAATAATTGAATATTTAGTTTAATTTTCTAAAAAGTTTGAGTGATCTTAGAAATCACTGAATTCCTTACTGAGTATTGACTGGGAAAAAAGTAAAAGATCCGCACAGCAGAAAAATCACAACTGTATTGTTGCAGTGTCTGTATTGTTCTTGTCTTTATATACCAGGTCATACCTATTTTATAGAGCCGCTGTCATCTGCTTGATGGTTGCAGAATGTAAGATACTGTAGATAACTTTAGGAAAGCATCACATATTTTGGCTTTGAAATTGACCTAATATATGAATTTGATAAAAGCCTAAAATTAGAACATTTAAGTTGGTGCGAATATTTAAATGCTAAAATTCAAAGTTTATCTGTTTAATGATCATCAAGAATAATCCTTTTGATCTCATGAAATTTGTTTAGGTTTCAAATAATTTAAGTTCTCTGTCCTGAACCCTTTTTTCTCTCTCTTCTCTCCAATTAGATGAAAACTGGGATGATGATCAGCTTTTGGGATTTGAGCCCTGCAATGAGAACCTGATTACGGGATGCAATATCATTGACGGAAAGTGCGAATGCGACAGCGTGCGGACATGCAACAACCCCTTCGAGTTCCCCAGTCAAGGGGCCTGTCAGGCTGCCCTTAAAAAGATTGAAGGTAGGCCTTGCTGTTCTGCATGTTTATGCATTTTTTCCCCTGCACTCATTACACGGCAGACCTGCGGCTTTGCAGTTAGGCTGTGCACAGACATGACCGCACAGCATGTCGATGTTGTTCGATCAATAGTGTATTTCCATTAGAATTTTTCCACGTAATTTTTAAATATGCCTTTTGGAATTAAGGTATGCTCCATCTTATTTATATGTGGAATATCACACATTTTCCTTTGGAATTCTGAGATTTCTTTTATTTCAATCATTCATTTTTGTGAGGCTTAGCGATCTTAGATAATTACTCATTTCCTGTGGTGGGCCTACTTCTCGCGGCCCCCTGACGTTTAAAATTAGTTTTTTTTATATATATATATATAATCACAAAGCTCGCTGCTCTCTCTGAGGCTATTACAAAACAGCACGTTTGCTCCAAAGCCAAATCACCCGCTTTTTTTCTCCCCCAGCAGTGAATACATATTTTTAGGCAGGGTGCTGAGAGCAACTGCTGATAGATTAATTTATTCCTTTTGCGGACTTTTAAATAAAAAAAAAAATAAATAGCAGAGTATTTAACGCTTAGAAAGCTGGATCATTCTTGATGCTGTTTGGGCCTCTTTCAGCTGAGTCTTGGAATATTGTCACAAGATCAGCTCCAGATATCCAACTGTTGATTCTTCTAATCAATGGAAAGTTCTGGAAAAAAAGTGTTCTTAGTCGCTTGAAGCCCACAATCATGTTGGCATTAGTAGCAGCGTTCCACTATTTCTGTTAATATCGCAGCAATAGCTTAACTGTTTCTGCTCTGCTCTGCTAGTTTGACAAAAAAAAAAATCTTCTGGTAGTTTAACTTCTAGGTTCAGCCAATTGTCAGAAAATGCTGTTTATACCAAGGCCATATCTTACTTTTTTCAGAACTGTTCAGCAGAAGCAAGTAACACAAAACGAACTGCAGTTATTACAGTATCGGTTGTCTTTCCTTTCTGTTTGGAGTTTCTGTAACTATGGTAATCTCGACCACTGTTTTAACTTATATGATCTGTAGCAATAATGCTTGATTATCAGTCAGTGTGTTTCTTTATGTGTGTAGCACTTTTTTATGGTAAGTATTTGATTAAGTATTTTTAGTTCTATGATAGATCGTTTTAATAAATTTATAAGCTGTTTGAGGCAGGGGACAGAGTGTAGCAGAGAGACTCTGTTGCGGGCCATCTTTCCAGATTACAATAAGGTAACTCAAGAAAGAATGCTTTCAGCACCTTGTTGAATCAATGGCACGTAGAATTAAGGCAGTTCTGAAGGCGAAAGGGGGTCAAACACCATATTAGTATGGTGTTCCTAATAATCCTTTAAGTGAGTGTGTATGTATAAATGTGTACATAATATATATATAAAATATTTTAGAGGACATGAAAGTGAAAATCAAACCAAGTCATATGACAGGTGTCAAGGGTCTATCCTTCACTCTCTATATCTTTTTTTAGCTCAAACAAAAACTCAAAAGATCTGTTTTACCCAAAACAATGTGTCTGACTCCCATGAACGAGCACATTATCACATAAAACAGGGACTCCTGCTGCCTTTTGTTCTTTTAATTCTCAGTAGAATTTAATGAGCATCTTGTGGGTGAAATAATCAGGGTGTAGTGTGTTGAAAGTGTAGATCCTCCAGATGAAAAACACACAGTCGCCTGGTTTCTGGTGAAAGGTAGTCAGTATTTAAAATTTTTTAATAGAGTCAGTATAGGGGCAATTGCAGTACTAATGTTTATTCTTCAGCAGAATTTTGTTTTATTCTGTATTTCTTGAGTGAACAAACTGGTTTCTGCATGATTTTTAGGCAGATTTTCCTTCTTGGTATTCTGATGATGAAATAAAGGTGTATTTCTGATGTAAGAGTACATTGTCCTGTGTTATGCTTGAATATTTAATTTAGGTTCTTGCATTCACCCTGAAGCCAAGTATTATACAGGTTTAAAGTCTCACAGCATATGCTGTTGATGTCGTTTCTGCCTGCAATGTTCAGTCAGAGTTCTGTGGTTAGCCAGTTGAAATATCTCATTCCATTTGACTGATACAAATAATTGTGTGTCTTCAGCTCAACAGTAGTAATTGACACCATGGTCTCTAATAATATCCTGGAAGGGCAGTGCATACATGGGGCAGAATAATGGACCCGTACACAGCTGCTGGCTTCAGGGTTCATTGTGTGCTCGAGCATTCAAGCTGGTCAATGTCTGACACAGTTCAATGTTCTAAATCAAGCACCAGTCCACAGAGAGTAACTGGAACAGAAGTATTATTATCTCAGAAGCGCAAGAATGGAGACACGACAGGCAGAGGACAGAAACAAGTCAGTCATTACTCTGACAAGTGTTCTTTCAGTGTTATGGTGCCTTCTGAACCTAGTCTGATACACGCCATAAACAATGCTAGACTGACACATTGAAACTTTACCCACAGAATAAAACTCTTTAATCCATCCATGCGGTGTCTATACCTGCTTGCCCTATGCAGGGTGACAGAGTTCCAGAGATCATCCCGGCACCTACGGGCACAAGGTAGACAATTACCCAAGATGGGGTGCCAACCATGCCATTCAATAAATAAATATAAAAAATAAGTATGTAACACCAGTGAAAGTGGGGAAAAAGTGGCCTGAGTCTTATGATTTCATCACAAAGGAAGAACTGATGAACTGGCATGATTTGAATGTGAAATTAAAACGAGAGTTTCCCTCTACTAAATATTTGGGTTTTAACAGTCGCTTGGTTTCTGGTGAAAGGCAGTCAATACAGAAAAAACCCACCTTCAGTAAAGTAAACTCTTAAAATAAAAAATGTTATTTTACCTCAGAGTAACAAAGTTGTTCTTAAAAAAATGTTTAATTGCTACAAATAATCATAAATTGTTACTCACGTTTTGGTTATATATCTTTGTTTGAGATGGCTGAAATCGTCAATTGTTTTCCTTGTCATTCTTTGTATCATTTTGGTGAAAATTATGCCTATGAACATGCAAAAAGTGCACCGATTTTGAAAGAATAATCGGCACAATTCACAGTTGTTTTATATGGTGACAGATGGACAAACATGTTAGCGGTAATGTGTTAGTAGATTAGATTATCTGGAAAAAAAAAGAATGCAAACAGAATTCTTCAGATGAATGCACCTCAGCCATTTTTATTTTACTCACATGTGGACAGTGTATGAAAAACATAATATATATACATGCACACAAACATTAGCTACTGAGGTAGCTAGTCCGGGTTACAGTGGAATGTACGCCCGTTTGTTTTTGCATCATGACGAGTAAGCTTTCATGCCTCTTTGTGTTATATATATATATAGGGTTATGAGCTTTTCTCTGCAAATCCACATCTGATTAGGTGGACTCAGCTATGGCTTTGTTTCGTTTGACAGCAGCATTGTGGACGCTGTGTTGTTTGTGTGTTCATTTTGTTCTGTCATTTTTTTTCCACTTTCATCATTTAGATACTCTGTGAGTTTGGGGTTTTTCTCTCGTTAGTATGTTCATCGTTAATAGCAGTTCTATGAGGATTATTAGTAGCAGAAAAATCTCTTGTCATTTAGGCTTTAGAAATTTACCACTATTTAAAATCTGTCTGCAACTTTGTCTTCTTTTGAGTTTAGTGAGTTACAATCCTGGCAAAACTGTACCTTTTTTTTTGCAGAGTATTAAGTGCATCTGTTAGTGTATTGAGGCTTGCTTTCTGCTGCTGTCACAATACGGACTTGCCATATTTATTTAGATTGTGGTGGAGAACATTATGCTTGAGATTCATTGTTTGCTTGTCGCTTGTGATCTGCATGCAAAACAAGTTCATTCACACTTAAGTTGCATTAGAGGTCTTTTTAGACGACTATAATTCATTGCACATATATTGCAGGTCGGCTCTCTCCATTTACATACACCGTGAGATGGCGGGAGAGTCATCACTGACACACGTACGGGTTCTCCTAGTTTTCTCTGGCAACAGCCGTAATCTGCCCCCATACAAATCTGACTACTCGGTGAAACCCAGCTAGTTTGAGTTTGAAGAACTGGTGAACAGTGCATTTAACCAGCTGGGCTAAACGCATATTGTGTGTGCAATCTGAGGGGCGGCATGACTGGGCTTCACTGCATGTCGGACGGCTGTTAGCCAAGAGCAGCAGCTGATGGGAACTTTCTAGACTCATTTGATTTCACCGTTTCTCATTCTCATTTCGTCTTTCTTACAAATGGGTAAATGGCTAAATAATAGCTGCTTATCATCCTGGGGCGGACCCGCCCCCCCCCCCCCCCACCAAAACAAGAGAAAGAGGGAAGCAAAAAACAACC
>JABFEA020000029.1:10766705-10805583 GCA_019775915.2 Cyphomyrus plagiostoma
CATCCTGCCCCCCCCCCCCCCCCAGACAGCCAAAATGTCCATTGTATGTAATCCCTACTCAAAGAGCAGCCAAATGCAGATGCCACCATATTGCTGTTTTAAAAAAAAAATACTAGGAAAGTTTTACAAAAGCCTCAGATGAATGAATACAAGGCATCTGTCTAGTTTATTTCTACATTCACCTTGCGTGGGCAGTTAGTCCTTTTTTCTCTCTCTTAAGGAGAAGCTATTAATATTTATATAATTGATTTGCATTGATTTTGCTAGCTTTACAAGCAATTTGTATTATATATTTTTAACGTTAACTTGCTATTTGGTGCATGTAAATTCATATTAAAAACAATAGCAAATATCTAAGTGACATTAAGGGATAATTCTATTTGCATGATCTACAGTACGCTTATTTTTTATGGGGTAACATGAGATTTCCTGTTACATTAGGAGAGAAAATGTATATGTACGTTTACCTTTTGGTTTAACGGGCATAATGCCACTTCTGTTAAAGCTACGAAAAAAATCATAATATGAAAATAGGCTCCATTAAAAGTGGGGATATGGAAGAGGAGGGTGAAAAGTAAGGAGACGGCAGTGAAAATGTTAAGTGCGTTTGTGAAGGACGCCTTGCTCTGCGAGTCGGGCCATGGGGAGCCTCAGACGCCTGACCTCGCATAGGACAGGACATTAAAGGAAATGCCCAGCATTCCTTCTGTGCAGTTGTGTCTCTCTGCTTTGGCACAGCTTCTGTGCTGAATATTTGAACTCGGGAGCCCGTCGCACTAATTGCAGGCATCCGCTGAGGGGGCTGAGGAAGCTTTCGCCAAAGGATACGTGTTTCAGCTTCGTGCTCCATCGACTTGCCTCGACTTTGGAGCCTGACGTTTTTTCCACGGGGCAAAGAAATGCCAGAGGAGGGTTTTTTTTTTTTTTTTATAAATTTGACTGAAGTAAGCAAGAAAGATTAATTACATGTGTGGCCGCTCACCGAGTTAGGGAATCACAGTTGGTGTGTGTGTGTGTGCGCGTGCGACACAGGGTGAGACGAGAATTAGGCACAGAAGATAATAAGTCACGTTAGAACCAGTGTGTGTACAATTCAACTTCCAGTTTACCAAGAGGCATTTTGCATAGTGAGGTGAGATTCATGGAGGTGTGAGAATCTGCCAAATTTGAGAATACAGCCAGTATCAAAACTGTGTCTAAATTGTTTTTCGAAATTAAAGGTGCTTTGCTGAATAGATCTGATCTAATTAGTACCTCTCCACCTCAGTCATTTTGTATCTGCCCAATCAAGCCTTTCAAGGAAATCTGGCTGGAATTCAAAATGGCGGCATCCCTGGTGAATCCTACTGCTGTCCTGCAACAGAAGAGAAGCCTGCATCTATAGGGGCACAGTGTTCTGCATAGAGCAGCGCGGGCCGATCAAAGAGGCATCATGTGTTTGGTGCTTGGGAGAGAAAAACAAGCCTAAGTCTGAAATGACTGTGCATCACCGTTGCCAGTAAAATTCCTTTTGCTCAGTGTGTAATTAGCAGCAATGTAAGCAATGGTTGATATTGAAGAAGAATTTCTTGCGGTTCGTCCTGACATGCGTCGTGAATTGGAACCAGTCGAACTCAGGTCTGCTGTTTGTTGGCTGGAGCAATTGAAATGACATGGAAGCCGACAGGCTACATTTCCAAGGTGACACAGGATGCTGTTGCCCTCAGGATGGAATGCAGAATGTCCCCTTAGAAGACTCGGCTTCACTCACTAGTGGTTTGTAGTTTCTGTGTGAGCTAATCAATTTTAGTGACTGCTTTCAGTGATCCAGAAGATCTAGGTCGGTTGAAAGTGCTTTGATCAGCATTTACTTAAGCCTAATGCAATCAACTACAGCTGTAATTTCTCCTTAAATTGCTAATCGGACAATACTAGCTATACTAGTATTATTGACCAGCTTTAGAATGGGTATTGTACCAGATAATCTGTTACATCAGTAATAGTTATTCATTTTCACTGCCTGCTTGTCTGGCTTACTGCACAGACTTAACTATGTTACATGTATATCTGATACACCTCTGTTTTATTCTGACATTGAGTGAGTTGATAATCTTTACTTGCTTTTTCTTGTTCTGCAGAGACGTCTCATACTGAATCAGACCAGATCTGTTCTAAGAAAAAGGCTAAGTGTGGTTTACAATTATGTAGCACGAGAGAACTTTTTATATGGCGATAAAAAGTAACCCATACACTTTTTCCATTTTTGTACATAGAAAAATCATAATTTTTTTAATGTCTGAAAAATGGCTAAAAGAATTCATTTATAATAGACGAAAGTGTTCATCCTGTTTAAACATCTACATATGTGGTTAGTGGCTCACATAGTTGTGAGCCCCTGGGTATTCCGGATTTTGTTATAACAAATCTCTAAATTCTTTCATTTAAGTAATTATTTGAATAGTAGGTCATCTTAACTAGGTGTAAAAATAAAGTGTCAGATGTATACTGAAACGTTTGGTAACCTACAACCGCAGCACAAGGGGGCTGGGTGATTGGGACGATGCAGGGGTGGTTCTTGGGTAAGGGGAATTTCAGAGCTTGGCCCAAAACACTCTTTTGATGAGTTCAAACCTTAAAAGTATGAAATTCTGTCTGTCTCTCTATGATGTTTAAAATACATCAGTTCCATGTCCATCACAGCTCTGAAACCATATTGTATGTTACATCTAAAATGAACAAAATACAACTAAGAGATATTTGCGGCTTTGGAAGGAACATTTGGGGCTTAATCCTCACTAACCAGATCCTGGCGTCTCCACGATTGGAAAGTTGGGATGATTTTAAGGGCCCCTGTATGACAGGGGCCCCTAAAATGTTTGGGTTGGTGACCTTCATAATATACCTAGGAAGCTGTTTTCTGTCAATTTTGGGTAGTTAGTATAACGCAGGGTTAAACAGCGTGGTGAGATTCATTACTTATGTCTTTTTTTTTGGTGGGGGGGGGGGGGGGTTCAGCAATTATCTTTCACTTTTGCCCACTGACCTATGGTTTACACACATTCATGATCAGTCATGGTCTTTTAGGCCAGTTTTGGAAGATGCATCTCCTCTCCAATGTGTCCGTCCCAGTCCCACCATTTAAACGAAAATGTGTTTTCATGGTATCTGTTGCGCTAACTTGGTGTTGGATTTAGCAACTTCACAACCATCTCAAAAAAATGTAGACAGTGTGAATGTACTTGATTTATCTGCTAATATAATCACCAACTGTACATTTGTGGTTCTTATTGACCAAGAGCAATGAATCTTTTTTAGTTGTGTTGACCTTCAGTGTGATTGAGATTAAACGTAAAATCACATCTATTATCCTTGATGCTTATAAGAGTTACTCTTAATGTTAATATATGCAATGTTTTGGTGGAACGGTCAACATGTTTGACTAAATCCTTTTTTGTCCCAAATTTTTCAGTTGTCTCTCTGATAACCTTTATTATTACAAATACATGTGATTATTTTATTTTCAAGTTATTAGCATTTACATATGTACAAAATCATTGTCACTTCTATATCACTTTACACTGAACTTACGATCGGTTGCCTTTTGTTTGATGCGTATGTTGTGCATCGTGGGACTGGGAGCCTCCAGTAGCTCCATGGACGAGTGCAAGGATTTCCCCCTATCTCTCTGATAAGATTTGCACTTCTTTCATATCTTAGTTAATGTGTACAAGTGACTTATTTGTTTTCTATGAGCTGTTTTAGTTCAGTAATGTGCAAAAAGATGCTAGCAGTGATTCTTTGGATTGCAGGGATGCACTTATCGGCTGGCTTGCTGTAGCTTTGCTATGCTAGATGAGAGATCTCTTGAGTCTTTTCTGTGTTTGGTTTATTAGTTTCACTCAGATTTTCACCTGCCACATACAGAGAAAACGCATAGTGGCAACAGTACGCTGTTCATTACAGTACACAGTACACTGCTGTATAAACATTTATAAATGTACTGAAAATACCAGTACCGTATGCATGAAATATCTGTAAGGGGCAGCTTCTGACTTATCGACCAGTTCGTTTAACGACCTAGTCAAACGAACGGGACTTGTTCAGTGAGGAGAGTCTGTAATGGAACCAGGATTAAAATGCTGACAATATGCACCCTTTCAACTCAGAGCAGCTATTGAGAGGCCAGTCGTCATTATTTTCAGAGTAAATACTGCTAGGCTTGTGTGTGTGTGTGTGTGTGTGTGTGTGTGTGAGAGAGAGAGCGGGTATACCTTACCTTATGGGAACACAATGTCCCTACAACAAGATGAATACCCATTTAATAAAAATCTAATCAAAAACTCTTGCATTTTGTTTGGTTACTTACGGTTATGGTTAAGGTTGTCATAGTTAGCGTTAGCATTATTCCCATAGAAATGAATGAGCGGTCCCCATAAAGATATGTCTACCCAACATGTGTGTGTGTGAGTATACACACATGCACTCTTGTGGAGTGATGTGGGAGTGAATAAAAAAAAAAAATTCTGTGGGAAGCTTAGCGTGTGACTTGAAAGGAAGCACTGAAGGACGAACAGAGGAAGTCAGACGTATGTGGAACAACAGCCTATTGTATTCACAGGCTGCGCAAAAGCTCATAGAAGGGTCATGTGCTGTTTTGACTGGCTGGCTGACTCACAAAGGGCAAGAGGCTCGATTCTGTACTTAAACAAGAGGCAAACATCATTGTATTTCATGTGCTCATGTATTCAGTTTTAAAATAAAACTTAAAAATGCAACAGAACAACACGATTAAATCTTTAGTACCAGATTAACTATTAACTAATGGGCGCAATGATGTCTATCTAATGTCATAATGTACCTTTCGAAGACAACGCACTTTGAAACATAGTACACCCGTGTATTGATTACATTTAATATTTGACCTGATTTATCTGGGTCTTTTGCCGAAGTCAGTGTCTTCTCTGTTCATTGTCTTTGCCTAGATATTGTGTGAAAATGTGTCATATGAACATAACTGTGTTGCGCTGGCCCACATGTCTTGAAGTCAGTATTTATTAATGCAATTTGAGCATCAGGTCAGTCACTGTCCGGTCACCTCCAGGGCCATCATTTTACAGTGTCTGGGTCTGTCTTTATGCTTTCCACCAAGAAATTTTCTCTCTCTCTGTCTCACACACACACACGCACACCCTCCCTCCTCTCTCTCTTTCTCTCTCTCTCTCTCTGTTTTTCTCTGAAATTAGCTGGTCTTTTTGTGGAATTGTGAAAGTACTCCTACGTGGAAGAATATGATTCCGAAGGGGCTAAGATGTGTCATATTTTCCATAGGAAAACAACAACCTCCCCCCCCCCCCTTATTAAATATGTAGCGTTCGCAGGAGTTCTGGACATCACTAACTGGTGTGATGTGGTGCTGTTTAGCTGGAGTCTTTCCAAATATTAGGCTTGCTGGTATTAAGTGTGTGTATGTACCAAGTGTCTCTCTCTGTGTGGGTGTGGAAGCAGGTGCCTCAGTACTGTAGAACTTTAACTTAAAGGCGTGAAGGTCTCTGCTATGTCTAAATATGCCAACTATGCAAAAGAACAGGGAATGTGTATTGTGATTTATTTCTTCATTTCTTGAAATGACCCAATGGACTGAGGTACCATGGATAAATCTGTGATAGCTTTCTGGCACGGCTAATGAAAACTGACTACCTGAAACATCCCACATTAATAGCATTCCGTATAATGTTTTTTTTTATTATTATTATTAAAGTTAAACCAGTATGCAGCCTGTGGTTGAATGTTTTATAGAAAATACAATTTTACAATTAAAATATTTGGGCAGTAAAAACAACACATACCTAATTTACACATTGTAATCAGTGTTTATCCAAGTGAACTACAGTTTTACTATTAATATGCATAAAATAATAGCTAAAAAAATAAAAATAGCTATATGAAAATTCAGTTTGTCTTAAATGGAAATTATACTTGATGTAATGAATTTGTACTAATGTAATGTATCACAGCACACCCATGCAAAGAATCTTGGGGCAACACGGGTATGAAAGGCACCATATAAAAATAAATTGAATTTAATTGAATTGAATACCCATTTTATAATATGTATAATGTACAATAAAAAAGAATGCCTGATTTGAAGTTGGTTTGTATGTACCTCTGTGTGTGGGGCATGTGGCCCTGTGATTGGTGGCGTTCTCTATAACATGCGTCGTACCTTGTGCCGTGTGCTGGGTGGCTCACTGTCGTCCTGAATAGGAGTTTACAGAAGGTTTCTTGTGGTCACAGGTTTGTACCAATGGTTAGTCCAGTTATTCAAATCCTGCCTTCCCCATATGGAGTTTTCAGGTGTCCCACAGTTCCGAGACATGCAGTTGGCGAACTGGTGTCTGTAAAATTGCCTGTCGAGTATCATCGTAACTGTGTGTGTCCCGTGATGGACTGGCATCCCGACCTTGTGTCAGGTGCTGCTGGGATTGGCCATTATCCCTCACAATCTTACACCAGGATAAGCGTTTAGAAGATGGATGGATGGGAGCCGTTTGAACACTAAGCTTCAGAATTAGGAACAGAAGCTGGGAAAATTCGACTCTCATGGAAGCGTACAAGTTTAGCAGCAAAACAATGCCTCTACAGTAGGGATAGAGACATGATAGATGGCCCTGTCGGAGTTGGCTTATCTGTTTGTGCTCCTTCCAGTTTGTCACCTCTCGTTGATTTATGTGCATCGGAAGGTCGGGACCGACGTTTTGCTGTGCGTTTGCCGTTTCTGGTTGCTCTGCATCTACTGTATGTGCAGTCACTTCATCTGAAATAAACAGCGGGCTGCTCTACTCTTCTCATGACATTGTTCATTTGTAAGACACCAGCCGGTGCCCCAGTCTGGATTAATGCTTTATGTTATGCTTTTCTGCTTGGAGTGTAGCAGACCAAATGCACAGCGGCTCAGAAGACTGGCAGTCGTAAGGCTGCAATGGGCTTCTGGGACTTTAGATACCACATCGAATAGATTTTCCACAGAGGGAAATCACTTGGTCAGTCAACCCAGTATTATTTACAAATTTATGAAAATTGTAGCTTGCAGTCTGCACAGCAATAAGAACAATATGGAAAAAGAGTCACGGTAAGCCAGTTCCCAGGCTCAAAAACGATGCGTCTTGTAAGTTGTTTAAATGAACATTTCGTGTTCTGACAGTTACATTTTTTGATGTTAGCAGTGATGAATTATTGTTCCTTCTGAGAAATGTATTACTGATCTTTGACTTTGGGACAGCAAATTCCCATTGAGCCGATGGTCAAGCTCTATAGTATAAGCAGGCATTTATTTATTTAATATTCTAGGTAATGTTTTTAAGTTTATGCCCACGAGATGCTTTTAAGTAGCCAGTCGGAGTGTGAAAGCCTGGCGAATCTCTATGTAGCTGCATTCTTTTGTCATGTGACTGCTTCACTCTTGACAGGAACCTTCATGACAAGCGTGGGCGCCGTAGGTTTTAATGGTGCACATAGCAGACACAATTATAGCATGAAGCCGCGTCCCACTGCTTTATACCAGCATGGATCCGTCAGACCCATTCAGTCAAACCAAAGCACAGGTGGGGAGTGCCGGCCCACGCTGCTGTACCATTTGTTTTACTTGCGTGTGACCACCACCACTCTCCCACCCGACAGACAGACGGACACACACACGTTACAATAATGATTTTCTGTACTGAGACATAAAAAAAAAAAAGAATATCCCATTAAAATCGATGCTGTGTAATTCCTGTAATTACAGCTATGCACTATCGCCAGTAGCTTTTGTAATGGCTCGAAATGTATAGTCTAATTGCTATGAATGGGGAAAGATGGAGACAACGTTAACAAAAATGAAAAATGTCAGAGAACGACCACTGACTGGGTTGTGTGGTACTGAACATCCAATACTTCAGTGCACACGCTGTGTATACGTTTTTGAATAAGCTTTTTATCTATCTATCTGTCTATCTGCTTAACTATAAATGGTTAAGCTTAATGAAGCCACAAAGTTTAGTTGTTGATGCCAATATCTTTGAAAGCTTTTCCGGTAAGATATAGGCAACAGTGATAATAGTTATTATCATCATCATCATCATCATCATCGGTATTCTTAATACTGAAGAGAGGCCTGCTCAGTTAGCTTAAACTTTGGGGTTCATATGATTGTTTACATCTAAACTTGTTACTGATCAGCCTGACCACTTGGCAATAAGTAGGGCGATACCACTCTCACCTCTGCTGGGATGTTAGGGTCTGATGTAGCCATAGTAATGTGCCTTGTTCCGTGACTCAGCTGTACTTCATTTCTTGAATATGAGATCTCCTGGATAGGAGATGATAACCAGGCAATCTTTGCTGCAGAGCAAAGTTCATGGCTAAGTGATGCTCAGATTATAAAGCAATGAAGCGTCTCACGCAGTACTTTCATTCGGATGAGAACAGGCACATATAAATTCTTTCATTTCCACATATTCCTTTCTGCTTCCCTGTGAGAAGCACACATATACAGGTGCGAGCAAAGTTTACGGTCTGACATTTATATGGCGACTCTGGAGAACTTTAAGGATCAGGGGCCTTTGCTGAAGGGTAGGACAGTTAAGTGGCTGCCTTGCCAGGCTCAGGCTTTTAACCCACAACCTTGCAGACATTGAGATAGATTCCTAACCAGCAGTACCTCACATTGTCGCTGCAAACAATACTACTAGCAGTAGTGATGGGTCTTCGTATGGAATCCAGTGTTTGCTCTTCTCAAGAGATGACGGGTTAATTTTCTGTGTAGAACAATACTTCAGACCTCTGAGTTATATGGGTGTTTACTTATTTGTGTCTAATTTCAAACTTCAGGTAGGCAATCATTTTCATTTTACTTGTTGCCAGTCTTAAGTATTCTATTTCTGGAGCATGTTGGCTACCAGTCATATGCACTGACCCCAATAACCTGTGAAAAATACCGTGTAAAGCCCTTTAAGGTTAGATACTTAATTTTGTTTTCCCCCTTTGAAGTCATATGGAATTCTATCTTATTATGGGATGCCACTGGAATTGGAATCATGATGGAGCCCATTCTGATGATTGGCCAATGCTGGTCGAATTTCTTCAGCAGGACCAAAATCAGCCATGATATTTTTTTGCCAGAGTATTCCATGCGACTGGCCTATTTTATTAGTGTTTTTAGCTAGGGTGATAGAGGAAATGGTGAAATCGAGAAAAGGTGTTTTATTGACCTTGTCCATCAAACAATAAAAGCGTAGCAGATCGGACCAAATTCAGCATCAAAAACATGCAAAACATTGAAAAGTAGGGATTTTTTATTTACTTATGCTATATACCTGTTTAAAAGTTTATTTTTTAACTTTTCATTCTTATCTGATGCACCATATGTTCAGTATGATGTAGAGATTTATTTTTTAAATAATCATCGGTGAAATGACAAAGACTGTAATCACACTGAATGGCACAGTGCATTGGAAGCAGTGTTACATTCATTATGTTGTTATACCATTATCTGTTCATCACAAATGCAATGTCTGTATTTTTCTCTGTAAACTTCTGTATTGTAGCAGTGAAATTGTGTACAACATTGTAAACTTTAACCACCATTGTTAATTGCTGAGACAATAATGAGAATTACAGAGCCTTATCTTGAAATTTAGGTTGCATTTCTCCGCTATGAATCATAGTACATGTTGGATTGGTTTAAAGCCAAATTATAACTAATTTGCTGTACATCATTCGCAGATCTGTTTTGGTTTGATTTACTTGAGTATTAATACAAATATAAAACATATACTTTTTAATCGTCTCTTTGCTGGAAATAATAGAAATTGAATAGCACTTTCAAAACACAAATTAATGAATGGAAGGATGTATGAAAAGATAGATATATGGATGGACAAACAGAAGCAAACATGGTAAATGGACAGCATTGATACACCGGTGGTGGAGGCTGCCATGCAAGGCGCTAACCTGCACACTGGGACCAACTTGGGGTTCAGTGTCTTGCTCAAGGACATTTCGATGGGGTCAGGAGGAACCAGGGCTTGAACCGGCAACCCTCTGTTTACCGAACGATAGCACTACCTCCTGCGCCACCATCGTCCCCAAGCATAGCTAATATACCCAAAATAACAACCACACATCACCTGCCTTTGCTATTTTTCTCCATTTGTGGTGTCAAATTTCAAATCGCTGCTAATGTTTGAAAGTGCATATATAGCTCTAGGGTTATGATATTCAAAAAGGGAAGGGAGGGTCTGGCACTTAAACCTTAAAAACCAGCGTATCTTTAAATGGGGGGGGGGTGCGTGTACTCCACGGCTAATCTCCCTATTCTCTTGGCTGAGAGCTCACTGTTAGGGAATTGGCACTGCGATGCAGGTCAAATGTATGATGGTTCTGGAACCTAATGTCAACTGCTTTACTGTAAAGGTGATTTAGGAACTCAGGTAGACTTTTAAACATGACGGGGGGGCATCATAAAAAGCCAGTGCTGAGAACTACCAGCCCCTAAATTGGCAATCAGCTGATCCATCTTCCACGGCCCCCTAGCTGAGTTTTATTGACATGATAAATTCAAAAGGCAATATTTTTATTTATATATATTTTATGGCAAAGATCTGCAGAAGACCGCAGTCTTGGTGTCCTTGCGCGGACGGCATGCTGTTATATTGAGGAATTGTTTTCTGATGGGATTTGCGCCGTGCTGTTTCGTGTGCCTGAATTGATACCAGGGACCGAAAATACAAAGAAACTAATAAAAGGATAAATGGGACTCTAGGTTTCTGACTGTGCGTTATGGTGGGAGATCCTGCAGAGCTGGGTATTTACCCTGTGATATTTCCCTTTGAATGGTCACCTATAATGTAATGATTTTGTTTTACTGGAGATTATAACCATGTACGGTAAATGCTATGGTTGATGACTTTGTGGACAAAATAAGCAAAAACGGGTTCAATATAGCATTCAGTAGATAATCATAACTCTCAGAAAACGTATATGTTCATTAAAAATTGGGTTGGGACAGTACTGAAAAATCCATATCACTTCTTTCACCTTGTTCATACAGTTTGAGAAAGATATTAAAAAAAAAAAAACCTTTTGTTTGCTCTGAGAATTTGAAGCTTGATTTTGATGCTGCCCTTTCTGAAGATTATCTACGCACAGCATCATTTTTAATTAGCATATTTACCTGGCAACGGCTAAGTGTACGTGGCAGTTATTGCAGTGCGAGCCCCCCCCTCTGACAGGGCCATTAAGCTGATGGAAGTGCGGTACACGGGCAAGTGAAGACAGGGGCTTTTTGTTAACAAAGCACGGAGCAAGGCAAATCTGGATAGTTTAAATAAGCATGCTTTTGCTCTCACCGGAAAAAAAACGAATTGACACGGATAGCATTTGGCCCCGGAGAAGGAGGCAGGAACTGCTTTTCTGCTCTTTTCTGGGTTTCATTTTAGTCGGGAAACTTGAGTGATGAAGCGCTTTTACAGCTCTATGCTATATGTTAGTTCAAACTTGAGTGGCATTGACCTTGCCCTGCGGTTTCACTGCCTGCCAGAAGAACAATCTGAACCTAGAAAATCTCCTTGCCAGGAGGTAACGCCTAATATATGGGGGATGCGTAGTATCTAAAACTGGGTGAGCGCTGCAGAAACCTTGCATACACCAGCTGTGGTACCGCAAAATTTCTTATCGTCTAATGCTGTTAGAATAATCCTTAATTAGGGATGGAATGAATGCTGGAAGAAACCAGTGCCTTCCATTTATACTAAGAACAACCATTAACGAATAATAAACCAGCCATAAGTGTTCTGTCCCCATCTAAAATTAAATTGTGTATTAGGGCCAATAATAATATAGTTACTGTGGCTTGTAAGAGGGTTTCAACCACCGTAAAATCATCAGATTTGCATGAATTACAAATGAAGCATACAGTTACATATGCATAGACAAATGTATACAGGTATACACACGAGGCCAGAGGATGATGCCAGAGGACAGTGGCACTTAATGGATCTGTCCCTGTTCCCTCCAATATTGAAAACAGTGGTTCCCTTCATTTTATATATCTGCATATATATATATATATATGTGTGTGTGTGTGTGTGTGTGTGTGTGTGTGTGTGTGTGTGTGTGTGTGTGTGTGTGTGTGTGTGTGTGTGTGTGTATGTCTGGACTTCCCTGTAGCTACAAATACCCAGAACTTGCTTTTGAAAATGTAGCTAGCATTGAATTGAAAGATCAGTGTAAATTCACAGGCTGATGGAGCATTTGCAGTGTTAAGTGTGCCTTTCACTCCTCTGTCTCTTTTTGTTTCTTTCTACAGCCCTAAAAAACTGAAACTCTTTGAACAGTTGGCCGAGAGTGAAACTGTATAACTTAATGTGACTTGTGTTTTAAAATACTGACTTGTGAGGCTTGATTCATTGATGTGATTGTATAAATACTGCATACCTAAGGCTGAAGAAACGCGGGTTACAGAGATGTAAATAGTTCATGCTTGCTTGGAAAATAATGTTAGAAGAACTACAGTATTAGAACAAAGCATTCCACCAAGTAAGAAGAAACAGACTAGAGGAAATAAAATTTCCAGAGAAGGTCATCATAGTTCTGTGAAGTACCTGCTACAAATACCCAACTATGTTCTATGATGGTGAATAAAATATGTGAAAATTCAGTGCCACTGTGGTCTACTGGGTCCCCAATGACGTGTTCTAGAATATGGCCAAGTCTTGAAAAATGTTGTTGACATGTTGGTCAGATGTTCATTTGTTTGCTGTATAATGGTACATCGGATTTGAGAATATCTACATTTTCATACATTTGTTGATGTGAACTGCACTTGCCTTCAAGTTCAAATACTTGCATGATGGATTCACCATCACTGCATATATTAAATACACGTCTTATGTATTTATGAAGGAGCTGAGTTTGCCATGATATGTAGCCATGAACGTGATTCTGGTGTGCTCAGTTATTTACTTTCATTCCAACCTTGTGAAACCCTCTTCTGTGGTTCTATATTTTAAGTGGCAGAGATGGAGATTTCAGGTCCAGGGAGTACAAATCCAGACCAAGATTTTGTTTCAACCAACCAGTTGAGTACTCTGTGACTGTGACTCTTTGTACTCACCTAGTTGGTTGAAACAAAATCTTGGACTGGATTCATACTCTCTGGATCTGAAATCTCCACCTCTGATAAGTGGTGAGGTTTTTTTTTTTTTTTGGGGGGGGGGAGATTAAAAACATTTTCCTAAGCTTTTGGCATTCTATGAAAACAGTTGGAGTAACTAAGAATCTAATATATGGTCGTTAAAAAGTTCTCGGCAAAACAGGATGTTCTGAATCGATGAAAAAAGTCCACAGCAAATTTTTCATGCTACTTGAGGCTGTGTTTATGGCCGTAATGGCATCTTAGACTTCTGAGTTCATCACTGCACCTTGTGAACCCTGTCTGCAGTTTCTCTTGTCATGTATTAATAACTCCATAGAACACATGTTGGGAAATAATTTGTGGACACTGGCTGTGAGAGTTCTGCATGACTGGCCGCTCGCTATGAGAGCAACGCAGGAAGTTTACCTCCGCAGCAGGTCGTGGAATATGCTGTCACTTGGGAGAACAAGGACGAGTATGAAAGTGATCAAGGACAGACGGTCCCCCCTCCCTTTTTCAATGTTGGGTGTATTCTAAGCCATAGTCCCTCTCTGTGTCCTGTGTATCAGTGCTAATTAACCGGAGCAATACTGAATGTGCATCGGACCGTTGGAAAATATGTATTATGTCTAAGTTTGCAGTACAGCTGGGTGGTTCTCATGTGGCTTTCCAATCGCTTTGCACTTTCCTGTCAGCCTTATCCAAGCTGGTTATTTCATAAGACAATGCTAAAGTAGTGCAGTGCTGTAGGGTTTTAACCCATGTGTTTTATCCATCTGAATTATGCATGTTGTTGCCTAAGGTGCCCGTGTCACATGGTAGAGGAGCCACCTGTAAGCAACTTAAGGTACGCTGCTGCATGTGTGTTTGATCCCCGTAGATCATCTTCAGTTTTCACAAGGTGTCAAAGTCTATATTAAGTTTTTATGAAATGTCAGTCTTTATTAATTAATTGTGCTTTTTATATGTAAAGCAAGAACCTTTTCATGGGCATAGCGTTTCTCTTCTACATAATGAATGGAACCCAAGGGTAACTACCTGTCTCAACTCAAATTAGGACAAGGACATTAACAATGTGATACTTAATTGCCATTTCGGTGGTTCATCCTCTTCAGAGAGTTTCCGATTGTTTTTCAATCTGTGCTTATTTTCAGGTTCTTTTGCCAGTGTGGAATTTCATCATTATCACTGTAATTCTGGAGTTCAAAAGATTTCACTCCTCCTGGCAATTCAACTACGTTATCAGCTTAGCTGACTGCTCTTTCTTTCAAATATGTCAGTTTCCTTTGTAATCCCACTCAGAGTTAAATCAAATGGCATTTTTAAATGATGCTTTAACCTGTTATCTCCCTCCTACATTTGGACGATATCTGAAAATACATCTTTTTGTAAGTTATATGTAAATGTTTTGAACTCTCAGGCCTACTGAATGACAGGACAACAGTTTTTTTTCCCCCATTTTTAACAATAATTTAAAAAAAAAAAAAAAACATCACCAGAAAGGAATTGTGGCTGTTTTCAAATAGGATGAGTGTCCATTTAAAGAATACAGCTTGATAGTCTGTTTCCTGAAATCTTGGACCTAAGAAGATTCTCTTCTAGTTTCAGTTGTTTCCCCAGCCTCTCAGTTGACTCCTTCTCTCTGTTCCATAAAAATATCACATCGTAGACGAAAAAATAAAAGTCATTCAAGCTGTTTTATTCTGTGTGTATAAACTACCCATGAGTCCTCCTGTCTCTGATATGAGGAATTGCCAAGTCAGCCTGTGGCTTCCAGGCCAGCAGGCCTCCAAATCCCATACCAAGATATCAAGACTTGCATCAAGGCTGCCATGTCGTATTCATATGAATGAGTCTTTCTTTTTTATTGTCCAGTAAAATTATTATTGTTAGGCTGGTGTTAAGTTGGCCATGTTTAAATACATTCTGCAGTCACCTCAAGACTGCACTGTGTGAAATTTATAAGTATATTTCAAAAACTGCTCAGTGCTTGGTCTGATCATTTCATTTAGGAAAGTCAGTTATGTTTTGGACATAATACTAGCAAATGTATTCAATGAATGTATATAATGGATTTCTAACTATTGTTGTAGTACCAGATATTATATGACTGTTTAGGGGCGTTAAAATATATTGAGCTGAGCTGAACTAAATTCTGTAAATTTAGTTTTCAGCTGCAATTCAGGGATTGCTATGCTGAATAAAATCAGTAACAGTTGTCCATCTATCCATCCATCCATCCATCCATCCCTCCATCTTCTAACTGCTTATACTAGACATAGTGAGTGGGACCAGGGGTGTGTCCTAGGCAGCACCGGGCACAGAGCTGCCCTTCGCTATGGGTTAGGGCTCCTGGAGGTACTGCTTCTGTCTACAGATACATTTTATTTCTCCCTAATTCCTGTGACAACCATGGAATTTCAAACCTTAAAGTTTTTTTTTTCCCCACTTTACTGAACATCATGTGCTTTTATAGGCTTTTGCATTATATTCTGTAAATCTTGCTCTATATCTCAGAGGAATGACAGCAAAGAAATTTCATTTTTTCCACCTGGAAAGAATGAAAAATAGAAAGTGGGTTTAACAGATGATTTTAAGATTTAATCAATAGTGTTGTGGTAAGTGCACACATAAGAAGCACACCTGTCATAGTAAAGATTTACTACAAAGTGGTTTATAACTTTCCACTACAAAGACTTGTTGAAACATGAACTCACGTTCCAGTTGTTATATCCAGATTGATATATATATAAACTTTAAATAAAATTTTTTGTTTCCATCTCCCTGCTCCTGATACTTGTCATTGCAGTAATATACCATAGAGTGTGCCGATGACTGCAGTAATATACCATAGAGCATGCCGATGACTGCAGTAATATACCATAGAGCGCGCCGATGACAGCAGTAATATACCATAGAGCATGCCGATGACTGCAGTAATATACCATAGAGCGCGCCGATGACTGCAGTAATATACCATAGAGCGCACCGATGACTGCAGTAATATACCATAGAGCGCACCGATGACTGCAGTAATATACCATAGAGCGCGCCGATGACAGCAGTAATATACCATAGAGCGCGCCAGTGACTGCAGTAATATACCATAGAGCGCGCCAGTGACTGCAGTAATATACCATAGAGCGTGCCGATGACTGCAGTAATATACCATAGAATGCGCCGATGACTGCAGTAATATACCATAGAGCGCGCAGATGACTGCAGTAATATACCATAGAGCACGCCGATGACTGCAGTAATATACCATAGAGCGCGCCGATGACAGCAGTAATATACCACAGAGTGCGCCGATGACTGCAGTATTTATACTATAGAACGCGCTGTGCCAGCTTTGGACAGGCTACCTGCTTCTCGTTGTTTGCACATGCATGTGTTCATTCTAGTTGATGTTGCTGATTTGCAGTCTCAGCCATGTGCTGGAAATCTGTAGAAAGATGATGGTTTTCACAGTGACAGTGATGGATGACGGGCGAAAGCTGCTGCTATAGGCCTGTTGAGCACTTTTCAGCAGCAGCTGGTCTTTGGTTGGTGGTTGCTTGTTCCTCAGAGTTTGCCGCTTGGGGCTGGTCAAACATGATTACTCACGCACGCTGTACTGCTTTACTGATATGTACAATTCAAGTACTGAAGATCAATTATGCGTCCCAGTTTTGCAGGTTGTTGAGTGTTGTGCTATGCTGATTGCTTGTGACCCTATATTGAATGAGTAGCTGGGAGATGGATGGATGAATGTTTGTGGATTAAAGGAATATACCTTTTCCTTGATGCAGAATGCTTAAAGAGTTTATGTGTACACGTTGATATCTCCAAATGCCCGATACCGTTTTGTAGGATAAAACACTCAGTTAACAGATGAACATTCTTATTCTAGGGGAGATTTTACATTGGATTGGATGCTGAAAGGGATGCTAAGGGCTAACAGTTCAGCCACTGCCAGATTTAGGCCATATAAAGCTGTACTGATGCTTAAAGCCTTGAGCAGTACCTTTTCAAGGCAGACACAGCCTTTCTCATGATTTATCTATTTCAATTGGAACCAGCCCCCAAGTGATTTTATTTGCCTTTTTAGTTTTTTTTTTTTTTAGACTGAGGAATTCTCTGGCAAAGCTTAGTCTAAGTCCTTAGGTTGTTTCAAGTCCAGTAGTTCAGTTGTAAGCCAGCAATGGCACGGATGGGTTTCCACAATCGTTGGTGTTTCCATAGTGATTGATCACCAGCCCCAATACCTAGAGGTAACCCAGGAGATGAAAATCAACTGGTCCCAATTGTCTTGTTTGGGTTTGTATAGTTTCTGTTGGGCGGGTTTGTGAATTGAGTGTTACATGGGCACTTGGTTAAACAAGGTTCAATATGCTACTATCGCAGGTGTATCGCAGTTATTTACATTTATATAAATATGTAGTGTTCTATGTTTTAGTCAAATTTGACTCTTTCTGCCCAAGGGCTCATGTCAGTGTTTGGTTGCTAATATGTGCTGTGGGGGGCCTGTGAAGGGTTAGGAGCCCAGCTGTCTTGTGGCGCTTTCCTTGGCATACATGGACTGAGCTGCACCCAGGCCGGATCTCTATGAGAGACTAGTTACAGCACACTGTTCCAGCTCACTCCGGTTTTCCACTGCCGAAGGGTTGGCTTTGGAGAACGACAGCGATTTCAAAACGAAGAGAAGCTTATTTACTGTTCACGCTGGGTGCGTCGTGATTTACTATGTGCTAATTTCCGCCAGCAAGTCTGTGAGAACTGCGGCCTTATTTTAGCATCAAACGCTAGCGGAATTAGAATTTGCTTGCATAAATTTGCATTAGGAACTCATTTTGTGTTATCAGGGATGCATCAATACATCGCAATCTGCAATACTACTAATTATAATATGTAGAATTATGCCCTTTCTTCCTTCCAATAATCCAGGGCTCTTCAAATCTGGATCGTTTCCAAATCCACGCCTTGTGTTCAGTTCTCCCATGTGCTTAGTTTAATTATCTTCAATTCTGATTGGCCAGAGGCTTTACACCTGGTTCCCATGTAAAGGAAGGCTAGAAAATCAGCAGGGCTTGGACCTCGAGGACCTTGATTTGAATAGCCCTGCGATTATCCAGGCAAATTGATGCAAAACACCGGAATCTCCATGCATTTCGGTCAATGAGACGGTGGTGGCACACTCTGGTCATGCTCTGCTATTTAGCACTGTTGTTAAACCCAGACATAAAACCTGAGTATCCAAAACACAAGGCTTCAAGTCAGACCATGTATTCTTATGAGCAATGCTGTGTTCAAATTTATTGGATTCAAGGTATATTATATGTTTGTTATGGACGGTGCACAGCTTGCACAGATGCCTGTTGACATTTCCCTGAACAGCTTTAGATATGCCTGGCTGTTCTTTCCAGTCATGCCCCTCTAGGCATCTCCATCACACGTAGACCACAGTTTGTAGGGGATACCTTTTTAAGCATCTACTCAGCACCCTACTCAGGTAGGAGAAATCCTACCTGAGTAGCTCTTAGTTTGAGACATACAAACATTTCTGCATCTGTCTGAGGCATGGCATGCAGACACCAGCACTGCATTAAGGAGATGATCCTTGGGGGACATTCGCTTGATACAAAAGTATGTGTAGATGTCTGACTGATACCAGTCAGATGCTGTCATGGTGAGTAGTTAAGTTACCTTGATAAACATGGTAACTTAAACTAAGGCATTGTTTTTCATAGATTAGTGATGGCTGTTTATTGAAACAAGGCCACAGAACAAGCTGGGAAAGACTCACAGTATATCAAACATACTACTAACTAAGCAAAAAACATGAGATGGTCATTTTTCTTTTGGGAAAGAAAAGATCATAGTTGACCTGTTGGAGCTAGATTGTGCTTGTTACAGGAAAACCGATTAGAGAAGAGATCAAAAGCACAGGATCAGTTTTATAAATGTTAATCCCAGAAACGCAATCGCTCCATGTAGTAAGTTAAGTATGTAAATCTGCCAGGAAAGGCCCCGTCTGAGGACCTAAAGCATTGTCTGTTTTCGGAGGGCAAGCTGTGAGAAACACAAAACAGAAAAATTAGTAACTTTACAATATTAGTTATGTAATATTGTATAATAATATCATGAAACAACAAACAGTTTTAAGGAATAGTTCCGTTATATAAGAATCGCCTTTAAACTATTGATTGTTGGAATGTGGAAAAATAAGCTTCGCTACAGCGTTTTGACAATAGAAGTTAAATTATTATTATTATTTACGTTTTTGTCCCTGCAAAACCCAAGCTTTAGTTTGATGCCTGTACTTACTCTACTCTCTCACTTACTCTACTCACACTGAACGGATTCTTTTTGTATATCAGACACATGTAGGTTGCTTTTTAATTTCTTTCCGTGAACTTGTTCATTTCTGTGGTTGTATTGCATTCTTTCGAACCCGGTACCCAACTAACTCCATCTCCAAGTCCTTCCTGAGTCCTAGTTTCATCTGGTGCCGCTTGCTGTGCCGCCTAAAAAAGTTCCACCTTCCCCTCCTCAATAATCCTATTCCATATAAAGCACATTTTAATTTCTAATATATGTTGGTGTTGCGGCAGCTAATGGCTGTGAAAATAGCAACAGTAATGGCAGCAAGGGGCAACCTTTTCTCATATAATTCTTATTAACACAGGTGCTTAAGTAGCTTTATATAACACCTGTACCCATTTAACGAAAGGCATTTTAAAGATTTTGCCGGTGCTGAGAGATTTATTGTTGCCCGGAGAAAAGAATGTTCTTAAAGCCCTCTGATAATTTAAAATGTATCATTAATTTCCTTTCTCACGCACAATGTTACCTTCAAGCCCTTTGATGTCTTTTATGAATGATTTAAACTATATTTCATTAAATTAATTCAAACACAATTTTACCCCATATTCAGTTTCATGTCGACTTTCATATACACCTAATGTTTTTGTACGTGCCCTTTTTTGCGTTGGAAACATCAATGATTTAGAAGGTACAGACAGACTAACATGCTTTTACCTATATATTGTATAGTTTGCTAACCATATAATAGTATTAAACACTATATATAGGTCAGTATGTTCATAAGACATCCACCATGTAATCACTTTAGAGTACAGGTGACCATGTAAATGGTGGCATTATTTGTACCCTCACGGACCTGCTCGCTCATAAATTACACCTTCTGATATGCAAACTTTGCTCTTCATCTTTACGTTTGATGTACTCGATTTTTGTAGCTGGGTTGAAACGGGGCGATGGGGGCTGATGTTTTCTGCCCATTTGATGTGCCTTGTAATCTTGCCACAGTGTTGATTTTGTGTTTTTGTTGCTCCTGCATTTTTCTATACACTTTTCGCATAATAATAATATGTTCAAAGTAGCAGCTAAGCAAGTATCCAATGAAAACTCCTGTAATTCGTTTTCAGACCCAGCACAACATTTTACGGATGAAAGATCTACTGGTTCCACAAAAAAAAAAAATGTGGACATTTAGACTTCAGCAAATCTTTCTGACAACCTCTACAAAATTTTTTAAATTTGCATTAGCCAAAATGCTTTTTTGTAAAACGTTTAAATGCTATAAATGTTTGTGAAATTATTACCTATTGACTTTAAAATTATAAAATTTCACTTCTATTACGCGTTACCTGTTACTTTTCCCTGCATGGGTTTTTTAAAAATATATATTAATAATTAATAATAAGCAATGTGAAAAACACAGTAAGGTGGTGGCTAAAATAATTTACCCAAGAAAAAAAGCTGTGTGTGTTGTTTAACCTGTAGTGTTTGTAATATGTAAACACAAAGCGAAGTGTAAGGGAAGAAACTGCATTATTCATGTGAGTGCAGGTCTTTATTGCACACTGGGGCAGACTGGTGCTCCGTTCTGCTGGCTGTAAGCCAGACATCTGGTTCTTTTTTTTTAATTCCTCCCCCCTGTCTAACTGACAGCAGTCCAGCTGTTGCTGCAGGGTATTTGTTGCCTGGGGGGAAAAAATCCTGCCTTCACATGTGGAATAAAGCAGACACTTTCCCCTACCTGTAAGAAAGCAATTTAAATACCATAAATATGTTTGCCTGCTCGGGTTGATTCTTTTTGAAAGTACAAACTGATTTTTTCATTATTTGAAACTATACAGGAGCTACTTGTCACTTCTGTGATTTTCTTGCTCCTTAATTTAGGGGATCCTTGCTTCTGCACATTCTGTCTAGGAAATAAAATGTTACTAAACATTGCAATTGGAAAAAGAGACATTTCTGGTAAGCCCTTTTATAATTACACATTAAAACCATCAAACTATAGTTTAATTATTCTTTTAATTTTGGTTCTTTTGTTTTTGTCATTGAACACTATGCCACCTGCTACTTGTTTAATGATGAAAAAGTAGTTTTCTTTCTGCACTATCACTGAAAGCAATCTCTAATATGATTAAGAGAAAAATGTCATTTGTTTGGCAAAGAAATATGAATGTGCACACATCCTTTTAATGTGTGGACTAACATCAGTGGCAATTAAATTGAACTAATTATTGTTCTGATGAACAAATTTAAGCTGTGTATATTAGGCCATTGTGCACTTAAATCGATTTGACTGGAAACCAGTTGAAAATGAGTGACTGACAGTGCAGTAGAGAGATTATGTTCCTGATGCTTATTTGTAAAATACCAGTGGAAGTAGCATATGCATTCTTTACTGAAACATAGAAGTGAGGTTAAAATGTATTTGTCCTGGATTGGCTCTGTCATTCGTATTTGTTAATCTTCATGGTCTGGTATTGTGCATGGTCTTTTTTGTGTGTTTTTTATAGTACAAACCTCCTCTGGACATGTATAGATCTGCGATCAAACTGTGCAAAGCATAATTAAACCACACTATAAAATCTCACAGGAACATTGATGTTTCATTATTTTATGCAGCCGCTATACAAATAGCCAGTTTCCAAGTGAGCCGTGACATTTAGTTGTAGTCATCTTTTGTGATGTGGATTTCAGGAACCCGGATTCCTGTAGTGATCCATAGCAGCGATGTCCCAGGGTTCCCAGTAGTGCTCTGTGGTACTACTGCCGTCAGCTTTGACAGTTAAAAAGTTTCAGTGAGGTAATTTAGTAATGGTACCTTTTCATTAGCAGTCAGAATGAGTAACTGAGCTCAGCTTGTTCACAGCGAAATAAGCCATTCATTTTAATGAATATATAAAATAACTTATACATTTGCACAAATATTTATTATTACACTTCAGTAGCTATTATTCCTAAAAGATACCAATTATTTTGAGCCTTTACGTCTATTTAAATATGACTTCAAGATATATAATGGTAATATAATGTACTACTTCTCAAAGGATTCACAAAGAATCACAAATCAAATGTTGATTTGTTTCTTCACCTAGCAGGTCCTGAATGATGTTTAGCATTGCCAAATAACTGTTCTTTTGTCTTCTTTTGATTTATTTTTCTATCATTATTTTATAATAATTTTAAATTATTTACATTTAATATTTTTTATACAACACTAAATTTGAATGATTATTTATCTACTTTATTCCCTTCTCCACCCTCATGCCATTGGATGCAGCAACAACACAGTTGAATCAGTTGCCGGCGAAACCTGGAATCTGGTTTCCTTAGTTACTAGAAGTCAGAAATTATATTGTAACAATTAGGATATTTATAATATCCTGAGCGTACTGAGGATACGTCACATGACCTTTACATCTGGTTCTGTGTATGCGTTCTAAGCGTGCATGCTAAGCGTTCTAAGCGTGCATGCTAAGCGTTCTAAGTGTGCATGCTATGCATGTCTGCTGAATTTTTTCTGTGAACAGAAAGCTACATTGTGGCTATATGTTATGATGAGCTGACTAGTTTGCAGCTGCATTTGATCATTTTCATTTGCTTGGCTATTCTTTCTGCTCCCAGCTTAAGTAAACATTTGTAACTTATGGGTGGTTAGGAAACTGAAAGAACCTTTGAAGTTATTCTATGCCAGGCATAACCTTCTTAAAAATTGATAAGTCATATAGCCATTTCAAGATTACATGCTGGATACATATCCATGTCTAGGTTGCACCTTTTGCTTAGCTTTTGCCAAAATTGATTGTTGTTTTCAGTATTTGTCATCGCTCAGTGATGCTGGGCTCTGCCCCACAAACCCTTTGTTCTATGTTGATGTTTGTTTCCATTTTAACTTTTGATTGTATTGGTTTCTACCTGCAGTTCTTCTACTGACTAATGCGGGATAAGGAAATAGATGAATTTATGTATTTGAAATAATGATGTACAATGAATTGTGTGCATACAGAGTGTCAATTTAGTATTCTGTGACAGAAACACACAGTAAAAGTTTTGTTACCATTGTTAATTAATCTTTGTGCATATTTTCTATAATAGCCATTCAGACACCTCATTGTATGAAAGCTTCTAACATATAATAAATGAACACATTTAAATTCAGTTTCTATTAAATACTTCATTTAATCAATTATAGTAGATAGCACTACTACTTTAAGTTAAATATGATATTAAAATGCCAAAATGACAATAAACACATTCATGTAATATTTGTAACAGTTTTCAGTGGAATTATAGTTGAATTACTTGAATATACTGGAATTAGACTTGAGAGGTAGATGAATCCCTCTAAGCATCTGCCGTTCAAATTACGGTCATATTTAGGTATTTCACAAGACAAATTAGTTGCCTTTCACTCCATATACTGTGATCTAACTAGATGGCTGGCAGTTGTTAATCTTCTGTTGTCCATCTGATGCTGCTGAGCAGGTAAATATTGTTTGAAAGCAAATGTATTAGCTGTGTTTGTCTCAATTTCTGAAGAATAAAAGATTCATTTTTTCTGTTCATGACACAAGGATCATAATAGAAGCCCAGTCTTGAAATTTTCTCGTTCATTGTTGTATTGCAGCCTACACAGAATTTCCCACTTGAGGTCAATAAAGTATGTCTGTCTGTCTACAATGTAACAACAATTAAGAGTTGAGTTATTCAATCCAGGTCCCCAGCCACCACTACAATCTTCACCAGGATGATTGGGTATAAGATGGAGCGATAGATCATTCACACATATTTTAGATTTCTCAACTTCATTGGTTAAGCATAAACAGGCAGTATTTGTTTTTATGAGTGTGACCTTTCCTCTTTGGGTAAGTGGCAGGGTGTACAGATTTTAGCCTCAGATATTTACTTGCTCCTCATGTTGGATTCATCTGCCTTTGTGAAACAGAAAGTGAACTAGAGGACAGAAACTCTTTACTGAAAGTGTGAATCATGTAACATTTCTCTGTCTCAGGGAATGACAAAGAGGTTAATTGCATCTGAATGCATTGAGCATGCATGGGCAGCAACAGATTTTTTTGCTTTTTCTTTGCTATGTGTCTTCTTTGGAAAACAATTTATTATTGTAATAGATGGAGTCTGGCATTGGAATCCAGACTGAATTAACAAAAGTGCGTCATCTTCGTGTATATATAAGGAGCCAGTAGACCCAGCGTCTGTATATTTTTTTCTAAGATCATCTAGTTTTATTGCTTTTCTGATTCACTGGCATGCAACATAGTTTTTCTGTGATTTACTGTTTGAAATCTGAAGGGGTTTTAACCTCCTGGCTAATACGTAAGTGAGCATTGCTTATCATGACTTGTGAAGAAAATGTGAAGCACCTTTAGCTGAAGCCTCTGTTTTCAGACGGCACTAGGGGCAGTGACATGTCATCTTATGAGTTTTTAAATTACAGTGGTATCGTTCAGCAGATACAGGCAGTCCAGTTAGGAACATCTGACTTACGCACAACTCATACTTATGAAAGGGCTGCCCATACAGCTTATTATATGAAAGATATTGGTTAAATGCAACCTCGTGAAAATATTTTGTGGCTCAAGGTAGAATACAGCACTGTAGTTAGTTAATTTTATTATTACTATATAATAATTATCATTATTACATATTATTTTTCAGAATAATATGTAATAATGATACATATATTTTTTAGCAAATTTGACTTAAAGATAGGAAACGGATCTCGTTTTTTCTGAGTTGCTGTTGTTTTTTTTTATTGTCTTCCTTTCTTTTCTTTTCTGTGTGTGTTCGTGTCTCTTAAGGTACCATGGTAGCTTGTGCTTGGTACTGCTGTTTCTCCGACACTCTGTGTGAAGTTTGTAAGTTTTTACCGCATCGTGCAGCTTACCTCTAGGTATTCCACTCTCCCCGGGTTCGCTGCTTTCCTCCTACACTCCAACGAAATTCCGTTGGGCTGACTGGTGCCTCTGAACTGACTTGCAGTGTGAGCATGTATGCCCCCCCCCCCCACACACACACACACACACACACACACAAAAAAACCCTGACCAGTATAGATGGTTAGAAGGTAGATATACATCTAGTATATTTTTCAAAATATGCTGCTCTTTTATATTTATTAATTCATAATTGTGTTGTAGTATCATGCTGATATTTATGTTTGCTCTCTGGTTTGGGATGAAATTGTGATTTTGGTTTTTTAATTATGGTAGACATGATAAGCTTCATGATAAGATCATGTGAATCAGCCTGTACCTTTCCGGTTTTCAGATATTGTTGGGTTTTAATTGCACAAAGAATCAAATCTGTTGTTATGATTTTGATGTAACCTGATTGATTGATTGATTGATTGATTGATTAGCCCTATGTGCTCTCCAGATCTTTTCCTATACGTCTGTGTCATGGAGATTCTATAACTTAGAAAATAACATTTCTGATATGTAGGGGCACACAGTAATATGAATTTTGGCTTAATTCGAAGATGCCCTCATAGTCTGTTCAATGGCGGTAACCGATTCTTTCTAAAACTAAGACCCTGATAACAGACATAGTATTGCGTAATTAAATAAGCCCCAGTGCGTATTTATAAATCCGTCTGGCTGGGAGGTGAATTCGTTAATCTAGCACTTTCACAGGGAAAACCTGCAGTGTTACTAAGTCCAGGTTTGTATCTCAGCTCAGCTCATCCACGTGTCAACAGGCAGTTGTCACCTCCTTCATAACTTGTTTTAGTTTTATTTGCATCTTCCTCAACATCCCTGAAGGACTTCAGTCAGAGCGGAGCTAGAGCTTTGGCCAATAGGACCGGCACTGCGACGGGCTTCCCTCATGCTGTTTAATAAGAGCATTACAGCTTCAGTAAAGTTTCTAACTTCAGGTACAAGTTCTACACCTTTTCCTGACAATGCAAGTTTGCTCAGGGTTGTTGGGTAGCCAGTTGACCATGGAGCTGTGCATGCTTTTTCCCCCTATTCACTGTTGTCTTCACTTTCAAAATTGTATTATTTCCTTTTGTCATGTTATTGTTCCTAAAATGTTCTTAAGCTCTTTGGTGCAACTGTATTGAACTGAAGATAGCTTGAATTGAAATGCATTGAATTTATTTCAACAAACAGCCAATTTACTATGTATTAATATAACTAAGAAAATCTTGTTCTAAGGTTTTTTATGTTTGATATTGGTTTTCCTCGACAAGAACCAGCAAGCTTTTGACCATACAGTGAGTTTCTTCATTAAGCACTGGCCCCACTGTAACATTACCTCATTATTGCTTTTGGCTCCTGCAGAGGAGAAGCCGGATTGCTCCAAGGCTCGCTGTGAGGTGCAGTTCTCACCTCGGTGCCTGGAGGACTCAGTGCTGATAGAAGGCTATGCACCTGCGGGGGAATGCTGCCCGCTGCCCAGCCGCTGTGTCTGCAACCCCGCTGGGTGCCTGCACAAGGTCTGCCAACCAGGCTATCTCAACATCCTGGTGTCAAAGGGTTCTGGCAAGCCTGGAGAATGCTGTGACCTCTACGAATGCAAGCCGGGTATGTACGGGACGAGCGACGCTGCTTCATCTACCATGTAGTTGTTCTGACCGTTGCAGGATGTTTTGACCAGTGGAAAAAGATCGTTTACTGATTTATTTTATATTTTACAAGTATATGCTGATGCTTCTTGCTTTACGATGGTTCATCTTACAATATTTTGACTTTATGATGGTGCGATAGTGATGCACATTGAATAGTCAACTGTGAATCCTGATCTGTTCCTGGGGTAGCAATATGCTGTACGACATGTTATAATGATGTCGGGAGATAGCTGCATCCACCCAGCCATGCTTCAGGTGCAGCGATTGTAAGCGTAAACACCTCATACAGTGTTTAATAACGTAACGTAATCATACTTGCAATCATTTTTTATTTACTTAGACAGTAATTATTGACTTATTTATCATACTATATTCAAATTCGACATATGACATTTTCAGCTTAAGACTGGTTCATCGGAGCGTAACCCCATCGTAAGTTGAGGAGCATCTGTATTCTATCTTCATTTCATAAATATTTCACCACACCTTTCCTTTAAAGTAAATCTGAGTTGGGAGTCAGTATTTGGGATCCAGTTGACTCTTTTGGGTATTCAGTTGCTTGAGATAGCTTTATTTTTTTATGCCACGAAAAGTCTTCATATGAAATAGTGAATTTCCATATATGGAAATGACAAAATTAGCTTTCACGTTTGTGCCCTTATATATGAATACCGTATATATTCTCATTCACGTGTCTCACTCTGCAGTTTTCAGTGTGGATTGTAGTACAGTGGAGTGCCCACCGGTGCAGCAAGTGCAGTGTCCCCCCGATAGCTATGAGACACAGGTACGCCTGACCGCTGACGGCTGCTGCACACTGCCCACCAGGTAAGACCTTCCCTAAGGTTATATGACGGGCCCTTTGCTTGTCCATCTCCTCCCCCACTCCACCCCCAGTGCTGACTGAATATTTTTGCTCATGCTGTAAACATAAAAAATCTATTTGTGGCACCAACATGAGCAGACTTCAGGTTTACAAGCATTTGGATTCTAAAAAATTCATGAAGCTATATTCTTGCCACATCTTATTTGGTTGCTTTTTTTAAATTTATTATTACATTTCCTCGACATGTGTCAGGGTTGTGCTATTAGGTAGGCTATCAAACGTTATAGTAAGTGGATTAGATCTGATACAACTCACAACTGGAGAGGATGTGAAGTTCTGTCCTCAGGGGCTACATGAGGATGCAGCTACCAAATAAACAAAGTGTGCTGCTCTCGGTGGCTAATCGCTAACGGTGCTAATCCATGGAATTTTAAGTTTGATTATTAACAACCTTCAGGTGACTCTTGGGGGAAAAATAGTATTAATCGGCCATTTAGACTCCCACAAGGTTCCAAAATGGATTCATTACAACTTGGTATATTTTCCCTGGGTGTATGAAAAAATACTGAAGAGACATTTTATTATTCCACTAGAAATTCATTCATTTGATGTTTTGTTGACAGTAGAGGGGTTTCAACCAGCACTGCAGAATGTCCTATTAGTTTTTAAGTGGGTTGAGAGCTGGAAACCATTGTATATGTTTAGCATCGTTTTTATGTTCATAAATTATTTAGTGACCAATCAAGGTCTGGAGATTAGAAGATCACCCTCTCATCAGCATTGAAATGCCTCACCATAGGATGAATGTAATCACATAAAATATATTTAGGGGCCTTCTCTTGGTTTGGATGCACCTGCAGTATTCCAGGAAAATATACTCACGCTATAAGAAAGCTGTCAGAAGATTCCCATTTGGGGAAAAGTACTCAGTCCTGTAGGTTGCTTTTGGCATGTGCCACATATATACTCAGTTGTTCAGAGTAGTGTGAAGGATGACTCCTCTGAGTATGATTTTTTTTTACTACTGTTAACAAGGCCATAGCCTGTTCTTTGCATCATTTACCTGGAAAAAGTAGGTGTTTAGATAAGTGGATTATGCACTGCAGCCAAACCCGGTACAATCTCTCCCTTAATAGAATAATCGCCTTGTATCACAAATAAATGGAGATCACAGCTGAGAAGTACGTGATTTTTACTGTAGATCCCCTTAAACTTAAGGGTAACCATTGTTTCTTGTGATTGATCAGATTGATTGGCTGTTTTTGCCACTGAACCCCTGGCTGAACGTGTGCCAAAGATCATTCTTCTGTTAGTCACTGATCTCCTTTTCCAACCACTGTGTACTAAATAGCAGCTTAGCCAGTGTTTTAATACCTGATCAGCTGATCCTAATCAAAAAAGGGAGGTAAATGTTTGTTACAGGAACTATGCTTATTTGGAAGTATGGATAGTTCTGATATTCATGTTTTTTCAACATCAGTAACAATCTACGTCATTTACTTGATGTTATATCTGACACATACAGTATGAACAGCTAAGCAATTGATGACTATATAAAACAACAGTAAAGGTATTTCTCAGTAAAGAACGTTTCGCATATTTTAAAATTCTCTCTGAACAAATAAGTGATATAAACCTGTAAAATATAAATGTTTTGACTTGTGCTGACTACAGAATGACTAAACGTAATTACAGTTAACATAGTTTTTCATTATGCTAATTGATATGACTCCTACCCTGCAAATGAGAATAACTATTGAATATAAAAGATGACCAACTTTTAACAATGTTATGTTTCAGTATGACTTCCCAAAATCCCATCAGGGATTGGTGTTGGAAATGTGGGACACATCCACAGATGGTTTTCTGAGTCTCCTTTCAATAAAAAATAAATTACCTTTCAGTTTCAGTAAAAGGGTGATGAGGTGATTCCTTCATGCTTTTACAAATTCTGAATGAAAAATTGAGAACTTCTTGCACTTACCAAATGGTTTAGTGTAAACTTATAGTAAACTGCATAAAATACTTTTAGTTTTACACATTATTGAAGAAAGTAAATCAGAAAAGTGGTAAGTGGACAATAAAAATGTGTGGGCATCAGAATTGAGACTGATCCCTGTGAGTTTATCTGGAAGTTCTGCGGTCACCTGATCTATATAGTTCAGGAAGTATTTCAGCATCCATATCCATACGCTATAGAGTGCACGGTTGAACACACTTGTTCGTCCTTGCTTCCTCCAGATGTGAATGTTTACCTGGCCTGTGTGGCTTCCCTCACTGCCTGACAGGAAGCGCTCCCCGTGTCATTGCCCGTGGTAATGGCTCTCCAGGGACGTGTTGCGACGTGTTCGAGTGTGTCAATGGTAAGTTTCAGCTTTTGTTTGTGTTTTTTTTTCCTTTTGAATGTCCAGCTTTGTAAACAAGTTTTTGATTGAAAATAAGTATTTCAAGCTACAGTATAACCCATATTGTATAAACAATCTCTTGTGTGAGTTTGGAGACTACGTTTATTAGAATAGAATAGAATAGAATTTAATTGTTGTCATTGTGCAGTAGGTCTGTACAATAAAATTTGCTTATGCAGCCTCTAAAACAATACTCACCTACACACTCACTCAATAAATAAATACAAATTGCAAATAACATCAAATAACAATTGATGGTATTATTAAGTAACTAATTGTCTTGGCTTTTACTCCAGTTATGTTCCCTTCTTCTAATTTAGTGTTTCCAATCTTGATTTTTGTATAATTGGTGTAGAACCCATCTTTGTATGCTATATATAAAATTCTCATTTATTTAGTCAATTAATATTTTACATTTTGCTGTAGCTTGTCAAATTAACACTGGTCTTGAACAGTCACATCAGTTTCGATGTTTAGAAATTTCTTCTTAAGCGAGCATTTCGCTAGAAGATCCGCAGGTGAGGTGTAACATTCTTCCTGTGCATCCACTGCCAAGCTGACTGCTTTATTTGTGCGCTACAAGCTAGATGACACGGTGCAGGAGATTTAGCACAGGGGGATACCGGCCAACATCCCCTCCAGCAGTGAACTGTGGAATTTATATTTCGCTGCAGCTGAACTTTGGGTCGAAGTTGGTAGATGACATAACTTTAACTTTAGTGCATTGACATTCCACACAAGCTCTTTTAGGGTTGCATTTATCTTATCAGAGAAATTAAATGTCACCGCAAGGTATGAGTTATGAGATCCACATGTGCTCAGGACTGGTTTTACTGGGTGAGTTGCTCTTTCAGAAGTGTGAGAAGGGTGAACTGCAACAATGCAATGTTTGTGTCTATTTGTGCCACGGGATTTAAAAGAATTTAAAAAAATTCCAGAATTGTATTTTTTATCAACTTTAATTGTTAACTATTGCCAATAAAAATCTTGTATTTTATTCATTGTCCAAAATCTGGGATATACCAATAATCTTGACAAAGCTCTTCCCACCATTAGCTTGAATATACATCTGGGAATTATTCATATGAGTGATGACTTTAGTGGAGTTTTAGAAATAAATGTAGTTTTGAAGAAAAGACAAGCAGTAGAAAATCAGTGTTAAAGAAATCGATGCAGTTATGGTGAGTATTTTACAGAGAGCAGGAGAGGAGGTGATTAACACTTGAGCTTCTGAGGAAAAAGGAACTGGGAGAGATGCAGAGAAGAGCACAGATGAATAGAAAGATGGGAATATGAACTATACTTCGCATAAAGGAAGGATGTCTGAATCTTTTGGGCTGTGCATTCAAACATATTTTTTAAATAACAGAAATGTAATTAAAAATGAGTTTGTATTAAACAGCACTGTCTTTCATTCTCCATCTTCCTTTTAGATTTAATATATAAATTAAATTGTACAAGTCATTGCAGTTGGGATTTTGGTGATTTAAGGAATATTTATTACAGGGTATTTTGCATATTTTCAAAAGATAAGCATCTCTCAGCTGTGTGGAGCACTGTCTGGTCCGTCTTTTCCGATAAGAAATGCCTTAAACATTAGTTGTGATGGCAAGAATTTTTTAAGGCACTTCAGCTGATGTTTAAAGATAATTTCCTAATGAGAGAGAAAGTTTGGGGAGGGGGGGGCGTAGAATCACAGAATTCTAGTCTGAGAGGAAAGCAGGAGGAAAGGTTTTAGTAAAGCCTCCGTCTCTCCGGGCACATTGGCATGCAGTGCGCACCCGTATTTTTGTCCTCTTCACAATGCAGTGGGTGTGGAAGGAAAAGGTGTGGGTTCGAGCTCCAGAGTAACATCAAAGGACAACATGGAAATTTAAACTGACTGAACATCTGGGCTCTGCGGCTCCTTTGCTCAGCTGGAGTGAGAAGAACAGCATTAATATGCAGAAGTGAATGGGAGAAGGTTGGAATTTGTGAGGGATTCTGTATCGTGGATCCACAGATGTCCAAAAGATGGGGGGTGATTCTCACATGATGTTCCATATGAATCAGGCACTTATCTCTGTTACAGTCTACGCTACTTGACTGGATTCAAGAAGTTGTTGTTTTTTTTTTTAAGAATAAGATTTTTTTTGGCCCGTCTCTTTGAAAATTACTGTAAAATATGATCACATAAAACATCTTGCTTTTTAATTTAATATATAGTATATTGGATTTTTTTCAAAGACAATTAATTCTTCACATTTTTTCCCCAAAATAGCCACACATTTTGTTTAAGATTTTTATTTGTACTCTTTCACAAAGTCTACTTTCCTGATTGATGTTATGTATAATGCAGGTGTCAGTTTGAAACAATTAGGTCTTAGAACCAGACTAACACTATTTACTTCGGTGAGTTATGCAAAATGCTTATGGCCAATGTAAGACTTTTATAGTACATTTAGTTCTCACTAAAGGAACAAAAGTATAATTACCATATAAACATATTTTCAGTATCAAAAATCATACTTGCTGTGTGAGTCATCAGTTCTTTTTTTTAAAAAATACTTTTAATATGCAGTTAAGAGCAGGATGAGATTCTGCTTGTCTTAAGAAAAAAACTGACAAGGTCACATTTTTTTTTTAATCATGTAATTAAAGATTTTTTTATTGAGGAAATACGAGTGGTTCTGACACTGCGTTCTTTGAAGGATATGCACTACATTTATATCCAATTCTCCCCCGCGGTCTACACCTCCCGAAGTGTTGCTCTTTATGGTTTCCAAGCTCTTTAATGCTGTGCTCAGAGTGTACCCTAAATATGGCTTATTTAACTTTCATAAATAATAAAAATTTCCTTCCCTTTTTTTGGTGGGGGCCGCATTACAATCAGTTCTCACACTGCATATTTCTGCTCATCTGCTGTCCTTTTTATAGTACCATCCATAAAGGGTTGTAATGCAGTTATAAGGTTTACACTGAGATTTTGACAGTGCTATACCTCTATACATTTCAAACCTTTCCAATTCCAAATGGAATAAGCACAGCCTGGTTCGGCTCAGTATGTTTTCTCAGGGGGCACCATATTCGATTCCTGCCTCTGCTCTATATGTGTGGAGTTTGTGTTCCTTGTGCCATGCGGATTTCCTCCTGCAGCCAAAAGTTAAAATTTCAGTATTGCCTATGGATTGTAGATCTGTTATATGATTGCATGTGCTCTGCAAATTGGCCGGTATCTCTTCTAGGGTATACCCTTGTCTTTTGCCTTATACTGCATAGAACCGGCTTCAGGCCCCTCCTTCCAACATGATCAGCGTAGGTAGTTGGTCGATGGGTAATTTGAATGTTGACATGCTGGGTGACATACTTGCTTTACAAGGCATAGTGGAAAGAATTCTATTTTTGGATTATTTATTGAAAGACTGATTCCACATTATAGTGCATCTAAACAGAATGTGAGCTAAAAAGTGCATATAGTATTCCTTTAAAGAAAAATTGTGTTTCTTATTTTGTTGTGGAATTCGATTAATAATTCATAAGGCGTGCTAAGAAAGATGTGCTACTGAGAGTTTCCATTTTTTATAACAAAAGCAAAACATTGCAAATAATAATAAAAACATTCTCTTGGATTTTATATTAATAATTGATTGTTTAAATTCCAGATTTCGAGTTACAATACCATTCTAATCTGCAGTGTATGTCATCTCATATATGGCTGTTTCCTTGCTTCATGTCGCAAGTGGTTGTTTCCATAAATGCTTTGTTTGACTGAACAAGACACACGTTTTCTTCTCAGATATTTGAATTGGAATAGGCTTCAGGCCTTCCCCATCAATCTGACCAGGATATGGATGGACGGATGTGATTATCCACCTATGTTTTCCCAGTGCTGTTTAAGGTGTTTGAAAGTATAAACTTGATAGAGAATAGAGAACAAAGCTTTAATGTGTTGGGCTTGGTTGTACAAGTAGTGAAAGAAAATGGTTGCATGTAAACCTAACTTTGGTACTTTGTGAACTATGTTGGCAAAGAAGCCAGTGTTCAGTCTTCTACCTCTTATCCTAAATCATTATCTAATAATGATGTGTAGTTTTTCACTCTCCTTGAGCATTTCTTGTCTGTACCTTAGCATGACTCAAGACTCAGGGCCACCGTGCTAATATATTTGTACTGCGTTGCACTTTGGTTTGTTTAGTCTACAATGGTTTTTGTTTTCCTTTGTGATTCATTGTTCAAGGGTGTTAATTTCTCTTATGTTGATTAGCAGTGCCAGGTCAAGTATTCAGTGCGGACAATGCCACCGTCGGCCACATATCTGATTTATGACTTGTTATTGAAGTCTTGGAATTGCTGGGAGACTCAGGCTTAGATAATGCCGCTATTGTTCAGTGCTGTTGCAGGGAAAAAGTTAAAAACGTGAGCTTGTCATGCAACACATGTAAACCTCCCTGGTTTGTTTTGTTTATTGTATGGTGTAAGAACTCAGCTGCCTCACAATAGAGTATGTTCAGGTAAATACAGCAAAACTACACAGACTATGGTCATTTAACAGACATTGTCGCCTTTTTTTGCTACAGTAATTGATTGTGCTTTGACAAAAAAAAAACAATAATAAGTAAGACTTTTATATTCATTGAAATATTACTTTTTGACCTCAACATGTAATTTACATTAATGTTACTTTTTGTGCCTCAGTTAAGTATACATGCTTCTCGGACATATTCGGATTCTTGGACATAACAATTACCTTTATGCCGTGAAGTACTGTATCGCCAATTCTTTACTTTGTTTATTGCAGTGCATTCCTGAAACTGAGTTGGGGGATTTGGCTTCTGAGCCCAGGCACAGATTTTGATTGCAATTTTCTTTTAGAATATGTGCTCTTGACTATAATTTGCGAATCAAGGCAGAAAATCTACTCCTTGCACAGTGAGTCTTACTCTTTACAGACACTGGCTTTTCATGAGTATTTCACTTGTTTTACTTATTTATGTCAGTAGATATCTGAAATGGGATACATTTTGTAGTTTTTTGTAATCTGAATAATTGTTTTTTGTGATGCTTTGATTTGCCTGTAGTTTGTGCTTTATTAGGTACCACACAAATAGGCATTTCATATTTGTTTTTGCATATTGTTATGATTTGACCTCATTAGTATGGTCGGCAAAAACACAGTAGTCAAGGTGAACTTTCAGCAACTTCCAGTAAAACATGTGATAACTTTTGAACATTTTGCTGCATTTTAGGTCTTATTTTACCATGAAAATCATTGTTTTGGGAACTTGTTTTCATGTCTTCAGTTCCTTTTGTTCGGCTCCTTCCTCCTGATATACTAAATGAAGTTAATGGAGACAAGGAACAAAATAAAGGAATAAAATAACTCCACCCTAAATGCTCCATGTTATGAGAGCACAACCTGACTTGACTTCAGCCTTTTTAAGGGTCTTCTTATTATTATTGCTCTTGTTACTGTTGTTGTGTGACACGTTACAAGTAGATTATAAAACGTTAACTAAAATGTGAACATATTTGCACCAGTGATTGAGATGTTAAATATTGTTTTGGTTGTTCTTGTGCTCATTGGTTGACTGCTTCAAATGTGTTGTATGTGTAAACGCAGATTGTGTACGGTACTCATTGTGCCAAGGTGCCTTAAATAGTCTTTCATTCCAGTTCTATGAGGGCATGACATGAAAAAAATAGCGAACTTAAATCAGGGAGGCAGAGACAGGACTTGTGCCTCGGATAGGGGTTCGTTCCTCTGGGGAGGCCACACCTTCCTGCTCTCAGGGCTTAACATGCATTTTTCTCAAGGGAATGAGCTCTGCTGCGGTCTTAGTGTCCCATTTAATTTACACATTGATTTCCGTTCTAACTTAGCATGCATTCTGTGGGCTCAATGAGTCACTTTCTTACGCAGAATATGTGGCGTAAACTAAACGGATTGATGGCTGACCTTGGGCACTTGCCTTAATGTAGATGACTATCAGCAGAGTACTTTCTTTAATAAATATTACCATGACCTGATTTCTCATGATAAAGAATGGGAGAGAAAAGAAACACCTTGCCTATGTATTAGATAATGATGTTAAATTCTCTAATGTACAATGCAAAAAATACCCTTATAACAGAAAAAAAGTTTGTGTTAAAAGGAGAATTCAGAAAATCTCTTTGGAAAACAAATGGAACTATGGGTTATGATATATTCTGAAAATGAGCCTTTTCTTCTATTTCTGGAGAATTCTATGGAATTACGCTTTTGATTTTCATGTAATTGGTATGTAATACTAGAGCAGTAAAATGACATATATTGGAGAACAAAATGGTGTAAGTGCATGGTTAGACTTTTTGTTTAAAGGACACAATAGGATTAAAACAATACATTTAATTAGTCGGGATTTTCCCCTATCATTATGAAACTCTTTTAGCAGAACACAGTTTGAAAGCCTGACAGAATTATGGTAATGTACTCCGTATTAGGAGGTTACCAATGGGCTTATACAACTGAATGTGGGCCTATTGTTTTAGTTTACATGGAGAAAAGAAACAAGAGAATAGGAAAAGTCTTAGATAAACCAGCAGACATGGAAAAACAGCCTTAATTTAATTATTCTGATGCAGAATAGCTACATGAATATCTTATTTAAGTCACATTGTTTTCAGTGTATATGTATATTTTCAATGAATAGAGCCAGTTTGTTATGAATGGTGTGGAAGCAAATGGATGCCTAGCAGGGCCCACATAGAGCGTTGAACCCGTGCTCCAGTGCATGTGCCACAGTTGCATTAAAAAGTTAATAAGTGGACATGAAGCCTAAACTATGAAAGATTCAACCCCGTTTCCAAAAAAGCTGGGATGCTTTGTAAAATGTAAATGAAAACAGAATGCAATGATTTGCAAATTATAAAACCCATATTTAGGTGAAAATAGAACTAAGACGACATATCAAATGTTCGAATGGAGAAACTTTATTGTTTTATGTCAGATATATGCTGAGTTTGAATTTGATGCCAGCAACACGCTTCCAAAAAGTTGCACGGGCAACAAATTACAAGAAAAGTTATGTAATGCTAAAACAAAACACCTGGTTCAATATCTAACAGCTAATTAGGTTAACAGGTCGGTAAGATGATTGGGTGTAAAAAGAGCCACTCAGAGAGGCAGAGGCCCTATGCAGTGAAGATGGGGAGAGGTTCACCGCTCTGTGCAGTGAAAGATGGAGAGAGGTTCACCGCTCTGTGAAAGACTGTGTGGGGAAATAGTGCAACAATTTAAGAATAATGTTCCTCAGTGTAATATTGCAAGGAATTTGGGAATTTCATCATCTGTGGTACATAATATCATTAAAAGATTCAGAAAATATGGACAAATATCTGTATGCAAGGGAGAATGGCTAAAACCAATATTAGTTGTGATCCTCAGATGGCACTGCATTAAAAACAGACGCGATTCTATTGTGGAAATGGTAAATGGACTGCATTTATATAGCGCTTTTCTACTCTTCCGAGTACTCAAAGCGCTTTACAATTTATGCCTCACATTCACCCATCCATACACACAATCACACACCAGTGGCGGAGGCTGCCATGCAAGGCGCCAACCTGCACACCGGGAGCAATTTTGGGTTCAGTGTCTTGCTCAAGGACACTTTGATGGGGTCAGGAGTAAGCGGGGCTCGAACCAGCAGCCCTCTTGTTGCCAAACGGTTGTACTGCCTTCTGCACCACCAACTTCCCCGGAAATCACTGCTTGGGCTCAGGAACACTTCTAAAAACCATTGTCTGTGAAGAGAGTTAGTTGCCGCATCCACAAATGCAGATTGAAACTCTACCATGCAAAGAAGACACCAGATCTAAACAGGATCCAGAAACACCATCGACTTCTCTGAGCCAGAGCTCATTTAAGATGGACTGAGGCAAAATGGAAAACTGTCCTGTGGTCTGACAAATCAAAATTCTTTCTGAAAATCATGGACGCCACGTCCTTTGGGCTAAAGAGGAGAGGGACCATCCAGCTTGTTATAGGTGGACAGTTCAAAAGCCAGCATTTGTCATGCTATGGAGGTGCCTTATTATCCATAGCATGGGCAACATTTACAACAGGGAAGGCACCATTAACGCTGAATGATATATACCGGTTTTGGATCCACATATACTGCCATCCTAACAATGTCTTTGTCAGAGAAGGCCTTGTATATTTCAGTAAGACAATGTCAAACTGCATTCTGCACGTATTATAACAGCATGTCACCGTAGTAGAAGAATCTGGATGCTAGACTGGCCTGCCTGCAGTCTAGACCTGTCGCCCATTGAAAACATTTGCTGCATCATGAAATAAAAAATACGACAAAAGGAGACCCTGATGGTGTTGAGCAGCTGAAATCCTATATCAGGCAAGAATTGGCCACTGGTCTGCTCAGTTCCAAAACGTGTACAGAGTGCTGTTAAAAGAAGAGGCTAAGCAGACTGTGGTAAACATGCCCCGTTCCAACTTTTTTGAAACATGTTGCTGGCATCAAATTCAAATTGAGAATGTCTTAATTCTGTTTCTCAGTTTCAACATTTGATTTGTTGTCTTTGTTCTGTTTTCAGTTAGATGTGGGTTTGTAACTCATTGTTTATAT
>JABFEA020000029.1:10815048-10828316 GCA_019775915.2 Cyphomyrus plagiostoma
ACACACACACACACACACACACACAGACTTTTGCAGTGGCTCTTTTGTTTTCTCCGTTTTGCGAAGTGCTGACGAACAGTTAGTATACATATAATATCATTCATATTTAGAGGAAGAGAATGTTTTTTGTGTTTCTGTGTGTAAAAGGATCCAAACCTTTATATCAATTTATCAAAATAAATAGAAATTCCCAATAAAGAAAAATGTGAGTAGGAAAATCATTTTTTAAATGTTTGTTTGAAGGTTCTGCGGCATTAAAATGAAATACTTCAGTGTTGTCCCCAAATGAATGGTCCTGTCATGACACTTGCCTAAGTTTGATGACTAGGTGTCATACTTCTCTGTTGGTAAATGGACTGCATTTATATAGCGCTTTTCTACTCTTCGAAGTACTCAAAGTGCTTTACACTTTATGCCTCACATTCACCCATCCACACACAGACTCTCACACCGGTGGCACTTGGGTTCTAAAGACACTGAAGTCAGATGTCATGTGAAAGCAACTGCATCCCAATTGAATATATATGTAAATATACATTATCAAGGAGCTACTCAACGTCCAGACGGGAAGATAATATTAGAAAAAATATTTTTGTAATTAGAGTTCAGTTCCTTCATGTCCAGATTTGTGCTGTTTCTGGGAAGGTCAGGAGCACAGATGTTGGCCAGACTGTTAAGAAAACTGAAACCTTGGATACCAGTCAGACCCTATCACACCTGTCCTCGTCCTTGTACTTCAAAGTGTGAGTGTTTCTACTCAGAACTATATCAAACTAATTAAGCGATTTAATAAGCCGTACTTTGAATAGTTCATTTTTATTTTCCTAATCATGATTTGTAACCAGACCTCATTTCTTCAAGGTGACACCCTCTGTGTTTCAGTTTGTTGTTCTGATCAGCACAATGTATGTAATTAAGCAAATGAAGGCTGTTAGCTTGGAATAACGCCCCTGGAGGTTTGTAATGGTTATTACAACATGCTTGACAGGCATGAAAGAAAGGATGCCTGTGATTCAAGCTGCCTGTTTGCACTTTTTCTCTGCCTGTGTTCGTGTGAGTGGGCATGTTCCGATCCCAACCCCCCCGGCCCATGGGTAGTACTGCAGTGTCACTATTGTTATCGGGGTTGAGGCTTTCAGTTTTGCTCCTGGCTCTGTGTATGTCTGATGGTTTATTCCAGGTACTCCAGATTTCTCCTGCAGTCCAAACACAGGACATTAAGTAAATTGGGGTCCCTAAATTGTGCAGAGAATGTGCGTGTACCCTGTGATGGACCGGTGTTTTGTCAAGGGACACTTGGTATGTGATTCCTGGGTTAGGTTGTAGGATCACTACGGCCCTATACTATATTGGTAGCTGGGGGTGGATGGATGGATAGACGGACAGATGACGGATGGATGGATGGACAGACGGACTTTACTGATTGATTGATTTTTTTGGAGCAACATGAGAGTTTTCTTCAGTTTAAAACAAGCGGCAGGATTTTAAGATGAATGTTTCGTTTTTCAGTTGGATGCGTTTTCTAACTGACGATTCCCCTTATTGATCGTTAGCAAAATTAATTCTAGCAGGGGAATCTCAGCAGGCAGACAGAATCCAGCTGGAAAGTGTTCCCTAAATGAAACGATCAGAAATATTAAAAATGAAACATTTTATGCAGAAGATATTTTAAAACCTTCTGCCAGTCTCTGCATTTAGTGGTCACATATCTGAAATGTTCGGTTTCTTTGGAAATCCCACATCCGTGCCATATCTGTCGTATTGTTACAGCAGCTACTGTAAAAATAATAATGTATCTGCTATATTGTATGGCTACCCCTAGCTCCCCTTTGTATTAGTGTGTGTATATTCTCTATTTTTATTTATTAGCTATTATTCTCTGTTTTCCCTCTCCCTCATATGTTGCACTTCTCTGGTATAGTGTCTCTGCACTTTTATATACTCTACCTCGGCCCTGGGGAATGTCATTCCGTGCTACTGTATGCTGCGGGTTGCATATAGATGGTATGATGGAAAAGACCCACTTGACTTGGCTTGACTTGACTTGAAATGGGCTGCACAGAAATATAGTTGAGAACCACCGTTCTGCTGTTGTCTTGCTGACAAATACCAGCTATAGTGAGATAATATCATGCCCGAAGTAGGAAACAATTAAAAGTACTACCACAGATGCAGACGATAGCAGACATTGGAGGAAAGAATGTGAAATATGGAGAGGGACAATACAACACAGAAAATAATACCCACTTTGGAAATTTTAGAAAAAAACGAGTAATGTGTAAGCAAAAATGTGATGAAAATATTTCCTCACAATTATTTATTATCAGACAATAGTTCATCTGATGCTAATGTTAATATCTGAGGTACAGGTGTTAGGCAATAACATGACTCAGCTATCATAAAATTCTTAATTTGAAGGCAGAACTTTGAAAAGTTACATTTCAAGGCATTAAGTGTTTTTCAGTCTTTTTATATATTGAAGCAGTTGTCTTTTATCATTTAATATACCACAGTAACCTCTGTTAGGCAATATTTTGTGGCCGGACTTGAAAATATTCACTGGATGCTTCAGAAATATATTTACATATATTACTGTGGTTTAGCTAAAATTGCTTTTGACTTGCTAGACTTGCAATCACAGTCATAATCACTGAACTCCATTCAAATGCATGAAGGAGTTCTTCTGTGACTCTTCCCTGTTCCCCCGTGCTGTTTTCCCAGAGCCAACCTACATCACTATGGCGCCCCCTGCTTGTAGTTCCCTGCGAAACTGCAGCCTTACGGAGCAGGAATGTATCTATGGATACAAACGTGACCAAAACAACTGCCGTCTTTGTCAGTGCAGAACACGTGAGTTACAGTCACGAGTCTCGTGATAGTAGTGATGTTTCCTGTAAAACGAAAATAAAATTTAAAGCAACGTTGAAAGCATGGATGGATGGATGGATGGATGGAACTACTTAGAAAACATTTGGGCAAGGATGCAGCAGGACAGTTACCTTCATTCTAATACATTTAAATAATATCACTGTTAATTTAATATGACAGTATCTCCATTTGGCACCTTGGACTTTCCAAAACACCTAAAACTCTTTGAGAGAATCAGTTTAGATTTAAAGTACCGTATCTGGATGGGAAGGTGTTGAGTATGGGCTGTGCTTTCTGAAGGTAACTGTGTCTTTTATTCTTTATTCTCTTCACTGATGCACTAATATAATGAACGCAGACGTGCTTGAATTAAGTTCAAGAAGTTTGTTGTCATATACACAGTAAATAAATCATGTACACGTTACAACCATGTAATGAAATTCTTACTTTGCTTGCTCACCCTTTGGAAAAAGTCATAAAATAGAGTAAATAAAAAACATATACAGATATAAGAATCCAGAATCACTCTATAAAGTGCTCAGTGCTCAATGACATACAGTAAGAGTTGGATATGAATGTAGGGTCAGATGACCTTGAACTTTTAGCATTTTTTTAACATGCATACTGTATAACAGAATGTTCTTTCATTTTATTTACGTATTTGTTTTATGAAGTTTATGAAAACTGGTGTAATCAAGTAATAGGTGATGCTTTATGAAAAGAGTTATTAGGTGTATGTAATTTGTCCAGAGTAATGCGAGTGTCTTGTGATTTATATTGGCAGCCTGTATAGCTAAAAAAGACCATCCTTGTTTGATTGTTTGCTTTCCCCCCTAACTTTAGGAGAGGAGCTGTGTAGAGGCCTGATCTCAGGCTGCACGTTGGACTGCCCTTTCGGTTTCCAGACGGATGTCCACGGCTGCGCGATATGTCAGTGTCGTCCAAGATCCAAGAAGTGCAAATCTGTGGCATGTGAAAAGGACTGTCCATTTGGCTTCATGTGAGACATTCTCCATTTCTTAGTTCAGCCAAGCTTGGTTAGCAAAGCCGTGAGGAGGAGGATCCGGCCTGATGTGGATTGTTAGCCACGCCCAGATTAGTCATTCGCTGATCACGCCACGCCCAGATTGGTCATTCGCTGATCACGCCACACCCTGATAGGTCATTCGCTGATCATGCTCGCTCTTTCAACCGGGCTTCCTCCACTGCCCTTTACACATAGTGTCATGGAGTCTTGCCTGAGGCCTGTGAATTGGCAGCCCGCAGTTGAGGTTCTGCTTGTGTCCAGTTCCCCTGAACAGCTGCAGGTGACTCACAGTACGGTGCAGATGATGCACAGACATGAATTTGGGGAACGTAGGCTGCCCGCCTGCAGCCGATTGGGTGAAATGGTCCTGTCACATCTGCTTCAATGTTCGTAGATTTTATATATCAAAATGTTATAAAGAAATGACATTTCCATCCATTAAAATTTACTAAGGGTGCTTAAATTGTGGCCGAATAAGTAATAAACGCAAAAATATTTTATTTTGAGGGTACTTCTAAAGCTTTTTGGGCGGTGTGTTTGCAGAGGTGACCGTATATCATTGGAGCAGGGGTGAACATGAGTATGCTCTTCTGGGCTGTCTGGTAGTATAGCCATTATGACAGGCAGAGCGTACTGCACTGTCTTCATATTTGTTGCTGCCTTAATAAAGTAACTCTTAAGGTGTCATTGAACGTTCGTGTGTTGTATATCTGACCATCTATATTTGTATCACTACTCTCTCTTTTCCATTTTCTGAAATGAGTTACTGCCTTGAATGCTTGCATCTAAGATTCTAATTTTAGATATCTATTTATTCTCTCAAAGTTATAGCTTAGGTTCAGTCTTGGCGTGTTCATCTGAATTATTCATTTGCCTGAGGGCACTGCTTGCTCTCCAGCTCTTCTATTGATAGTCTTCTCGATTGAAATCACTTCTGATAGCTCCTTATCACGTCACAGAATGCGAATGGCGTGTGGTTGCTTTTCACCCCCATTATTCTTCAGATAAGAAGACAGAAAAGACTGGTGGGGGTGGGGGTCATTCATGGGATGCGTTTTAGGAATTCTAACTAAGTTAGTATGCACCTAATCAAAAAAGCACTTGACTTAGAGGCAAAAAATCTTTTGGTTCATTGCCTCAGGTGGCTTGGATGAAACAAAACTGAACAGCAGTCATGCTTTCAGATAGCTAAATACTTTTCTTACTTTACCATCTTAAGAAGAATCACATCATAGGTATCTAACTAAGTATATAGATAACATAGCTCAGGCTGCAGTAGCTAAGAGGCTGTGCAACACAATAATTGTTGACTTGGATAGCTAAGTTTTCAAAGGCATAGCAGTGTAAGACTGAACTGTTTTCAATTATTATCTTTTTATTTGTTGGAATGTCTTGAATTTTTGTTACTCTCTTTCAAAATAACTACCTTTAGAAAGAACAAGCATGGCTGCGATATCTGCCGCTGTAAGAAGTGTCCTGAGGTACCATGTGACAAGGCCTGTCCATTAGGCTTCCAGTTGGACCCGCTGGGCTGCCTCGTGTGCCAGTGTCGAGGTAAGTGGCTTGCAAAGATGCAGATTCCATTAGCTGATGTCATTTTAGATTAGCCATTGGCTTTGTCTTTTGTTTGTGTTATTAGTAATGCCAAGTAACAGGAAATCACATTTATAGTAACAGAAGCATTGTTTACGACATCTAGCTTCAGTGTCTGTGAAAATTATGTGTATGATGCTGATTGGTATTATTTATCTTCGATCTACATAATCATCTTCACTAACGCTATAAGGTAGCTTAGAAGTAAACATGTGTTGCCTAAGAATAGCTAAGAAGCACCACAGGTTCTTATGGGGAAATCAGGATTCACTGTAGTTAAAAGCGTTAAGTGTATAAGGACCACATTGTTCTGATTTAGCAGCCAGTTCATCTTGGGTCAGTTCATCTTTGTACCAAAGGTTGAGAATCTCGTTAGAAGTTGATGTACTCTACAGATACTCGTATTTGGTTATTTTACTTTAGTGGGTGTACTTTGATACATGGATATTTTCAATGAATTTCATTGATGTTTTCTTGTGTAGATGGAAGAAATATATTACTAATACTTAAATACGAGATAAACATGTTCACTCAGTATTTATCCATAATGTATTGTCTACATACTTATTAATGTATCTTTTTGGGTGTTTTTTATCTAATGTATATCCTAGACAAATGCAGAATATAGCCACTTATCTATATTATCTGGTGCACGTACACTACAGTGATAGAAATATCAAAATAATAATCAAAATATATAGCTGTTTCCCTGTCTTAATGTTATGTCTATATTATGTGTCTTGGTTTTTATATTCAGTTTATTACTTTATTGCAAATTGCAAATACTTAACTATGAAACATTACATACTAACAGCAATATTTTTAATTTTATTTCATTGTACACATTTTAACAGAATCCATATCCAACATCAGCACAAATTTAACATGGGGTACCGTTCATGTGTCTGTCTAATGATTTTGGACAGAGGGAGGTTGGCTTCTCACATTGTGTGTTTGAAGACACTTATTGTTCATTTGGAGCAGACTTGGAGTCCTCAGTTATTTCTGATATTAATATTACTCATCTGTCATGGGCACTTCATTCTGAATAATGAATTTGACATGTGAAATATTTATGAAAGGGAGCATTGCTGCATTAATGAGGGCAGTTTTAATTTGCTGTGTTTCAATCTGTGCATCCTTCATATCTCTAAGAGTGGATTTAATTAAGGTTACCCCCACCACCACCTTTTTAGTCCTATTTTGCCGAGATATATTGATTACATGCAGGAGCTGCTGTCTAATCTGGAACCTGTGGGATGAGCTTGTTTCTGGACAGTATTAATTAGGACTAGAAAGCTTGAGGGTTGAGCACAGGAGGAGTTTTGTCCGTGTGGCTCATTTCACATCACACTGCGGATGTTCTGATAACTAGGGAAGTGCTTCTGGTAAATGGCACTTTCATGTGACATTGATGAAATCGGCTAATGGGCAGATTATTCAGTCGGGCCGGCAAAATCAGCAAAAAAATAAATAAAAATCTGCGTAGGAAGGCCGATCTCGTCTTTTTCCTATCATGCATTTGACATGTATGTGTGTCTCCCCCGTGCCGCCAGACTCAAGTGTGTCATCAGCGGCTCCATTGGTAAGGCTGGGCTCCTGCTTGTCCGTGGATGGCCGTCGGCACGACAACGGAGAGAATTGGCACGATGGCTGCCGCGAGTGCTACTGCCACAGCGGACGGGAGATGTGTGCCCTCATCTCCTGCCCCGTGCCGGCCTGTGCCAGTCCCACTATCTGGTCCGGTCAGTGTTGCCCATCTTGCCCAGGTATGTTCCCGCCAGACCTGTAGGGGGCGTAAGCATGAATCTAAACACACTGTTAAAACTCCAAATAGGGCCTTTCTTAGTGTTGGCTGAGATGCTTTTCTTTAGCATATCAAAGACACTGCTGGTTATATTATTCAGAATGTGAGTTGGTCTGCCCACCAGTTTTGACCCTAGTGGAGATACAGGGGAGGGATGGGCCAGTTGGCTTTCTGGTTTGACTCAACTACATGACTGTTAATAAAAGGAAAAAAATCTGAGAAGTAGGTCCTCTGGAAAATGTCTTACTGAAGAGAGGATGGAGTAACGATATAAATGGATTATGCTACTTTAACACAGGGGCGATACGAAGATTTTTTTCAGGTGGGGACATAACTCATACAGAGGGGCCGACCATATTATTAGCCAATGACATAATTTAAAGCCGTGCGTGACAGGGGAGGGAGCACTCCGCGAACCAATCAGGTTTCAGCTGGGGCCAGTGCTCCTGTGGCCCCACCCCCATGTAAAGGTGGAAAATTCAAGTCCAGAAAATACTAATCCAGACAATGGTTTGACTTCAGCTGAGTTCCCTGTGACTTTGACTTGGCCATCTTGGGGCCGTAGTGGTCCATAGGTAGCAGTGTACTATTCCTCTGCGGAGTGATCAGTGATTTTCTGCATAAAACAGTAAGCAGTTATTGGGGCGAGCAGAGGTGAGTGACCTGAGGAATGGAGTGCAGTGTGGTGCAGGCATGTCAGAAATGAAAGTGGAAAGAAAGTGGACTGGAGGAAAAATTATAGAGAGTGGAAGGAAGGAGGGAGGGATGGAGAATAATTATCCCTGGCTTTGCTATCAACATCATAATCAATCTGTATTACATCAGGGAACAAATGTACACTGGAGCATTAGAAAACAATATGCACAATGAAACGTTTTCATCTGAAAAAGCCCTTGTTTTTTATTATTATTATTATTATTATTAGTAGTAGTAGTAGTATTAATAATAATAATAATAATAATAATAATTATTATTATTATTAAGTATTTCTTTATTTATAATTTTTTAAAATTCTGCCCTCAGGTGACCCCAGCTCCGACAATCCCGAGTTGGGCGACTTGTCAGTCTGCCTCGCCCCAGGCGGCGAGTACTTTGTCGAGGGCGAGACTTGGAACATAGACTCCTGCACGCAGTGCACATGCCACAGCGGCAGGGTGCTGTGCGAGGCAGAGGTGTGCCCGCCGTTACTCTGCCAGAGCCCCGTCAGGACTCAGGACTCCTGCTGCCCGCACTGTCCAGGTGCTGCCCGCTTCCCCTGCCAGTCACAATCAGCATCTTCTCACGTTCCCTAGATACGACAGGCATCATTGCCCAGCTACCCATAAGCAATGATTGTCTGCATTATAAATCAAAACCAGTATATAAAGAGAATGGCGTGGGCAAGACTCTCAATAAAACTCTAAAAAATGAAAGTTTAGAGCAGGGGTCGCCAACCTTTATGAAACTGAGAGCTACTTCACGGGTACTGAGCCATACGAAGGGCTCCCAGTTTGAAACACCCTCCTAAACTTATCTAAACTTCATGTATAATAAACATGTTTTAACTGCTTTTTTTTAGATGTTGTCATTTTCAGATCTATGTAAATGCAAATGCGATTAAAGGAGCATAGCAGCACAGACACCATGCTGTGAGCCGTGCTTTAGGGCTTTAGTTTGGAACCTGAGCTTGTCCGTGTGTTTCCACGCTCTACACTAGATGGACCCCTCACTCCGCAACCCCCCAGTAATGACCGCATGCCCAGCTACTGCCGAAACCAGGATGGCGACATCTTCCTCGCCGCCGAGTCCTGGAAGCCTAACATGTGCTCAAGCTGCATTTGCCTGGATGGTGTGATCAGCTGCTTCTCGGAATCCTGCCCGGTGGTCGGCTGCACCAAACCCGTGCTGCGGAAAGGGCAGTGCTGCCCCTACTGCCTGGGTGAGCAGCAAGGCAGCGGTGACACTGCAACTAGTCGGGCTCCGGTTGGGAATCTCCATATTACAAATATCCAAAGCAGTTCTTGCCAGTTTATGTATCTGGATATTTGATCACAGTCTAGAGTCAACAGTACACTCTTCCAAGGAGTGGTCCAAGTTTCGAACCCCCATGCTCCCTGCTACCAGTCTTCTCTTTGCATCCATCCATTCATCCTCTACGATCACCTATGCAGCATAACGGCACGGTGCGCCCAGAGACTTTCCCGAGAAGCATGGAGCAGGGAACACACTGGATGGCACTCATTTAGAGGTGTTAGGACATCTGAGATGCACATCTTTGGCCTACAGAAGGAAACAAAGACTCCACAGAGGACACCCATACAAAAAGGGGCAAATAAGCAAACCGCTACCAGAACTCCCATTTTACTGCAGACATGCAATGAAAGATATGCTGAAAGACACGGGCTGCTTATCAATATGCATACTTGTCTATACTTGTGTTCTCGCGTACCTGTTTAACGTCATCTTCCATTGGCAAAGTACAGTTCCAGTACTCAGTATCAGAAGTATAGAGGATAGTCGTTCACGCTCCACCCCAAATATCAAGGATGCATCACATGCATCTTATCCAGTAAGAACAATTCCATGATTCATTGCATCCTGAGTTTTTTTCTGGGGAGGTAAATTAGCAAGACTGCTCTTGCCAAGAACACAACTACAGTCTTTGCGCTCCTGGTGTTGAGAAACACACACGTTCTTTAGGTGCATTTGACAATGGGAAAGTGCCTCAAGTGCCATTTTATGTGTACAAGTGCCTTGCCCTGAATATCTTGGCCCTTTAATCGTGGGCGATACCTCCCTTTAATAGAAACCCTCATTGGATAAGGGAACACTAAAAATTGATGGATGGCTGAACAGTGTAGTGAAAGACGCCTTCAATAAAAGGACATTTTCATGGTTTGCTCTGAGAGCTGAAATAGGCCGGCAAGCTCTGCCTTCCCCCTCACTGGCCTACAAAACTGTTCCAGTATTGAGAAACTCCCCAAGCGGAAAACATTTCGAGAGCACCCTTACTTACTGGTGTACACTTGTATGCATTTATACAGGTGGATATTTTTCAAAGAAAATAGATTAAGTGCCTCACTCAAGGGAGCAGCAGGAAGGCCCTTTGTGGGAAACCACAGCTGCACCTTCAAAAGCCCGGTTCCTTAGCCGCTGCACGACCAGTTGACCTGTTCCACTGCTCTGAATATTAGGGTGGTGCATCTGCTTTTATGTCCCACCTGTTCCTCTGAGTCACTTTCTCTCTAAGGATGTGTTTGGTCTTGTCACCTTTCAGAGGACACCGCGCCAAGGGCAGTGTGCCACTTCAACGGGAAGACGTACGTGGACGAGGAGCGCTGGGACATCGACAGCTGCACGCACTGCTACTGCCTGCAGGGTCAGACCCTGTGCTCCACCGTCAGCTGCCCCGCGCTGCCCTGTCACAACCCCATGTACATGGAGGGGAGCTGCTGTCCTCTGTGCTCAGGTACTGCCTGCAGGAGGAAGGGTGTCCATCCTTCATCTGGAAGTCAAATCCGTGTTGCTGCTCTGTTACTTCTTCATGTTGTCTTTTTAAAGTGCGACTTCATTTCAGTCTGTGTTTCTCCGCCCAGTCCTTAGGGACACCCAGACGGTTGACATTTTTGCTCCCTCTGAGCTCCAAGCACAACTAAACCAATCAGGAACATCGGATACCTGGTACAGCTGAGAGGGAGCAAAAATTGTCGACTGCCTAGGGTTCCCCGAGGACTGGAATTTTTCACCGATTCATTTTGAGCAGTGTGATGGCGCAACTAGCGTAGTTTAGTAGCTGAGCTTTCGGGCCTGTTAGTCAGCAGAGCCACGTCAGCACGGATGCGGGTCGGGTACGGCCCACATAGTGGCTCTCTCTGCAGTTGCACTGAGGTACCGCTCGGTTCTTGGTGGCAGTGGAAAACGGCCATTAGTGCATTAATCATTTTTTGTCTGAACTACATACTGTACAGTTCCGCGTGACACAGGGATGGGACGATTGACTGGGGACTGCATTACGGTTTCGCAACCCTATGAAACGAGGCTGTGAAGAACAAAAGTAGACATTTTAACAGTTTGGAAAGAATAGAAAACACAGGGGCGCAAAATGGGCAGAGTTATGGTGTGAAAAAGAAGGAAGCAGGGAATCGTTTTCAGTCAGTTTTACAATGAGCTGTAGGGGGTATGAAGGACTCGTCACTTAACGCCGCCCCGCCTCCTAAGGTCCATGTCCCCCGCCCACACATTTTTATTGTGTATGACTTCAGTCTCGATGTACGTGAAATGATATGACATAGGTGTAGCAAAACGAAAGTACTCCTTCAAACTAAAGCTATTTCTTTGATAGATACCGGGAGTCACTGATAAACACTGTCTGGATTCCGGGAAGCTGAACCGCGTGGCTTTGCTGCTGTCATTGTGTGGAAAGCTTACCAATGAGGAGAGGGTGGTGTGCCCAGCCCTGTGTATTTTTTAAACTAAGTTAGAAATGGGGTGGGGGGGGTGGGATTCCCTAAAGAAGAGAGGCAAGAGCTCAGTAGAACAACAGCAGAACAAAGAATTCCGTGGGCAGCGGAGTTTCAGAGTAAAGCCTATTCTTTCTCCACAGTTTGATGTTTAAAATCAAAGAGCAGCGGGGATAATGTAAGGTCAGGGGAGAGTATATCAGACTCTTTTTCAGCATGCATAAGCAATGCAGCTTTTTCAGTCTCCCTGACTGCAACAGAAAATGCAAGCAAAGATTTGCTTAAAAAAAGTCAAAATATATACACTGTATGTACAAAAGCTGATGTGTATTTCTCTGTTTGTTTCTTTATTATTTTTGCTTTTTCCAATGGCAATTGACCCAGCCACCTTCCTATAAAGCCCAGACTTAAGAAAAGCCTGGACTGTCATTACACCTTAGACAGCTTCGCCCATTTCAGCCCTGGAAGACTAACAAGCCGCCTTGATAAGTTATTCCCCTGTGGAGAGGCTCCCATTCTGAGTTTTACCATGTTCTTTGTATTTTCTAATGATTGGCTTAACACTGCTCCCAGGAACATGAAACATTTTCGAAATTATAGTTCTAGTATCATTCCCTTTACTTACTTATTTACATTTTGCTTGAGGTTCATGATGTAGGTTTCGCTGAGGAATGCAGCTACAGGGTGTCTGAGATGCGGCTGTTTTTAATGAGATCATTCTAAAAACAAAACATTCACATTATTTTGCATCATTATCAAGGGAGTAAATAACGATGTAATTAGGTATTTCTTTTTTAAATTTTAAGCTGTTGTTTCTACAGAGTGTGTTGCAGAAGTGAGATCGTGTGTGTGCCTGGTGACTGGTATCGCTTCCAATGTATACTACTTAGTGGGTGGGTGGGTAGGTAGGTGGGTAAGGAGGAGATAATTAATTATTTTTTAGGAAGATGCATTTCTTGGGATGTGCTCACTTGAACCCTGTACCAGGCAAGCAGTAGTGCTGTAGTTCTCCAGACCACAATCAGTTTTTTGTCGTCTCGGTCTTGTCTTAGTCTTGACTCTATTTGGTCTCAGTCTTGTCTTCATCTCGGACATAGTGGTCTCGATGGGATGGGGAAAAAAAAAAGAAAACAGCACATCCTCACAGAATAGTATCATTATTTATTACGCGCCTCAGTTCAAATGCAACAAGTCAGATGCATCTATTTTAAAAACGTCACATGGAATACATTTTCTCGATGGACACTGCCAGTGCTTCACAGTCCACACACGTCATACACATCACATCATAGCGAAGTCTGCAAAGAAATGTCCGAAAATGTCCGTGAAGTCTACAGCATAGTTATAATTCAAGTAAATTAGGTATTTTACATTCATTAGAAAGCACGGTCAATCTGGAGGCTCATTCTCTTCAATTCAAAGCAAAGGGTCATTACATAGCCGTATTCATAGCTTAACCAAGGCCTCTGTCCCTGGTATAAGAGACTTAATATGAACATCTTTCTGGTACATCCCATCTCTTTCCTTTGACGAG